>OW679195.1:91882044-91983091 GCA_940337035.1 Agriotes lineatus | reverse complement strand
CGTGAAGAAAGTTAGAAAATTAATACCTGAGGTCAAGGTATGTGAGCAGGTCTATTTTACCTTCTTTCTGCAACTCTAGAAATCTTTATGCAAGATTGGAGACGTTGTGAACACCTGAAGTTTGATATCGGCATTGTCTCGAATTCTGAAGGGGGGTATTAATCGTTTTGAGTTTAAGAATTCGTGGCGCCCAGACACTGGTACCCCTATTTTGAAGTAGCAAACAAACCTTTTTCAGGTACCCCAAACCGCACTTGTTTGGAACGCTAGTTGTATTAAATCATTGTTACGGGTTGCCTTTTCCTGTTTTAAGTATTGTTTTGGCCTGTAACATTCAATTAAAAGATTAGGTGGACAAAAATATACAGATTTTGCGAAAACATAAACGCTGTGTATAATCAAATTCTAAAGCATGATGTCAAACTGGTTATGGTAGACGCCAACGGAAAGATAGGTATAAGGGCAAACTTTACCCAAAGATAGGAAAAGAGCGACTCCTGGAAGAAAGTAATAAAAAATGGTATTTGGCTTATATATTTTGCAATATAACGACATGGTAATGTACAACACGACTTTTCCAATTACAAAAGTACATGGCGTAATTTGAACCTCCAGAACTGCAACAACGAAAAATTAAATTGATCATAATATGCCAGTGGAGAGAAGACAGAACGTGTGAGAAGCTACACTGGAGTGGTAATATTTAAAACAAAGATGATCAGGTACAATGACGTAAAGAACCGCTCACAGAAGTATATTGATTTGGAAAAGCTGGAAGAAAAAAATATTATAAACATATACAGACTAAGAATAAACAATCAATTTGAAGTACTGAATAGCGACATAAATAAAAATATCAATATCATTTGGGAAACTACTGCAAACACAGTACAAGCGATCGCAGAACACGAGTAAAAAGACAATGAAAAAGGAATAAGAACTGCTTTAATGAAGAATGTCGTAAAGAACTAACATCCAGATTATTAACACTTACATGCAAGAAGAGTTGGTGGAACAACAAATAAAGGCAAAAAGGGGATTCAGATTAAAGAAAATACGATATTATAAATTGAGAATAAGAGATATGGAGGACAAATATCAAGAAGCAGGTAATTACAAATGTGGAACACCTAACTTTGACAATGAATATTCGTGTACCCACCCCGATAACTTTATTTGTTACTTTAAAAAGGAAAAATCAGGCTATACTAAGAATTAATAGGCTTTTTAATTATGTAAACAAATACAGCGTGTTCCACCAAAAATTATACAAAATTGTTTGCTCCTTTATTTTTTAACTAATATCGTTCTATCGCAGACAGCTCGAAGAACCACAAAAAGGTATTTAAAATTACTTTTTAAAATGTTCAAATAGCATCAAAATTATTGAGTATGTAATCAACACGCACCCACCCTGTATAGGTAATCAATTCAAACGAAACGTCATTAAAGTGCTTGGAAATTAAGTATTTCGAAAGGCTCTACTTTAATCGTCGCCGACTTATTCCACCATTCACTTAAAAATTATTTAAAATGTATGTGAAAGATAGACGACTTTACTTATCTTGTTTTCGCTGTTAGACAAACTAATAGGAGAACAAACGGGATATATTATTTTGCTGATACAGGAGAATTTACAATCTGCTTGACGAAGCAATAAGTAAATTATTTCGTAGTTAATTCCTATCCCCCTTCAGGGGGAGTGATTGTGCGGTTGGTTTCTTTATTTGGGTGTTATACGTGGTTCTTTAGATAATTTCTCCTTAATCTGTAGATATCATCTTCAACTGTAGGTATACCTGCGTTATCGTGAAGAGCTTTGTTACTGAGTAAATTGTCATCATTGTTGCGTCATATCATACAGAATTTTCAATGTAACCAATGTACTTTTCTGTGTCACACCTATCATTGTTAAGTCGATTTTAGAGTTACTAACTCCCTTTACAAATATTAATGTGAAACATTTACAGGCGTGCTTAAATTTTAATAGAATTATATTCCTTTTTACATAATTGATGTTACCTATATGTGTTGATGTACATGTGTTAAGCTTGCTTAGAATTGTGAGGTGACCGGCGATGCTAACAGACTAGTAAAGGTAGGTCCTCAAAAAGCCGGAACGCCTCGCCAGAACGTCAAAGTGAAGCGTCAGTTCTCTGACTTTGAATTTCTACTAGGGCCGGCGGAAAAGTTTCTCCCACATTCAACCAATAAAATTCGTGGCGCTCATCCTCTCCCTACTGTGACAGCATCTCTCTCCAAATTACGTCTTGTTGATCCGAAATGAAAAACCCGTGTGCTAACTGCCCATTTAGACTATCCTCAAAGTGCTTTAAGGTCGTCGTTTTGAGGTGTAACATGTAACCTGTGTATTATCTTTGAGTTTGGCCCATCCCCATAGTTGAACCCCATATGTTCATATAGGTTTGATTGTACAATTATAAGGATCACCTTGTTGCTTCGTGTTGGTTTCTATTTGCGACCTATTAACCAGTTCAATTACGGTAATTTGAGATTTATTTGTGATTTTTCGTTCGGTAATCCAAATGTCGATGTCAGTCTTCTGTTTAATGTTAATCCTAGGTATTTGACTTTGTTCTTCACTGGCAACTGTCGACAACTATTCTTTGTGGGAAGATTATCCGTGTAATTAAACCGAATGAAGTCCAGACCTTACCTAAATAACATTGTTCATGCAACCTTTAAAATAATTTGTATAACAATGAAATACCACAATAGATTCAATGAACCTTATCAAACTTATTAACTTTTTGGATGCAAAATTAGAAAATAATAAACAGTCGAAGCAAAATCTAGGAATCAAACTCGTGGCATAAGTCAAGAGTAAAATAATGCATTGCTAGCAAATTAATAAAAATTGCAAGATGTCTCTAGATTTATACGTTTCAGGTCCTTAGATGGCGAAAAACTGGTTTTTTCAATTCCATCTGTCTGTCTGTCTACCTGTTGACAGTATAACTTAACTATAGACGATATTTTGCATGCAGATTATGTATCTACTGGCATAGAACCGAGAAAATTTTCGAAAAATATATACAGGGTGACCAAACTTACAATAATTATATTTTGTTTAATTTGTTGTGCTTTAACGGAAGTAGAAGGAGGCGAGAAACCCCCTCCACTTTTTATTTGATTCGCGGATTCGCGGTTTAATTCGCGGATTTCGCGGTTTTATTCGCGGATTGACCTAATTAATTTCGCGGATTGACCTAATTAATTTCGCGGTTTGATCTAATTAATTTCGCGGTTTGATCTAATTAATTTACATATGTGCTACTGATTAAATTACGCATTAGATTTTTTAATTTGCTTCTGGAATTACGCGTCGGACTTCGGCGGCCATCTTGGATTTCTGGCGGGAATATTTGAAATTTGAATTTTTGCCGATTTTTCTAAGTTTAATTTGTTGGATTTGAATTTCGCGGTGTGTCGGCCATCTTGGTGCGCGCGCACTTCTCACGGCGGTTGTTTTTAATTTTCGTGGAAATATTTGAAATTCAAACTGATAGATCTATATCGCTCTCTCTCTCTCTCTCTCTCTCTCTTGCATTCACTCGTGGAAATATTTAAATTTAAAAAATCTATTTGCGGCGGACCCGAGTGGGAATCGAACCCTAGTTTTCTGGTTAACAGTCTTAGCACCTTACCGTTGTGCTATCGAGGCGACTTGGAAATATAGGAAATGAACAAGATGCCATTTCGCAGCTGTGCCGTCACACCGGCCGAATTTAAACAAACTATATTTCAAAAATTTATATTATGAGAATGGAGAATGTTTAACATATTGTGTTTACAGGCAGACACAATTTTTAAAAAAAATATATATGCAACAGCTTTGCTACTAATAATAATTTTATAATTTGCAATATAGTCATTGCCCCAAGTTTCTGGTTAATTTCCATTCGCGCAGTGGTTAATTCCCATTCGACCGCGCATAATTTGAAAAGCTATATGAAATAATTACTTTATTTTTATAATTAAAACAGCGAAATCAGCGAATAAATCAGCGAACCCGCGATAATTACTTTTATTTTATATAGCGAAATCTGATTCATAAATTTGACCGTTGTAAAACGCCTGTCAGAGCCTGCACTGCAAAACACAGGCACCGACATGCTCCGGCTCGAGAGTGGGGTGTCGCTGACGTAATGTTTTCGTACCTGCATAAAAGTGGCTGCGGACTCTATAGCGCATCGAATTGCTTCACTCCTAGTCGTCGTGTCAACACCACCAGTTTTACCTAAGATGGATCCTCGAAGTGTTAATAAGTGCCAAGAAAAACCAGGCCCCTACACCAGGAGACCGACAGCAGAAAAAACAAGTAAGAAAACGCATCTTTTAAATAAAAAACAACACGGTGCACCGTCACAACCACCAGCCATGGACGTGGAGGCCAAGGGGTATTCACCACGTCTAGATGCCACCGAGGAGGACCTGCGGGTGTTCATTGAGGAGACGATGCCTTCCTATGACGTAACACCGATCGTGACGCCTGAGATCCGCCAAACCCGACGGGAAAAGAAACGGTTATTATGCGACCTCACTGTGCCTTTAAACAATAGCGCAAGCAAGGTTGTTCATTTGGGCCTGGATCCTTATAAACAATTTTCGCCTGTTGCAAGAATTTTGAAGACCGACATTGGAGCAGGTGTTTCATTCACAGCCGAGTCGTTCATGACTTTTGTGGAAGCGCTACCGAACATGTTTGTGATGGCCAAGCAGGGGACTTTCAGATGTGAATTAACTGAGCACACAGTGGAGTACGTGAACAATGATACCTGCAGGATTATTACAAAGGACCCCGAGAACAAGTTTACTCTTTACGTAACGTATGAAACACTATCAAATTTATTGCCGATGTACAACTTGATGATTGTGAAAATAAATGACTTGAAACGTGTAAAGTGCAATTTCCAAAATTTTGGTGAAGTGATCGTCGACAAAGTAATACATGCAGAAAATTTGTGTCTTGATGATTCAATCATTTTTAATACTCTGCGCTGGACTTTCGCTAACGATATTTTATTGTGGGAACTTGTGTTCAAATTTAAAATGTATGTTATTATAGAACTGCAGAAGTTGATTGATACAGATGAGCGCATGAAACCGTACATGTCCTAGTTTATATGAAATATTGTATGAAAATGTAAATAAAGAATGTTTTAAACTGTATTTCTTTTTAATTATGTAGCGAGTGTTGGTTTATACATGCGGTAGGTTGGCCGAGTGGTTAAGGCGTCAGACTTAAGATCTGATCTCGAAAGAGGTCGTGGGTTCGATTCCCGCACCTACCATGTTTTAATGTATTTATTATGAGCGTGTTGATTTTTTAGGTTAGTTTATTCACGACGGCCGTACTGTAATAATCGCTCACTGCATAAAAATGGAGCATCAGTTTTCTCATCCTTTTTCGGCTATTGTGGCAGGCCCCTCAGGATCGGGCAAATCGTTTTTTGTAATAAATTTCTTGAAAAATATGAAAAAACTCTGCAGTGTAAATTTCGCTAAAGTTATTTGGTGTTATGGCGAGTGGCAAAAATTGTACGAAGATTTAAAATCTTTAGTCGAATTTCAACAAGGTCTGCCAGACATGACATCTTTTGAGGGGTCCGAACCCAAACTTCTAATAATCGACGATTTAATGAGGGAAACAAATAGCTCAGTCGTAGACATATTCACCAAGGGGAGCCATCACCACAATCTCAGTGTTTTTTTTATTACGCAAAACATTTTTCACCAAGGAAAAGGACAGCGGGATATTTCCCTAAATGCCCATTACATTATTCTTTTCAAAAATCCGCGAGATAGAGCTCAAATAAAGCACTTAACCAGACAGATATGTCCCGAAAATCCTCGATTCCTTCAAGAAGCATACGAGGACGCAACAGCTAGGCCACACGGGTATTTGTTATTCGACTTAAAGCAAAGTACACCTGATATAGCGAGGTATAGAACATCGATTTTTCGCCAAGATGGGGCGTGCTATATTTATATGCCGAAAAAGGGGTATAAAAGCTCGTACACTAACCAATTTACTCTCATTCACTAGTGATGTCTCGATCAGTAATTAGAAATTCGGAGTTGTTGCGTGCTCTACATAAACTCGGACCAAAGGAGCGAACCGCGTTATTAAAAGCCGTAGGCGATAAACAAATTCATTGTATCTGCGAGTGCGTGCATAATACCTTAAAAGGAAAAATACCTTTATCGCTTAATCAAAAATCAACGATCTCGAAGCATAAAGCTGTTCTTAGGAGTTTAGTCAAGCCTGGAGAGTCTATAAAAAAGAAGCGTCAAATACTAATACAGAAGGGTGGCGCTTTCCTACCACTAATATTAGCTCCATTAATTACTGGTGTATTGAGCTCTATTTTCAAATAAGATGGAAAATACCCGAAAAATGATGATCGTACCGCCTGAATTCATGCATCGCTTTAAGGATACAGAGAAATCAAGAGCAAAATATATTATCACAGCTTGACGACGAAATGCAAAAGGTTTTATCGTCTAAATTAACCGATCACGATAAATGGCTACAGTACAATCAGGTTTTACAAAGGTACCTTCATTTTGCGGATCAAACGAGGCAATCAATAAAGATACCTATAGAATCGAACAACAGGGGTATTTCAGACGCATATATTTTATCGACGCTCCCTAATACTTTTAAGAAAAACGGTGAAGCCTTTTTACAGCTTCTAAGAACGTCGGATGAAGTGGAGTGGGACGGCAAGGGTACAGTCAGCATAAAAGGTGAAATTTTGCCGTCCTCCAACATTATTGATTTAATGCATGATGTTCTAAGACCTAAGAAAACTACAAATCCGCCAGGCCGACACAAGTTCCTCGATTACATTAAAGAGAACAATGTACCTCAAGTGCTATTTGGGGATCCTAAACGGCAAAATGTACCAGACGTAAGTAAATCAGATGTGGAGGGTGACGTCGATCCTAAATCAAAGTTAATAGCGACTGCAACAACGTCCAAGCAAGAGGGTTCAACGCGAAAAACACCGAAAACAACGCAAAGATCGATATCGAAAATAAAGGGTATTTCTGGCTGGGAGCGTCTTAAACTTTAACATAGCAGAATGAATTTGGACGCCATCTATTATGATCCGGCCAACCCAGTAGGCTTCGCAGGCGCAAACTCATTAATTTCTTCCGTGAAAAATAATCGTCCCAGTGGTGAAGTAAAGGAATGGCTAAAGAAACAGGACGCCTATACTATTCACAAAACTGCAAGAAAAAAATTCCCTAGAAACAAGTACATTGTTAGCAACATTTTCGAATTATGGCAGGCTGATCTCTGCGACATGCGTAGTTTAGCGCCCCACAACGACGGCTATAATTTTATTCTAACCGTAATTGATGTGTTTAGTAAAATGGCATGGGCGAGGCCTCTTAAATCTAAAACGGCTACTTCAGTAATAAACGCATTTCGTGAAATATTTGCTGAAGCCGGTAACACGCCCATAAATTTACAAACCGATAAAGGCAAAGAATTTGTTGCTAGAGCCGTACAGAATTTTTTCAAACAACACGATATCACGTTTTATGTGACGCAAAACCCTGATGTTAAAGCATCAGTCATTGAGCGTTTCAATAGAACATTAAAAACCAGAATGTGGCGCTATTTCACATACTCTAATTCATACAAATACATAGACGTATTACAAAATTTACTGACTTCGTATAACAACCGCCATCATTCAAGCATCAAGATGGCACCCTCCGCAGTAAATGATGGTAATATACTGGAAGTGTGGAACAATCTGTACAGAAAGGGGATGGGAGTCGACAGGAAGCCTAAATATAAAGTGAACCAACATGTAAGAATTAGTAGAACGAAGGACGCATTCGAGAAAGGATATGAAACTAATTGGAGCGGCGAAGTGTTTATAATTAAAAAAGTGATTCTTAGAAAACCACCTGTGTACGAAATAGTTGATTTAAGCAACGATACGATAGAGGGCGTCTTTTATGAAGAGGAATTACAGCCAGTGACTTTGGATGATAACGCTTTGTTTAAAGTCGAACAAGTGTTAAAAGAAAGAGGACACGGTCAGCGCAAAGAGTACTTTGTAAAGTGGCGAAATTATAACGACAAGTTCAACTCTTGGATTCCTGCAGCTAATCTTCAGCAACTATGAATACAGATGAAGAATTTTATCTAACATTACTTAGCAATAGTTCTATGAGCTATTTTCCAAATAACACCACAGCACAATTCATAACGCAGCTCCCTAAACGAATAAGGTTACCGGGGCAATGGGTTACAGGTATTGCGGAAGTGCAATATCCATGCTCCTTTTTGGCCGTGACAGATACAGAAAATCTAGTCTATTATCGCACAGAAATACCTAAAGTGCAAGCCGGAGAAGAAACGTATACTGAGTTGAAAAAAGTATTGCAAAACGCTAATTCATATTTTAAAAGTGATAGAGAACAAATTTACTATGGTAGCGATGGATGGCACGTAATCTGTATTCAGCCCGGCAATTATGAAAACATTGAACATATTACAGCCGAAATTAACAATCACAGGTTATTAGAAAAGTTGCTGAATTTTCAATATAATAGAGTAACAAAACGCGTGTCTCTTGAAATTAAAACGTCGTCATTGAAAATGCTAGGATTTTCACAACGTCTGGCCTTACAACTTGGTTATAAACCTGATATAAATATAGCTGAAGCACCTGTACCAACCCACCCCGCAAATATCTGGGTTGGTTTACCATCACAAATGTTTATTTACTGCGATATTGTGGAACCACAGCTTGTAGGAGATGTCTTGGCTCCGCTTCTTCGTATTGTTAACGTGACCTCTGATAATTATAATTACGGTTGCCACAAAGACGCCATATTTTCGCCGACTCATTATATAAATGTCATGAAGAGGGAATTTGAGAATATCGAAATAAATATAAGGACCGAAACGTCGGGTGTGATGCCATTCGAGTTTGGAACGTTGAGTTTAAAACTACACTTTAAGAGGATACAGTAGCTGCTATGGATTGTCCTTATCAACAATACTACACCAATCAGGCAGGTCAAGGCATTGGAGCTATCTACAGAGGAGCAGCCTACCAGAGAGGTCATGGGATCGGAAGCTTTTTAGGCGGAATATTTCGTAGTATCCTGCCTCTTTTTAAAACCGGTGCTAAAGTTGTTGGAAAGGAAGCTTTAAGGACAGGAGCTAACATTTTAGGAGATGTTAGTGAAAGTCGACCGCTAAAAGAAGCGTTCCATAACCGTGTACAGGAGGCTGGAAAGAATCTCAAACGTAAAGCCGACAGAAAAATAGATACTCTAATGGAAGGATCGGGATATAAAAGGCAACGCACTCTGAATTACAATCAGTCTACAAGAAAAATCGCTAGGAAGAAGCTGAGCAAACCCAACTACACCGATATCTTCACCAGCAAGTAGTTTTCACAATGGCGTTTTTGCATGCGCAGTCTTGTGAGTGTGTTAAATCAGAGTTAGATTTGTTCGCTCTGCCCGCAACTCAAACCAGTATCGAAAATGGACAATGGATTTTTTACAAACCGCTTTCCTCGCTTAATGACGATGCACCGATTGAATTTATTGTGCCTGGAAACGGTAACGATTATATCGATTTAAGTCAGACCATGTTATACATTACTGCTAAAATTGTTAAACAAGATGATACACCATTAACCGACAAAGAGGTTGTAGGCCCTGTTAATAATTGGATGCACTCTATGTTTAATCAAGTTGAGGTGTATTTGAATCAGAAGCTTGTGAGCCCGCCAAACAATACATACGCATACCGTTCATACATTGAAACTCTGCTGAATTACGGCAATGGTGCTAAATCAACCCATTTAACATGCACACTATGGTACAACGACACAGCCGATAACATGGATGACATCACTACGCATAATGAAGGATTTGTAAAGCGGAAATTTTTTACTGCTGCAAGTAAGCAAGTCGAAATGATGGGACATGTGCATTCCGATTTATTCAATCAAGAAAAATTTCTTATAAACGGAGTTGAAATGAAAGTCAAATTTATCAGATCCCGAGATTCGTTCAATTTAATGGCAGACGAAGGATCTACATTCAAAGTGAAAATTAGTGATGCCAGCTTACTAGTGAGAAAAATGAAAATAAACCCGTCTATTTTACTAGCGCATACCAAAGCTTTGGCGACTGCGCCTGCTAAATACCCCATTACAAGATCCGATGTTAAAGTGTTAACTATTCCGGCTGGTGTGCAAAGAAAATCTTTAGATAATATTTTTCTGGGGCAATTACCAAAACGATGCATTGTAGGTTTTGTATCGAATAAAGCATTTAACGGCCATTATGCAGCAAACCCTTTCAATTTTAATAACTACAAAATCAATTATTTCTCCCTATACATCGACGGTCAACAAATTCCTTCAAAACCTCTACAGCCTGATTTTTCTAAGAATGGCATGTACGTTCAAGCATATCACACACTATTCTCTGGTAGCGGTATACACTTCCTCAATGAAGGCAACGCTATAAAACGTGAAGATTACCCTTATGGCTACTGTCTATTTGCTTTTGATTTAACCCCCGATCTGGCTGCAAATGCAACAACACACTGGAACCTTCTTAAAAATGGCGCTCTACGTTTAGAGGTGGGTTTTCAAAACGCGTTAGAAGAAACTATTAATTGTCTAGTTTATGCAGAGTTCGATAACGTCGTAGAAATTGACAAACACAGAAATGTGCTGGTGGATTTTAGTAGTTAAAAACCAACAACAGTTTTTTAAAATTTAGTCATGCTCAAACATTTCGTCAGTATGGACAGTGCCTTCGTAGATCTGCAAGGGTTCCGTGGTGATAAGAAACAGTTTATTCCGAAAGAAGTGGCTGTTATTTCAGCAGATGGCAACCAGTTAGCAATTTTCGTTTTAAAACCTCCTGCAAAATATGACACTCTGCCCTATTTCGTTAAAAAAGGCATAAACTATCTGGAGCAAAGACATCACGGTCTAACCTGGGATTCTGGTTCTATACATTTTGATGAATTTGAAGCAGAGCTAGCACGCGTTCTCAAAAAATTTGAAAAAGTGTACGTTAAGGGCCAAGAAAAGAAGGAGGTTCTAAGTTTTCTGAATAAAATCGTCGTAAATTTGGAGGATCTCGAGTGCCCGTCTTTAAAAGTTCTGCGAAAAACTACTGCTGCCGTACGTTGCCTCAATCACAACATCCGTTCGCCTGTATGTGCATTGGAAAACATACTAATTTTAGCCGACTGGTGGCGCAATGAATACACTGGAAGTTCAGAAAATATTGCAAACAATCCCGAGTCTGTTGAATGTGAAACGTTATGTTTTTGCTTCTGATCAACTCCCTACAAGAATTGCAAGACCTGTGGCAATCATCGTCAACACAGATCCAGCAAACCGACCTGGACAACATTGGAATGCAGTGTATATAGACCAATATGGATATGGGGAATACTTTGATTCATACGGCCGCCCTCCAAGCGGTTATCATTTAAAATTTTTACAACAAAATTCAATCAGCTGGTCTCATAATCCAAAAATTTTGCAAGATTTTAGCTCTAACGTTTGCGGCATATACTGTTTAATGTATTTATATTTTAAAATTAATGGCGCATCTATGCTAGATTTCATAGGTAATTTCTCTGATAATTTAGTTTCTAATGACACATATGTAAAAGCACTATATATCCAATACTTCACATTAATAAACTTGTTTAATGTTATTTAGAAAATAAAAACACAAATAGTTTGTAATTAAACATATTTTTATTACACACAAAATATTTAATAAATGTATTTACAATATTCGGTTGTTTTATTTACAAAAATTAACATCCTCTTAAACCTAGCATGCAAAATAAAACTAACATGCAAATAAAACTAACATGCAATTAAAATCTAACATGCAGTTAAAGTTAGCGCAAATTGAACCATGTGACAATAAGTGCAATATTTAATGTACGTTTTGCGACAGTCGTGGTTAGTTTTCTAAAATGATTGAAATTAAATATTATGAAACCAATTGCCACAAAGCGGATCTTATGAAATGTGACACTAACCACACGTCGAAAATACGTACGAACAAATAAGCAATTACATGTAAACATAATGCATAAATCAAAAATTAGTTTAAATACTTTTGTTTTACAAAAATATGTGGCTACAAGTGCAATAAGTTGTTGCATAAAAACATCATAAAAGTTAAAAAAGACAATACAAAATATAAAATATTGTTATAAAAACAGTTGATTATAAAAATAACGAAACTATTCGCAATATAGACACTCATAAAAGTTAAAAAAAGTTGATTATAAAAAGAACGAAACTATACGCAATATAAACACTAGTCTGCTTTAAACCCATAAGGTAGGGTATCAAAACTATCTTCAACACGCCTACGTTTAGTGTACTGAACCCTATAAATTTTCTTTTCGGGTTTAGATACAACTTGATACATGGGTGTACGGGCAATTTTCCGGTCGGTTTCTACATACGTTGCTTCGGCATTATCAAGAACCATGCGTTTAAGTGTATCGAAATTTATTTTTTCGACATTTTTGTAATTTAAAGTTATACCTTTTACTTTACATACAAATTCGTAATCGTTTTTATTACTTGAGAAAACCTTAAACGCATAGTTTTTAGGCCCTCCGCTAACAAACTCCGTAATGAAGCTACCGGAACCATATTCCCTCAGCTCATCAGTCATTTCCCCCAAAAAATCACCCGTTTCAGGCACCCATTGGCCAGGTCGGTGGACATAGATCGTACTATCTGTATCGTAATACAAAACGCGATCCCCTAATTGCTCCAAATATTTATACAGTTCAAGTCTTGCATTGGCCGTAGTGTATGCAGCCAATACAACATTGACCGTTTTGAGCGAAACTATTCCCTCCTCAGGTCTATCCCAGATTACAACTATTACATCCTCATCGACGATCATAATTGAATGAACCTGTATTGAAGGATCAGTTAGCATTTTAAAAAAGTCATAAGAATCTGAAACAATACTTGTTTGCATCAAATTCTCTCTTTGGCCAAATTTACCCCAGAATGCATTTAGCAATAACTTAGCGATATAACGCATGCCAGGATTGAAACAAATTTTATCTTTTTCTAAGGTTACGCCTTCTCTTTCTAAATATTCTGATAAATATTGGTCCTTAGTGTTTTCATCAGTGCACCAAGCAGGCCACCCACTGCATTCCTGTTTTAATTTTAAAAAATTGTCCACATACTCTGAAAATAGACCGCCTGTTTTACTATCCCTGTTATATTGCACAATATCGTATGCCCATATTTCATGAAACTCGAGCACGCGGTATCCCAGTTCAACAGCTTTTTTTAGTTCATCAGACACATATGTTCCTGTAAACTTACGCGAATCTTCTAAATGGTTGCAATCGCCAGTGAAGCTGGTTTCGGCACATAACCTGCATAGAACAAACATTAATTTGCCGTGCATTCGAAGGGGCAGAACAGGGTGGTAAAGATTTTGCGGTGGTAGCACGGTACATTTGACTAAACCCTCGATTGTATCAAAAGGAAGTTTCCGACACTCCTCATCACCAACGTATACTTTGGGATGTCCTACGGGGTATTTTGAGTATTTATTTACGAAAGGATAAAGGCTACACACATCGAAATACTTGATTTGCTCGTTTGCTTGGCATTTATGGTACAGTTTCACAGCATTAGTGCGTCCACCGAAAAAACTATCTCGCGGATTTAATGGTGTGTTCCTAATAACAGCATGATTATTTACAAAGTTTGATGCAACGTTGTTAAATTTTAAAAATAAATTAAATTGACACTCCCACATCTCTATAAGGGTGTAGCCAGCCCTTCTAATTCTTGCAGCAGTTGCCTCTGTTGATTCGCGACGAACAAACATCGTGTCATTTTTCACATTTGCTAGCTCTACAGTTTGATCGGGGTAACATACCTCACAACCGTGGAAGTAACATCCGTGGAAATTATACACTGTATTTGTTGCAGCGCAAAAACCATCCACCAAAATACCTTCAGGTAATCGAACCTCGCGATTATTACCAGCATGCTGAATTGAGATACCTTGCTCGTGTTCGATCCATAAAAACCATTTAATCGCAATCGTCGATTGCCTATCACCTAATCTGTACCCACTCGGTGGAATAATAGCGATCGTATTTTCTTTTAAAAAATTTCGACGATAAACTAAACTACACCCTCCGGCTATCGTGCAGCACTCCCTAAAAGGATCTACTCCATTTTCGCTAGTATAACGCCGCCAAAATTCAAGACAAGCCTTGCGAAGTATCTCTACATCTTGAATACAGTACTTTACGATTGCTTCCTGCATGTCAAATACTGCATTACGAGCAATTTCCACATTATACCATTCAAAGAACTCTGCGCGACAAGCAGGGGACATTTCATCGGCCATATAAAAGTGTGCTGGGGGCATTACTCCAATATAATTTTGATTCTCCATTTTATTGAATAAATGGGGAAAGTAACCTTTTGTAGCTTCAAAATTAAATGTTTTGGGCAGCTTAGCTAATGCTACAGGCAAAAAATTTAACGAATCTATAAATTTAACATTGGGACAGGTGATGCACATTAATTTTGTACCGGTTGCAATAATTTTCGGGGCCCACTTTTTCTGATGTTTGACAATATGCTGCATAATAAAAGAACCATCATATCCTTTCATATTATGAGCCAGTGCAAAAACGTTAGCGATATTGGATAATTTAGAAATATATTCTAGCAAACTTTGTACAGGGTTATTTTTAAACAAATGTTGACGAGGACCGCAAATGTTACAAGCCTGTGTGACATCGCCAAGATTAATACAAGAATTGCAAACATTTTGCGCGACACATAAATTTGGCTCATGCAAAAAAACATTATCAACACCTTCCAAAGCCGTCTCCTGTCTTGCCTCAAAATCATAAAAAACGAAAATAAACTTTTTAGACAATTTAGGACTTTTTTTCTTTGCCATATAGCATAAATGACGGGTTGGCATTTCTTTCGCGCAGGTATGGCAATATTTTACACCGCACGTATGACTTTTCTTGCTGTTTTGCCAGTATGTCATGAGACATACTCCACACCTTTTTAAAATGCTGCACAAAGACTTTACATGTTCGTCAAAACATTCCTGTCCACGAAAATCCCTATGACAATTATTACACGCGATTGGGTCCAAAAACAGGTTACAGGGTGGTTTTGAATGACAGCAAGGGCAAATATAAGGGCAATTTTTGTGGGCCTGTTTATTATTGGTGCGGGTTAAACAAAATTCGCAGAAAAAAGCGGTTGCAAAGGCCGAAGTTAAATTGGTTATTACATTGTAATGCTGATCCTCCAATAATAAATTTAACACTTTTTTGTTGTGCCCCCTAGGTCCCTCGTAATATTTACTGGCGCCAATACGCGAATTATAAACGACAATGGTGTAATTAGTTAGATACAACTGGAATTGTTCCAAGTGCTCGCGTGTTGCTCCATTGATTAGATTAACACCGACATTTTCACAAAGCTCATACGATTTCTGTGTTAGGATTGGGTAACCTGCTTTATAGAGATGCAGATCTGGCTCATTATCTACCCAAGCTTTGGCCAGAATAAGAGCTCGGGCAAGACAGTAATTATCATTATTTACAACAGTGAATATACCATGTCTCCTTCGAGAAAATTCCTCAAAACTAACGCCAGTCATTCTGATACGTGATTTTCCATACCCAACAGGCAAAGTAACACGGTTTACATGCAAGGTCATTTTATCTTGAGCAAAAAACTTAGCGTTAGATTGAAGTATTTTCTCCAAGGTCGACATTACAACACCGGCGTTGAGTTGGTCAACACGACGAAAAGAAATGCCTATCGGCTTGTCTGCAAAATTATCTTATCAGAAGCCGATGCTCCCCTGGTGATATGCGTGATGATCTCATCGAATGCATTCTGTAAATAAGGGTTTCAATAAGTTAAAACGTCTAGCTAACCATATTTCAAAATATTAACTGAGTATATAACGTTGCAAATGTTTGAAATAATTAAACTATCAATTTCAAAAGCTGTAAAACCGAGCTATACAACCATGAATTTAGAACATGTGACTAAAAAATAAACTATATTCCTATTTAAAATCCATAAATAACTTGCGGCGTAAATTTAGAGTGGTTGTTTTCAATACACAATATTTTATACTTACATTAAGCCATATGACAGGGTTGCTCGTCGCAGCCTCTACCTCGTTGAATTTGAAGGTCAAGGTGAGAGCTTCAGTGTTGAACTTCTTTATAATCTTGCGACCTTCGCTCATCAACGTAATATACTGAAGTCTTTTCACCGACGACGGTTTTGCAGGAACCAACATGTCCGCAGAGGTCGATGGCTTTGGGTTATTCATTTGCTGTAAATTAAAAAAGAAGTATGTTACTATCACTTCACCGTAAAATTACTTGTGTGTCCCAAACGGGTTTTATTTTAGTTTCATGAATCAAAATTTTCTAATGGCCGATTTAAATATAAAAAAGAAACGAATAACGACAATTGAGTTTTAAGCTAATAGGTTTTCAGAATTGTTGTTACAAAAGGTAAGAAACTTTCGCACATTTAAAAAATAGTTCGGCAAAACTTACATGTGCTAACATTTCGCCAATTGCAGAAGTCCTTGGGGTAGGGCGTTGCTGCCCTGCATGGACGGTCTCCAACATGGCGGACGTACTCGATGGCCCTGGATTATTCATTTGCTGTAAATTAAAAAAGAAGTATGTTACAATCACTTCACCGTAAAATTACTTGTATGGCCCCAAACGGGTTTTATTTTAGATTACATAAATCAGAATTTTCTAATGGCTGATTTAAATATAAAAATGACTGGTGTACTTACATTTATCGATGAAACGACCAGGGGCGATTGACGCGTATCGTCTTCCAAGCCACGTTTAGCAGAAGGCCCCGTCGACGTAGATGCTCCATCCTGTAATTTGTGATTTATATTAGCTTTTTTAAGTAACGGGGCAATGTGATGATTTAAATCGACTAACGACAAATGAGTTTTAAACTAATAGGTTTTTCAGAATTGTTGTTACAAAATGTAGGAAACTTTCGCACATTTAATAATTTTCTAAAAATAGGAAATATATTTTTACTTACCGATAGGGAGGCAAACGACTGCTTGGCGCGAATTCTTCCGACGGCTTGACACAACTCGAAATAAGTATGAAAATACGACGGTTCCAGAACCACGCCCTCGTTAGTTAGTTTATGCTGAATTATTTTAAAGGCTAGTAAAACAAATTCCTCATTTGTATATAGCCCGTTCTTGAAATAATCAAGAATTTGATAGGCGGTTAACTCGGATGTGTTCATCGTTGCAGATGAAAAAGCACAAAACAATCACTATAGCACTTACACTCACGCTTTCAAAAGATAGCTGACACTTGTACTACGATGCGTCTTCAGCTGCGGGATGTGGCGGAATGAACGAGGTATGGTCGCCTTGTAGTGGTTTAGACAAGAGAAAGCGGTTCGCGAAAGCGCTGGAGGGCAAACCGTTACGTTTCACTTCAACAAACAAAGGAGCCTCGTCACCAAGGTTGTTTAAATGAACAAAACACATGTCTCGACCTGTTTTAAAAACGGTCAAATTTATTAATCAGATTTCGCTATATAAAATAAGTTCGCTGATTTATTAGCGGATTTCGCTGTTTTAATTATAAAATAAAGTCATTATTTCATATAGCTTTTCAAATTATGAGCGGTCGAATGGAAATTAACCACTGCGCGAATGGAAATTAACCAGAAACTTGGGACAACGATTATATTGCAAATTATAAAATTATTATTAGTAGCAAAGCTGTTGCATATATAATTTTTTTAAAAATTGCATCTGCCTGTAAACACAATATGTTAAACATTCCCCATTCTCATAATATAAATTTTTGAAAAATAGTTTGTTTCAAATCGAACGGTGTGACGGCACAGCTGCGAAATGACGTCTTGTTCAATTCCTATATTTCCAAGTCGCCTCGATAGCGTAGCGGTAGGGTCCTTAGGCTTATGGTCAGAAAACTCGGGTTCGATTCCCACTTGGGCCCGCCGCAAATAGATTTTTTAAATTTAAATATTTCCACGAGTGAATGCAAGAGAGAGACAGCAGCTTCAAAGAGCGAGATGGCTCTATCAGTTTGAATTTCAAATATTTCCGCAAAAATTCAAATTTAAAAACAACCGCCGTGAGAAGTGCGCGCGCACCAAGATGGCCGACACCCCCGGGAAATTCAAATTCAAAAAATTAAACTTAGAAAAAATCGGTAAAAATTCAAATTTCAAATATTCCCGCCAGAAATCCAAGATGGCCGCCGCGTAACTTAATCGGAAGCTAATGCGTAATTTAATCAGTAGCACATGTGAAAATTAATTAGATCAAACCGCGAAATTAATTAGATCAAACCGCGAAATTAATTAGATCAAACCGCGAAATTAATTAGATCAAACCGCGAAATTAATTGGGTCAATCCGCGAATCAAACCGCGAAAACCGCGAATTAAACCGCGAATCCGCGAATCAATTAAAAGTGGTGGGGGATTTCTGTCCCTGTTCTACTCACCTAGCACCATCAAATATTGAAAAGAGCCTGGGCACTTCAACGTTTCAATAATTACACAACTGAAAATTACTTTTTTGAACATGATACAATTGTTTACCGAACTACTCAAAATTAAGGAGTCACCTTTTTAACAACGTATAACCATGATACAAGTAAACAAAATAATTCAAATTATTACATTATTTACAATGCTTCTACTTATTTTCAAAAATATTAGAGCATATTGTGTGCATATATTTTAACTTTGGGTGCATATGCTCAACAAAATGTATGCATATATATGCGCATATTTTCGTACATTTGAGTGCATATAATTATCACCTTTAGTGATCAGAGTTTAGTCGTAAATTAGTCTTGGTTGCTTCTATGTATACATACAACTTGACAGGCGATCAATGAAGTTACCAATTCACCAACTAAAACTGAACGTATCGATTCTCTACTAGACGATACAGAAAATTTATAAAGGGATGATGCAGATAGGGCTAATTATTTTAACAAATACTTCCAGAATGTTGCCATTAATATGGCGGAGGCGATAGATAACACTATACACTAACAATAAACACAATTTCTCCGAAATGTATATTCTTAGCTCAATATTTTTATTTTACCTGTTACTGATTGTGAAGTAGAAAGGCAGATTAAAACTTAAAAAAAACCCACATTGTTCTGGAATTGAAGGTTTATCAAACTATTTAATAAAAGTACATATCTTTTTATAATAACATCGTTAGTTCACATTATTAATATATGCTTTAGATTGAGTATATTTCCTGAAATATTTAAAACGGCTTTAATAATTCCTTTATATAAACCCAAAGAGATAATGTGAATAATTACCGACCTACATCACTCACGAATAATGTAGGTAAAATCATAGTAAATTGTTTAAAAAACAGATTAGTAAACTTTTTGGAGAAATGTAGTATATTATCAAAAACACAATATGGCTTTAGAAATAATATGAGTACTGGTGATGCTATATTTTATTTAACTAGAGCTTTTTATAACAATTTAGACAATAATAAAAAGACCTTGGCTGTCTTTCTTGATCTGGCGATGGCATCTGATACTGTATGTCATCGAGTTCTCTTATGAAAATTAGAAAATATCGGAATTAGAGGTCCCGGTAATGATTTTATAAAGTCGTATTCGACAAAAAGAAAGTAGATTGTTGAAGTTGGGGCCCATTCTTTTACTTATATGTACGAGTATCAATGATTTAATTAAACTTGATGTAAATTCTAAAATTATTTCATTTACTGATGATACTGTGATTGTTTTTGCATCGGAGAGCCGCTATGAGCTACTGCAGAATATTGATTACGGCATGGCTTTAATAAAAAGTCAACTGGATTGCGATTTACTATCATTAAATTTTTCAAAAACTCATTTTATTAACTTTTTCTTAACAAATTCGCAAACACAGCCAATTACAGAAACCTTTCTTCATCACTTAAACTGTTTAAAGCGCAACAAACCCAATTGCACATGTACACAAACTATAAAAGCAGTTTTTCAGGTGAAATATTTAGGTATAATTATTGATTCGACACCTAAAAGGAAAGCGCATGTAGAAGAATTAGTCAAAAAATTAGAAAGATAACACTCATTTAAATTGCTCAAAAATATTTTACAATTTAATACTATTAAAAGCGATTGTTTCGCTCGAGTTCAGTCTGTAATTCAGTGGGATTAGACTACTACTCCTATTTGAAATTTGTTAAATTAATTTGACAATTTGAGGTATGAATATATATTTTTTGGTTAATTTGTTGAAATTTTTGGTTGCTATCATTACAGTAATATAGTTGCGTTTTATGGCCACGCCCAAACTTTGCCTCTGTGGCCATAATGTTGATATATATTTCTTTTAATGGTAATAATACTAGTAAACTTTTTGATCAAATTAAATTATCTTTTTTAGGAACAAACTTGACAAGGTGTCAAGTTTCAATTTTGATTCTGAAAATGACCATTTCTTTCGCATAAACTTGAATTTTAAACATTTCTAAATAAAAACACAACTTATACCGATAAAGATTTTGATGGAATTTACAGTTTTTGCTGTATGAGTATTTTCGTATAGAATTATTCAATATGTCTGTAACCATTATGTACCTAAATAGCGTACATATATAAAAAAGGTACCTGTACGGTAACCGAACTTCTTCATTTATATGAGTTTGTGTGCGGATTTGATGGTCTTTTGCTGAGATTAACCACGGAATAGGTGTGAAAGATTAAAAAAATACAAGAAAATTGGAAAATGTATTGTTATTACAAAACTATTAATTAATACCGAAAAATTACAAAACGAATAGTTATTGTGTCTACAGTGTGATATTTGGAAACAATTTAATTGAAATATTAGTAAACCGCTCGACTGGTACGGACGGCGCATACTAGTTCGCTCCCGCGGTCAGTTTTTGAAAAAGGTCATAGGTAAGTTCGCTCCCGAGGATTAAAACGTAAATAAGTAGATTACGAGAGATTAAAATTTTACCAATATTTTATTTTACCAATATTTATATTATTACATACAATATTATACATACAAGACATTTAATATAATTTTAATGTGAGCAAAACTCTTGGTAAAAACGATAACTACTCATTTAATGACAATAACAAAACAGGAATAAACTTATATTCAAAATATATCAAATTTAAATTAATTAATTTTTCTTTACATATCTTGACAATTTTTCAAGAAATTGAATTTTTGTAATAGCTCCAGTTTTGAAGCTGGCCAAATGATCTTCAATTAATTTAATTTTTTGCATTTCTACCCTTCTGTATACTTTTTTAATTTTATGAGCACTGTTTATTTTTACATATGTCTCGACTTGAAATTCTTTCAACACTTCAATAAATTGAAAAATATTTGGATGGGCAGCGTAAAACGACCCATTGAATCTGCTGTGGAAAGCTTCACAAGCATTTGTTGATCTCGTCCTTGCTGAAGAATGTTCGGCCCACATTTCTGGCGGGAATAGAGAATCTTCTGATATATATGTTTCCACCAAATAGTTATTAAAAATCTCCAATTTTTTGTCTTGTGGCAAAATTTCCGCAAGATCAAAGCAGAAACAATCTCCCACATCGGCTGGTTGTAAGTAGGGAAGGCCAAATACGAAATTTAAATATTTTCCAATATCTGATTGGGATTTGTAATCTTGAGTAAGTCCTAAGTGCTGAATTTTCCGCCACCTGCAGCAATGGAACAAAATAATTAATTTTTTGATAAAATATAAAAAGTAAGATCTTACCATGACTGGGTTAGATGAAATAAGCAACCCTTAATCACAACGTGTGGAAGTTTTCTTTGGAATGCTAAATGTATTGCCATTTCAAAATCTATGTAAACACATTTTGATGTTAGTGCAATTTCCATTTCTTGTAGCTTGTTGAGAAGAATGTTTAAGCAATTTTCATAAGTTTTTGTTGTTTTATCCGGTAATAGGAAAAATACTAAAGGCATGTAATGACCATTACATATTCCATGTATGGTAAATAATTGGTAGAAAAACTTTGGGCAACATTTAAATGTTCCATCCACATATAAACTTTCTAAAGTGCTTAAAAAGTTCAAGTTTGTCACGCTTGTAAACATCACAATTTTAGAGTTTATATCATTTGTTAGCATGAAATCTTCATTTCTATTGGTTTTTATTTCTAAATTGCTTAAGACTTCTTGAGTGTTTTCTAAGCTAGTTGGTAAGGCTGGTAGAAAGCTTCGTCTATGGTTATATATATTCTTTCTAATATATTGCATATCAGTTGTTGTGATTGTTTCGACGTCATTATTTAGTAGCACACGGTTAATTATTTTCGACGGCTTTTCACTTACGTTTTCCGCTGCTTTTCTTTTCAAACTGTTGCTCAAAATTTGTCTGTTTAAGATGGCGTTTTCCATCGCCTCATGAGCATGATTCAAATTTGAATCAACCAACATATTTTCGTCACCCACACTTTTTAAAAATGATTTACAGCTCCTTACTATACACTGCCACCGTTTCACATTTCCCGCCAATAATTTATGGAAATTAAATTTATAGGAATTCACCACCAACATAGGTTTTCCTTTTTCACTAATAATTTGGCTTACGTCCATTTTAAATCTTTCTCAACCAAGTGTAAAGAAGAAATGATTTTGTTTATTCCGTACATTTTCTTATATTTATACAGAAAAATAGGCTCATTACTAACAAGTTTGTTATTGTCATTAAGCGATAACATGGCATGCCATTAACAGGGGATTATTTTTGAAAAATATTTGGCGATAATATTAAGCAATAATGTGGATTAACATTAACAGGGATTATTTCTGCAAAATATTTGGGAGCGAACTTACCTACACCTTTTTACGTAGGGGGATTAAAAACTGACCGCGGGAGCGAAATAGGTTGCGGCCGGTACGGAGAGGAAGTTCGATATATCGGGGTGGTGTACAAACATGTTTAATTTCCTGAACCCATTTATCGCGAAAATGTAGTGAAACAGTAGAAGCTAAGAATTTGGTAACATTTTGAAATATCCAATCAATCATGATATTCCAACGACAAAAAAGTATAATTTCTTTTTGATGAGCTTTCCGCTGACTGAAATAAAAGATTATTTAAAACGATTCCGTATTATAGTATATTGTGCAACAAGTTGAGAAAAGTGTAATTTTCCGTGCAACGTGGGAGCTTCTCAATCGAAACCGAGACTACCAATGCGTCGAGCATTGAAAAACACTTTCTCACGTATTGCATAAGCTATTTTTCATGTATTGTAGGGAAATGCTTCCTAAAAATGTTGATATAAAAGTATCAAATTTTCTATGAAATATTGTGCATTTAAAAATTACGCTATGCGTTGCTATGCAAAAGAGTACTATTTATCTACCGATTCTGTACCTTTCTCTACTCTACAGTACGTGAAGGGGCCTCGATAGGCGAGTGCGGCGATCGCTTGCAGTGGAGGTCGCAGGGGTTTTTCGGGAGTCTGTGGCCGATGGTTCGAATCCGGACCTGAGCAGTTGTCAGCTCCAGGAAGCCCCTTACCATAGGTTAGGTTAAGGGTAGTTTAAGGTAGTAGTAGTTCTAGTATGCACAATGGACCCGGAAAAGTAGCCTAAGTACTGTAGAACGTATAATCCACAGTACGTGAAAAAGGTATTTTGTGAATCTCTCGATATGATCATCAATCAAATCACAACACGATTTACTAATATGTACATAGTATGAATGGTATTGCAAATATATTTTAATTCTTTAATTGTTTGCATTTTGCTGTAATGTCAAACGAAGAAATCGTCGACACTTGAAAAAATTACAGAATAATACCAATCCGATTTTTCTAGTGAAAACAATTTTGTCCAACGAAATTCAAAAGTAAAACAATATACATACTAAAAAACCTTTTTTAATTATTGAAAACAAATGTATTGCGAGCAGTGCATATAAATGTACGTTATTGGAATGACATATATTTAACATTATCTGTGACATCCTTTTTTCGAAATTCAAGTTAGTAAAAATTTATTTACGTGGGACGATGGTGAGCCAATATATAAGTATCGAAGACGAGAAAAGCTTTACTTTATTATTGACTTAAACCGATTGGAAAATGATTTCTTGCAAGAAGATACGTTTTCAAAATTTATTGTAAAACTAAGGTATTTCTTTTTAATATTAAGATATTCGCGCGGGCTGGTACAGATTCATTATCTACGTCACTGAACATTTCAGTTCTTTATTTAGCTGTGATTACAAGCATGGTGTAGTTGATATATTTAAGTTTAGTTGGCAGTTGGTGTTCTTAATCCTATAAAATATCCCATTTCTCCAATCGATATCGTTTAAAATCCGAAGAACTGCAACCTCACTGAAATCGGATAGACGTCCTCCGGAGTGGGAAAATGATATATGGTGGGGATTGGCAAGACAGTTTGCACTTTGCAGTTTGTTTAGTCTTTGGTTTGTGTTTGCAGTTTGCACAAGGTTTCGGTTGCGGAAAGTATGATAATATGCGAGGGTACCGGCGATAGTGCCTTTATGTATTAACTTTTCAAACTTGAGTAATTTAATGAAGTGATCAAACGTGACAATATTGGTCAGGTGGATGTTATTAATTATTCAGCTATTGTGCGCGAGTAGCAGTGACACGTGGAATTCGTTGTGCTATTGTTATTAATGTTTTTAAATAAGTGGTTTCTTGTGCTGGTACAAATGGTGCGTAACAAATACTACAGGATTGGAATGCTTGACAGATTTGCTATTGCTCAGCACAGAAATATGGGGTGAGTTTCTTTTTTTTGTTGTTTTTCGAATTTATATTTATCAGTGATATGTCATTTCACAAGTTGGCTAATTTTAAAGCCCAAGAGACATGGTGTGTCCTGAGTAGAATTAGTAATTTAGTCCAAAAGCTTTTAGGATGGAACTGATAGCTTCAACTGTTGCAATTACGTGATGCAGCAAAGGCCAAGGGCGAACTTTATTTGAGCACACCTGCTCCTCCAGACAGCTTTTTGCGATCCCACGTACGTTTGGGTGTCGGCAATTTGTTTTCGTTTTAATAAAGGTACATCCAATAAGAAAATGCATGCACATTGAATATATCTGGTGGAACACTAATAGAACGGTTTTGAAGTTTAATTGAAAGACGACATCGCCTGTCGATTTTTAAAAATAAATCTCGGAACTCTTTTCCGATTTTCTACCTACTAATTATGGTTCATCCCACAAAAAAGCCTGAATATGATCGGTACCTGTAGTATAAAATTACGATAAAGAATACCTGGAGGTTACTGTCATTTTAATCATTTTATTATTGTTGATTGTAAACCGTAAATGGCAACTATTTTATTTCGGTGAGCATCAAGTGTAACTATTTTAAAATGCAGTTGGGACTTTTAAGGGTGCAGATCAGACTATCGGCATCGTATTTTAGGTTGCATTTGGAAACGACATGACCTAGAAGGCCGAAATTCAGCAACTTATTTTAAAATACATTACAATTTCTAACAAAGTGGTTACATGCGGACTTTTATGGCTTTTTTGTTTTTTTTTGTAAACTCCCAAAAGGTAATTTTCTTGTCGGGAAAAAAATTATGTACATTTCAAACTTAGAAGAAATAATTGCAAAATAAAGAAAATTGTAGAGATCCTTAGAAATGTAACCCAAAATAAAATAGGAATTTAAACTTGCCGCCGAGATGTCTTACAATTGGATTGGTGATCAGAGTTTCAAAACCGTTGGGCCTAGTTTCGCCTTTTCTAAATAGATGGCCATGGAATAGATCTTAGTTCAGGCAACCACCTCACGATTTTTGTTGAGAATAAAGTAGTTTAGAGTATTTTATCCGTGTTATCCAACTATTCATGAATTAACCACGGGTTAGGTATGTGCATACGCACTTTGAAAGATTTTAAAAATCATTCTCCGAACCGGCTTCGAACTCGCTGCCTACGTAACGTCGTCGATATATTTCTTTCTCTGTCGCTCGCGCGCGGAAATCTCTTTCGTTTTTATGGTCACGGAGCACCGGGTAGTTGCGTCAGCTGCTCCTTGCACTTTTGTTCGATCTCTCTCTCTAGTCCTCTTCCTGCAGTCGAATTCTGGAATTCTCCGAATTTGCGGGCGTGTTTCGTGTTTGGTCATCTTTTATACATAACGTCCAGCCGTTTGGATTGCTTGCAGTTTTCGGACCTCGGGCTCACCGGATATTTTTAGATTTGGCTCGGGGAGCGAGCAGCTACTACTTTTTAGTTTGTTGAAATTGAAGTAATTTTTTTTATACTAGAATCACCCACTTCAACTTTTTTCTGTTTCAGTACTTTCGTCGTACGAATCTATCGTTTTTTATATCTTTTTTATTTAGCCTTTTACTAATTTTTAGTGATGGGCCTATCCGGAATGAATAATCGGAAAGTTTCCGATTGTTCAAAAAATCGGAAGGTTCCGATTATAACGGAACGTTTCGGAACTTTTCGGAATTCGATTATTTTACTGTTCGGTGCACAAAATTCGGAACTTTCGGAATTCGATTATTTTACTATTCGGAACACAAAATGAGAAAACGAAATGCCAATTTGAACTGAACAGAATACGGAATGTTGTGTTGACTCACTTGACTGCTATATGCTGGTGAATGGCACTAATGGCAGTGGTATTTCATAGATTAATTATTAGATAGTACAACTTACAGACTTCAAATTCATGTATTGTTTTATACTATCTATTATGTACCTTATGTGCCATTAAACTTTAAAATATCACTACCATTTTCCGAAAGTCTATTAAGGTAACTTCTGTAATAATTTAAAAAAATATTTTATTTCCTCCTATATGCCACTGTGCGACTCAAACTCATAAATTGTTTTACTGGCGGTCCTGCAAACCCAAACAATAGATGCCAACGCAGATAAAGGCTTACGGCGCGACGCAAATTTGCACGCACTTCATCTTTCTTCCGCTTGTTGTTGTTTCGCTCGTTTTCTCTTGCTTGCATTTACGGAATGTAAAATAATCGGATGATATTCCGATTTTATAAACATTCCGAAATGGAACATTCCGATTATTGAAATCATCCGATTATTCCCATCACTACTAATTTTCATAAATATGAATAATTAAACACTCAGTTGTATGATATTTTATTTAGAAAGCAGATACAGAATACACCCACCGGCATGAAAAACGGGCCACGTAAGTTTTTTTTAGAAAAACACAAAATTTTAGCTTTTTATAAATAAATACTTAGAACTATTGTCTAAAAGCAAACAAAACAACTTGTTTTAATTAATTTAAAGATTATTAACTGTGTATTTCAAGTATTTTGGTTTTGTAGCATCATTAATATATTTTTGTGCTTACATAACTCGTGCTACGCACTCGTTTATAACTTACACACACGTATTTTAATGATGCTCTTATCCCACTTGCATAGTAAATAACTATTATATGATTAGGCAGCACTTTTTATGCTTAATCTGACAAAGTGACACTTACCTTGACAATCAAGTCACAAAAGTCACATTCATGATGTTTGAAAATAAATTTATTTATACAGTGTCCGCCAAAAGTCGGCATAATATGGAAACATTTTTCAAAAAAATAATATAAAATGTTAATTACTCCTTTAGATTTTTTATTATTTACCGAAAAGTAGTGTTTCCATAATTTTTACGTTTTTTTTATGCAAGGCGCTTTTTAGGAAAAATATTTTTCAATTCTAATTAATATACAGGGTGTTTGGTTCACCGACGTATATCCGAAAGGAGGTGGTAGGTGAGTCGGTTTGGAACTTATTTAACCAAAAATACCTTTATACAAAGTATATTACTTTTTATACGTGGCTTACTAGATCAAAGTTTGATATCACCCTGTATATTTAAATGACTCCTAGAAACTCTAATCTAGCCCTGTTAATGAATAACTGTTACAAAAATCCTGTAAATTTTCTTTTACAGTTGTCTAAATGAGGAGATTTTTTTAAAACATGTAAATTGGATAAAGAAAAATCTCCTCGTTTAGACAACTGTAAAAGAACATTTAGAGGATTTTTGTAACAGTAATTCATTAACAGGGCATTCGAGTTTCTAGAAGCCATTTAAATAGATTGTTAGGAATCCTAACTGTAACATGATAAACTCATAGACTATATTGAGAATGGACCTTAGTAATTAATATTATTTAATCTTAGCTTAGTGTCTCACTCAAATGTAATTATGTATAAGGACGAAGATAGCATAATACTTGTCCTGGGAAAAACGTGCCGAACAGTGTCACGGGTTCTTCCAGAAAAAGGGCCGGACATGAATCGTAAATATTATTGCTTTTACGTGCCTCTTTGCGTGGGACCGCAACAATTTGCAGGTTTCCATAATCTAAAAAGCTTTTACAAGTTTACCTGTAAAAGCGGCAATTTTGCTGAAGGCATATCTTAACTGACCTCGGTAGGGGATAGATCGTTTCCGAATAATTAGTAAATAAACATATTTTAAGCTACTGAAGTCTTTAATTTTTCAAGTAGAACTCTAAATCAGTGTATCGCGAAATTCGGATCGAACTGAAACCCCCCCAACGTTAGACGTATCGCAACAAGATATTAATTAAAAATTATGCAAACATACTACTTTTCATTAAATAATAAAAGATCTAAAGAAGTAATTAACAATTTATATTATTTTTCCCAATTATAAATCTTGTGTGCACATAAAAAATTTTGAATTTTAATATTAAGTCTTGGTGCCTAGTATGTGAAATTTTGAAAAATATTAAAAAAATTTATTTTTAGCTAAAGTTAAAAAAAATAGGTGTTTTCAACAGATCTTCACGTTTTAGAGTCCCCTGAACCCAAAAAACCTTTTTTTTTTCATTGGTCTGTCTGTCTCGAGGGGTTAACCACTTCCCGAAATCTTGTCACAAATTCATCCGCAATCCCCGAAATCACAACGGAAATCCTTCGCAATCTCACCGCAATCCCGCAATCTCTCCGCAATCTACGCAATCTCTCTGCAATCCACGCAATCGCTCCGAAATCCACAAAATCCCACCGCGTGCTTTAGCCTAAAAACATCGTAAACGTATATAGGTGATGGAAATGGCCGGTGTGCGCATGCTGACTGGATAGTCACCCTGAAACCTGATCGCCGGCATCTGCCAACCGCGTAATTATCAGTTTACAGACGGAATGTTTTGATGTGCTGTCAAAATTACGTTCAACAGACAACAATAAAACAGTGCATACGCATACAAACAAATAGCAGGTAAGGGTAGGTGCTATTTCATTTCATCTTTAATTTCTTCAATATATTCAAAAACACACCTAACACGGGCACAGAACATTGCATGTTTGAAGCTGTTTGACATTCAGTAAAACTGGTTGGATGTATAGCTATGACAGGTTTGCAGTAGTCCACTAGTTTGTATTTTGACATTTTTGCAATTTACACTGCATATACAATAGTCCAGTTACATTAGACGGAAAACCGCAGCATCTGCCAAAAAAATCCAAGTGAGCTGAAATTTTGCATACACCTTTATTTTGACATCCTTTATCTAATAGACTTGTCTGTCCGGGACGCTGTTTTGTCTGTCCGGGACGTTGTTTCAGCAGCCAAACCGTAAGAGATTATGAAAGTTATATGTTTGGAATGGTCATGTCAGGTCAGGAACCGAATTTCAGTCACGTGACACTTCACGTGATTTCTCGAAAACCGGAAGTGTCAGTACGCTGTTTTAGCAGACAAACGGAGCTGCGACCCTCTGCGCCTTAAAACCTCGATCGGTTAGGCAACAACTTTGACAGCTTCCAGAATGTTTCGATGCGGCGTACCACTTTGACACCTTCCAGGTCTGCGTACAGTTTTTATTTAATACGCGTTCTATTTGAAAAACGGTCTTTTTTGTTTTTTTAAATGAGACATTTGTCTCACTGGGTTGCTAGTTACAAATAATGTCTCAAAAGTTCCCATCGATATCGCGCTTGCGTTTTGAGTTATTCAAGGTCAAAGGTCACAGAAATAAGTTTTTCGCAAATATCTCGCTTTATATGGGTCGTATGGCTTTTTAGTTATTACAAAAAATGGAGGCTAGGAAATTCTCTACAAAAAAGATAATACAGGTTTTTTACGTACAACTAACCATTCAGTAAATAACACACTGTTAAGTTTTGCAGACGGGTTTTACTTCCTTTTACGATAAAGAAGTATTGGATTCACCCCAAAAATTCGAAATTGAGTTTTCAACAGATCTTCACGGTTTAGAGTCTCCTGCACCCAAAAAACATGTTTTTGCTCATTGGTCTGTGTCCGTCCGTCTGTCTGTCTGTGAACAGAATATCTCAAAAACGAAGAGAGGTATGGCGTTGGAACTTCATATATAAGTTTTGTGTACTATCTAGATGCGACAGCTAGCTTTTGAAGAAAATCGCATAACCGGAAGTACGATGTTTATTCTTGTGTTTCAAAAACGGTTCTAACGATTTTTTTCAAACTTTACATTTTTATTACATTTTTAATGTAATAAAACAGACACACAGACCAATGAGCAAAAACATGTTTTTTGGGTGCAGGAGACATTACTGTTTTTTAAGTATGTGCCAAAGTACCTACATGCTAATCCGTTAGTATAGTAACTATTTGATACTAAGAAAGATTTTGTTTTTTATTGTTTATATTTAATAGTATATTAACATACGCAGAAAGACCTGTTACCTGATATTATTATATTAAAATGTTATATCAATAATGAATAGATACTTCGACTAAATAAATTTTTTACTGTCGCATTTTGTCAGATTATCTTTATAATCCCGACACCGATTAATTCTTTTTTAAATCAGTATGACTATACAGCTACTTATTTATGTCCCCATATTTTCGACACTACTTTGTTTTTTTTTAATCTTCAAAATGGTTGCGGAAATCATCATTCTTTGGAAATCTCCGCAATCTTTGGCAATCCCCCGCAATCTTTGGAAATCCCCCGCAATCTTAGGGAATTCTCCGCAATCAATGGAAATCCCTAGAAATCCATTAAATTTCGCAATCTTGTCACATTTTTTCCTTAGTGGTTAACCCCTCGGTACTGCCAAACATATAACACATATCAAGGCCTGCTCAGAATCATTTTTTTTTAATCTCATGGCATAAAGAACGAAGTAATGAGCCACACTGCATGTTTTTAAGCCTTAATAATGACGTATGGTCTTGGAATACAAATAATTTCCTATAGTATATAATTGCGTTAGTGATAATTTAACATCGCGGAATCGAAAAAGAAAGATATAGGAGTAAACGTATCAAAACTACACCTTTCTAGACAGTGGCATAAACAAAAACTTAAGAGCAAAAGAAAGAGTGGGAATATTAGTTCATAAAAAACACAAAAGAGCAATTGAAGACTACAAATCCACTAGTCCAACTGAACTTGAGCGAGACCAAACAAATACAGTGAAATCTCTCATAACGGACCCCTCTATTAAGCAGACATTTTTCTTGCCACCGTCGGGAGCCAACGTAGTTTAAATGCAAGGGCATCACCGTTAAGCGGACTTTGGGTTAACAGGACGTGGACAGGAAAATTCTGGAAATTTTGAAATATTTCCCTATTTTAAGCGGACACGTTATTAATTATTATGTGCTTAAATGCTAAGGAATTAGGGGATTTACATGTTTTCATATGTGTGGCATGGGGCGCGTTATAAATTGCGTGTTCAGATGCTAGCTACGAAACTAGGGGAATTACCTCTTTTCATATGTTCTCCAACCTTAATCCTCAGTTGTGTATCTGAATTTCGGAAGTGTTCTGCGAAAACAATTTTATTTATCTATAGCAAAGTGATATTGCGAGGATTTTAATGGTTATGAACTAGCTGCACATCTAGAAACTTATTATGCTAATAAACTATTAGAAGGGAAAAATAAAAAACAGTCTACTTTGCTGGAGTTTTTTTGCCAAAAAATAATGTATGGTAGGATGTGATGGTACTGTGTACCTACATAGTAGCATGTAACGGGTGTCCAAATTTGAGGTTGGATTTTGAATTTCGCGGCGATTGCTTTCTGTCAAACCTACTGCGCTAATATTTTATAGCTGTCATTTTGTCACATTACCATTTAAGTTATAGAACGGTTCAGGGTTCAGCAATGCATATTTATTGTGAAAACCCATTACAGATATGGAGAGTTTTGTAGGAACTGCAAGAAAAGTTCGTAGACTTGCATGATATGTGGTTTTAACAGGATAGTGCCACACAGCACGCGATACAATAAAAGTGTAGAGGTAGGCTGTTTATCTTTTGATATGATGACATTAATTGGCCGTCATGTTCTTGCGATTTGACTCTATTGGATTTTTTCCTCTAGGGTTATGTCAAAAGCAGAGTCTATGTCAATAGTCCACAGACAATTTCAGACCTAAAGGCCGAAATTACACGCGTAATTGATGAGGTACACCCTCGTTTATGCTTAAATGTCGTTGAAGATTTGAAAAAAAAATGGTTTCATGTCGGACGAGCCGAGGAGGGCATTTATCACATATTATATTCCACATTTAATCGTTACGTATATATGCTGTAAGTGCTCATTAAAATATCTTATATTTTCAAATTATTTACGCGTTTTATTAACGAATTAAAATGCAACCTCAAATTTGGACACCCTTTATTTAAAAATGTATGTATTTTTTATGTCGTTCTTTATTCAAATAAAGATTAAACAAAAAAATTTTTAAATTAAAGCATTTCTATTAAGAGGGCCCCTTCATTAAGACAAAAATCGTGTCTGGTTATGAGAGATTTCACTGTATATACAGGGTGTTTGTAGAACGCTAGACTTCATTAATACTAGCGATATCGAAATAAACTTTTTTTTTTTTGTTTTAAATGCCAGTGCACAATCTACAAATTGACGTAAACCAATTTAAGCCATGGCGTCCTATTTTTGCTCAGTGATACACAACTTTTTACTTTTTACACGGTTTTTTAAATGGAATACCCTATATATTTTTAGATATTTACAATCAGCGTTAAAGGTGCTTTATGATAGCATTCTTAAATTGAAATTTAGGAACTTTTAATTTTTCAAAATTTAAAAAAAAGCTGTTTAGCCAAAGTAGGCCATGAATTACGCAAAATCACTAACAATCGAACAAGAAATGCAAAACAAACTCCACTTGGCTCGAAAAATTTCTCATGACCGAATTATAGCACCAAACGTACTAAAACAATTGAAAACTATGTTTTTTTAATTGGAATAATATGAGTTTCATTAACAATAACATTTATTTTTAAATCGTTTTACGTATTTTTTATTTTTTAAAAGCTGCTTCTAAACGAAATGGCGAATATGGTGTACCCTGTTGGAAAGCCATTTTATTGTAGTTTTCAACTGTTTAATGAAACTCATATTGTTCCATTTAAAAATAAAGTTTTCAATTGTTTTAGTACGTTTGATGCTATAATTCAGTCATGAGAAATTTTTCGAGTCAAGTGGAGTTTGTTTTGCATTTCTTGTTCGATTGTTAGTAATTTTGCGTAATTCATGGGCTACTTTGGCAAATTTTTTTTTAAATTTTGAGAACATGCCATCAGAAGTTTTAGACATAAACGCAGATGATGTTAAAGAAACAATTGAAAAACTACGCAACAAAAAAAACCCAGGACACGACACAATTACGTACGAAATGATAAAATACGGAGGCAGGCATCTCCATGAAGAACTTACTAAATTAATTAAACAGATATTTCAATCAGTCCAGGAGATTGGAAAACGGATTATAACACCTGTATTCAAGAAAAGGGAAAAACAAGCCGGAAAACTATACATAGAGGAATTACACTATTAAATTCAGCGCTCAAGATTACAACAAATATTATAGCACAAAAATTAAACGAAATTGTAAGGATAAATGATGACCAGCACGAATTTCGAAGAGGGAGGTCGTGTAATGATTCAATATTTATAATTAGACAAATAGCAGAGAAAGTTATAGAGTATAATAAACCAGCATTCATCTGCTTTGTAAATCTAGAGTCAGCGTTTGGTAGTGTGGAATTACTGTACACTTACCAATGTACAACGACGCCTATAATTGGCCTAACGGCTGTTGGCTGAGTACCCAAATAAAATTAAAAATAAATTATTGAATTCAGAATAAAAAGGCTGCCAAAATTTCACATCAGAAAATAAGGGCCGTATTAAAAAAATAAAGTTAATTATAACTACTCAAAGACAAAATGTCAGATAAAAAAATTAATGGCGTAATCTTTAAGTCCATGAAAAGTTACTTAAAGAAGTTTTGTCAGTTTCCTTCTAACTTTAATATTTACGTCAGAAGAAAAATAGAATTAAAAATCCGAAAATTCTGGTTTTTTAGTATAGCTCAAAAACGAAAAATCATACCGAGGTCTTTTAGGCGTCATTTCGTTAGTCCTTTAATTACGCAATTTTTTTCCCATTCAACCAAATTTGTATCTCTTACTATTAACGAGATCCCTTTACTGGCCCTCCTTATTTTGGACACACTATATAATAGTTATTTATATGTGAAGCGCATATAGCAGGCGTTTTTGGGCCACGGTGTGAGGGCCAAAGATACTAGTTACACCTGAGGTACACACAAAATTTTATGTTGCCAATAAAATCAGGTCAATTCTTACAGTATTTTAGCTGAATAGTACTAATTCATTCTTCATTATCTTTAGCATCTTTTACCTTTCATAGTGTTTATAAATAACAAATAAAATAACGTCGGCAGGCAAAAGACTTGCTTTGCACCTACAAATGAGGTATACAAAACATTATTGATTGATCATACATAAATTAATTTTAGTCAGCAATATAACTCACAAATTTTTAGTGTAAATGGCTGCCAGAACTCGATTAATAATTTTAGGAATAGTTATAAATCCCAATTATACATGAAAAATTTACAGTGTAGATAATATCGGGTAAAATCATTTCTGAAAGTGTAAAGCTGCAAGACATAAATTCTATTTCGGCATTTAAAATAAAATATTTATTTTTCAAGATAAATTTTGTATCAAAAATTGAATCACATAATGAAAACTTTACTTTTTGCTTTAACTCACTCCCCCCATCCCAAGCGAAATGTGTAGTTTGACGAGAAAATATTACGGCAAGCCTGAGTTTACATTATCTAGTAAATTTTGCAACATAGTAAAATAATTCCAATTTATTTTGTAATTTTCGACATTTCTTCAAACGTATTCTATTCAATAATATATGCACTTTTATTATTTGTAGTATTTAACATTTGTTATGGGTAAATCCATACTAAAATGTGTTCATATTCATCTAAAATTCACAAATGATAAACAAGAGAACATAAAAATCTATTTAATTGAAAGGAAATTAACATTTCATGCATAAATAATCACGTTCACATTATCAGTTATTGTTGCTGACAATATATGAATGTAAGTACAAAGGTTGATGGAATGATTTAGATAAGAACTAGCTGTAAGCAGCGTGGGTTAAAAAAATCACGTGGGCTCATGTTCACGTTTAGCAATGATCGGAACTGAAAAATTGTCTGTGTTAGCTAAATGTAATAAATTAAATAAGTGAAATGTTAAAATTAGAAAGCTTCACAGGCAATTTATGTGAAAGTACAGAAAAAGTACCACATTTGAAAAATTACATGTATCACTAATTCAGTTCATAGAAATGTGCATTTTAATAAATAACATTTCAATTTATATTCAGAATTTCCAAGTCGGATATTTATCAATTTTAGTAATTTCAACCTCCTCGTCCTTATAGAATACAAAATGTATAAAATTAAATTTTCATAAAACTACTACATCATTATAGGTGGGCTGCTGTTAGAAATAATTATTATCACTTACCGGTCTTTACGTCAACTTTAAATATACCATAATATGCATCAGCTACGTAAAGAGCACCGTTTTTATCAAACGTCAGTCCTAGGGGTCTTCCACAAATTTGTTCTTGATAAACACCCTTACATGGTCTACCAAATTTAACAACGGGTGTAATATGATTGCCAGTTAGCTTTACAACATCGCCACCATGTATCGTAGTATAAAGTTCGCCATTGTACTCTGCAAAGGCTTCTGGACCTATAAAGTCACCTTTATGCCAGATCTCAGCTTGATTTAGTCTCTCATTTAGTGCTAATTTTCCTTCGTTGTTATGTTTACATCCAAGCGGCGTGACATACTCCACTTTTTGCACTGTTTAGGCTTTTCTTGATTGGGAGGCTGCGATAAAAGTTTTAAATTTAAAGTGGTCGAGATCGGTTACAATTAAATGTCAGTTGTGCAAAGCTGACAAACCGAATTTAATAAAATATAGTTTTTATATAATAGATAAAGTCCGTCATTTTGAAGGATGACGCCAGAACGAATAAGAAAAAAGCAAACAATGGGAAAGCCAAGCGACTTTAAACGGAAATAGCTGTCATATTAAAGGCTTTTAAAGCGATTTACTTAATTTTCCGTACCATTTGTATTCTGCGACGGCATCCACCTAGATTCGATTTATCCCCCAAGGCTTTCGCGCCATTCAAGCACCTAAATTGTAGAGTCAGTGAATCACGTCTAACCAGTGCAATAAAATTGTAGTCTGTAGAGCTTTAATTTGCATCTTGAAATCACAATTCTTTCATACAGGCAGGGCCGTCTTAAGCGGAAGTGCAAGGGGTGCACGGCAGCTGGGCGGCAGAGTTTAGGGGTGGCAGATAGGCCTTGTGTACTCTGTTTCTGCCAAAATTTCAAGAAAGATACAAAAATGTGTATACTACTTCATAAAATGCGACTACTGGCTACTGTAATGTATATATATAGTCTATTTTTTTGCTTTATGATTCAGAGCAGGCTTTGCATTTATATTATTTTAGCAGTGTACAACAGTTTAGTTACGAGATATAACTAATGTCAAAATCCAGGTCGCCGGGATTGTCAAGTTGACACTTCAGCAAATCTTAATAAAATGCCACGAAAAAGCAGTATTAGGTAATAGTAAAACCAAAGAGGCTATAAAACGCCGTTCTACTAATATAAAAGATATGAATGGTAACTTAAGTAAAACAGCCATCATTGGAAGAATTGGTAAAATCTTCGATGTAAGTATTAAGAATTAAACAGATATAACATTTCTAACAATTTTTTATAATGCTAGATTTCGATTGCAACACAGAAATCGAAACAAAGCAAAATCACAACTTCAGCAATAACCGAATGATATGAATAAAGAAAAGGAAGAAGAAAATTTGGAATTTTTTACTTTCGATAATTTATTGCTGTGTGCAAAGGAGGAACTGAATTATACTGGGAGTCGTTTAAAATTATACTACACATTAACAAATACGGGATATAAATACAAAATTGTGAACGGAAGAAAATTGTGTGAGAAGAGTCATATTACTTCGGCGGATTGCCTTTTAAAGGAAATATTTACAATTTCGAAATTATAGTGAAAAATGTATATTCATGTTTTTGGATGAAACTTTACCAGGATGTGACTTACTGTTGGACTCGGACAATAATGACAGGGGCTATCATAAATGTATCAATGGTGACATTTTTAGGCAATGTTGAAAAACAGTTAATCCCGGATTTGGCCAAATTGAATGGAAAATGTATTAATTATGGATAATGGACTATATAATTTGGTTCTTATCGATAAACCACCCAATTTCTCGTCCAATAAACTACAAATACAGGAATGGCTAATTAAACGTGACGTACAATTTGATGACAAAATAATAAAGCGACGATTATGGGAGTTGAATTTTACTTTACATATTGGCCAAAAGCAATACTTAATTGACAAAAAACGACATGGGCATGAAGTTCTTAGATTACCTCCATTATACCACTGTCAATACAATCCAATTGAATTGGCATGGAGTTTATGTAAGAACTATTATAATAAGGACATAAATTCTCAGCCTCCCTCAAAAGACATAATTGCTAATTTATGGCTTAAATCACTATCACTGTGTACAGCAAACATATGGAAAAAACGTTGAACACTGTGAACTACTAATATAAAGTGACTGGGCAAAGCACATTGTTAAATTGGTGTGGATGACATACCTCTTGTTATTATTAGGTTGGAAGAATCTGATACAGAATCGGAAGACGAGTTGTATTCCTCTTCTGAATCAGATTCTGCATGATTATCCTGAAGTGTATCCATCTAAATTCTGGTAAATTATATCTCTGAAAATGGTTCTACCAGGGTATTTTGTATTATCTCTTTATTTTGAAATGCCTGTTATATGTGTAGCATAAATAATAACTTGTACAACACAGTTCTACAAACAAAAATCATCAGCAAATTATTAATAATATATTTATTTTTACATTAGTACATAAAAATAGATGTCTAGAAATTTTATGACGTTTCTGTACAATTAGATATCAATCACGCTTAAATAAACGTACCTACTTAAAATAACGCAATACCTTATTTAATGTCAATTTTACCTCTTATTAAGTATAATACTACTTATAAGTTAACACATTGACAGTTCTAATGGTTTTTGACATAACTAGTGTTTTTTCCTTTGTCACTAACTACCTACACTGTTACAAAAATGCAAATGCAAAGCCTGCTCTGAATCATAAAGCAAAAAAACAGACTATACGTTGTTTTCCTATAAACATTTTCAAGGTCAAGATAAAATTGGCAAAACTGCTTTTTTTAAATTATTAGAAAATTTATTTTTGTCAGGTGCTTCTGTAAACGACTTGTGTCATTTTGACATTTTAAATTAAATTGTCAGCTTTTCTTTTGAAAATGAATATGCGTTTAAAACAGAATCTTTTAAAATTAAATGCAAAAAAAAGTAATTCTGAAGTGTGCAGAGGAACTGTTGGATCTGCAGCCTAACATACCAGAAAAAGTTTACGAAAGATTACCTAAAAACAAAACTCCTTTAATGCCAGATTTTAAATTTCCCACCAATATTTAGTTCTAAAAAGTTACTAATACAAATTCTACCAACATATTTTTTAAAGGAATCCAAGTAATGCCAACATAAACCCTAAATTCTTTACCTTCAAAATTTTTATAGAAAGAAAAACGTACTTTAGGTAGTAGCAATTAAGATAAAATGTTTATTTATATTGAACATAACATAATAGCTATTTGTGTAACACGTGCTAAAAGTGGATGTGTGTGGATGTGACGTACACTTGCGATCATTGAAAATGAACGGGTTATGCATTTCAAACTGACTTAACCGACGCTTTTGCAATTGCGTGCAACGTTATTTTATTATTACGATGGGTAGAGAGTTAGAACAACACGATTCTACTTTAGAGATTAGGGGAATGCAGAAAACGTAATCAACTACTGTAATGTTGGTTGTATAGCCCTGTTTATTTTCAATGATTCTTTGTGTACAAGGGAAGCCAACATCAATTATTTTAGCTTGCAAACGAATGGGCAATTTTCCTTTGAATTCCTACAATTTCTAATGACGCCTCGTCGATTTCAGAATTCTGGGATGCACTGGATAAACGAGAACTGCGGCAATACGTAGTGGAAACTCCAATCTTGCAGGCCCCAGCGAAATCAAAGGGCTCTGGACGATGAAAATTGAGCAAAATACCTGGTTTGCAGATTCTTCCGATGCCGATCGCACCTCTCAGGGGACGTCAACGCGTTTTCTTGGCTGCTGCTGGCCTGGCGACTCTAATTTCTGCACGAAGTTCTGCGTAGAGGCCTTCTCTAGGTATTGAAGGTACCAAACTTGGCTCCAACTAGCTGCTGCAGAAGGTATCGACTCTCGAACGTAGCCCGTACCTGGACCGCACTTGCCTGGATCTTGTTGACGACGAATAAGCAGAAATTACACCACTTGAAGACTGGCAAACTAGTTCCAATTGTACCCAACACTTTTTTGGTCAAATAAAACCAACACTTGCACTAAATGAATGTGTTTTTATTAACAAAATCAAACTTTTCTGGGAGCTAACGTAGAACAATGTTAACAGCTTGGACAATTTCAAAAGCTCTCTCTTGTTGTTGTTAAACAAAAGAAGGTCTGGTATCTTAGCAACATATCACCACAATTGTTTAAAGGAAATAATGTTTGATAACTAAAATTAACTTAGAGAATAAGGTTTTGATAACATATTTAATTCTTACAGGCTAAATAAACGTTTTTTTAGTTTATAATGCACTACACTTAAGACTCTGCTCTTTCACTGTGTTTTTAACCGCAGTGTTATGTTCTGTAGTATATTATGCATATAATAATGTCCTTCGTTCTATTTCTTTGCTATTCGTAGGTTGTTCTTTTGCAACATTTCTTGTCGGTTGCTTCTTGCAACGTTTCTAAGCCTCGTACTGCATTGCTATACCCTTCAGTTACTTTGCCATTCCGGTCCTAGCTTTCTGACCATAACTTTGTACTTGTGCAAACTATTTTGTACAATAACAAACATAATACTGCAAACGTTAACGCTACCATCGTCAGATACAATCTAACTGCATTCGCACTTCCAAAACCTCCTCAAATCTGAGCCCAAGAACGTAACCCTTTTGAACTTGCTTTTCATGTTATCTTTGCCTCAATTTGTGAAACTCAGCTGCACCTATCAGTGCATTTATCTCAATAAAAGTAAGCTAAGCTTGCACTAATTAAAATAATTAATTCTGTGCCTCGGTTTGATTTTTAATGCATTCTAGTTCAATTGGCAAGCATAATTGTTGAGAGCACAAAACCATTGCAATATCTTAAGCAGATGTCATCGCATGGTCATTTTGTATGCATGTATGTAAGTATGTATGTATCTATGTATTATCTGTAACCTCATTTACCTTGCGGCGTAGCGGCTGGTGCTTTATGCGCTTGCATCTGGCGGTACAATTCTCAACTTGCCCCGGATTCGGGATACAGAGTTGGAGCGCGTCTTTTGTGCTTGCACAGCAACCATTGTATGCGGTGTGTGTCTTCGTGATTGTTACTCTATCTCTTAGGTCTGTGGTTCTGAGTAGAACACAGTTAATTTGGTTTCCAACTGTGAATGGTCTCACCGAGCCCGATTCGAATCTCCAAAGCTGCGGAAAAATTCCAACCATCTCCAGGCTTGAAATAAATAGACTACCATATACCCAAGCACTCGAGGAATCCAATACAACCACCAACGCTTGGATGATTGAGGTAGAAATAAATTCACTTTTAAAACGTTATTATTCTGGTTGCGACGACAAGGAAACGGAAGTGCACAAATTACCTGGCGCCATCTAACGGTGACATTTAGCACCGGCAACTACATCTACTAATGAACTAAACAAGCCGATGAACAAGTTGCCTAACTCCCCAGGCAAAATTTGCTCACTAATTCGAACTTACTTAAGGCTCATGAAATGTAAAATGCAGGAAATTAAATTGGTATCACGATATAGCGATATATCAATAAATATCATTATTATTTCCATATCGATAATATGTCGATATATGAAAATATCGAATATCAATATATTAAATATCGATATTGTGGCATGTTTAATGCTTATACTTAAATGAAACATTGCTATCTGTTAATAACTATTTATTATGTAAATAACTTCACACATAAATTTATGTATATTTACAACGGTAGCCACCTTCATGCAGCCCACTGATAAGACTTACGACCTATTAGTTTGCTTCCTGCTTTGTCCAAGATATTTGAAAAAGTTATTTGTACTCAACTTCATGATTTTATCAATAATCAAAATTTATTTCTTTCGGTACAATCTGGCTTTAGATTTAGCTACAGCTGTACAACTGCTTTACTGAAATTTACCGAGGATATTCTGAATGCCACTGACCAAGGGAAGATCACTGCCCTGTTCTATTAGGTTATAGCAAAGCATTTGATACAGTCATTCACAGTACTTTTATTAGTATCTTCAGCGTACTTATGCGAACGTTTTGTCCGTCCGTCTGTCTGTCTGTGTGTCCGTGTGTCTGTCTGGATCGCCTGTAACTTTCGAACGGCTACAGATATCGAAATTTTGAAAGGGGGCAAAGTTGTTGCTAAGGTCCCGAGCACCTTCATGCGCTATTTGGTTTTGGCGAAAGGTCAACCGTTGTTTTCGCAGTGCTGAAGCTACTCTTTAGACCTGTACTTGAGCAGTTTATTATCATTCTAAAATATTTAAGTGTTGGCAGTAATGCTATTACGTTAATTACAAGTTACTTAAAAAAATCGTCGGCAGTCTGTTAGATTAGGTAATGATATTTTAACATCTCATGCGGTAACACGGGGAGTTCCGCAGGACCCAATTTTAGGTTCTCTTTTGTTCTCAATTTATACTTCCGTTTTTACGCAGCGCATTAAATTTTCTAACGTTTATATACTGAGTTCCAAAAAAAATGTTACACCTTGAAGGAATTGTTATAATTCTTCGAAAATTTAGTGAAAATAATGTCTCATGGATGTAAACAAATGATCAAATTTTCAGAATTGAGACACGTAAATTAAGTTCAAGGATGACGGGATAAGAAAAAATTTGTTTTCTTTTTAAATTTTTAATAACCTATAGGACCACCTCTAAATCGTATATATTCCTGTACCCTCCTAGGCATGCTTCAAATAAGATCATCAATTCTGTTCTGGGAGAGCTCATTCCAGGCTATTTGAAGTTGATGCCGTAATTCGATTAGAGGTTCTTGCAAATTAGACACTTTCCGACCCCTCATGTCCCAAACATGTTCTATAGGGAACAAATCTGGAAATTTGGTAGGCCAAGGAAGAACGTTTGCATTGGCATTTTCAAGAAAATCCATCGTGCAGTTGCAACGTGAGGTCGCGCATTATCTTGCTGGAAAATACTATTCTCTATCTCTTCTAATAATGGAAGCAAAACTGGCTGTAGAACTTCGTTTACATATCGATTGGAAGTTACTGTACCCTCAATAAGATGTAGAGGTGGTCCTATAGGTTATTAAAGATTTAAAAAGGAAACAAATTTTTTCTTATCGCGTCATCCTTGAACGTATTTTACGTGTCTCAAGTCTGAAAAAGTTATCATTTGTTCTCATTGAAATCTTACTTAATTTCCGAAAAATAGAACTTTTCCCATTTGGCAATTTCGAAAAACTCAATTTTCTAAATAAGTAAAAATCACGCGGTATATATGATAGAGGCGCAATAGGTTTTTAGACAAGCACAAATTATTGACGTAAACAGTTTTTTTGATAAATCAAAAATAACATTTTTTCCCGTATTATGCCGACTTTTTGGCGGACACTGTATATATGGGATTAGAAAATATGAACGTATATCTCACAAGCTAGCTGATACTGGTTGGTTGACAATGAAAAATCGTGAAATACCGCATGCCCAATGTCTTTATCAGCAAATTATGCTAAACAAAAAACCACCGTGATGATTTCGAAGGCTTTCACGGTCATTGTCATTGAGTAACAAACGACTTCCGAGAGTGACCCGTATCATTATTGAGGTCGAAGAACTCAACGTTTCGCCCACGTTTGTAAAGGGCTTTATCAGGAGGAAAAGCAAAAGAGCACGGTAACTCAATGTGTAGACCACGTCAGAGGCGAAACTCTTCTAACGATCGGAACGAGAAAGGCGAGAATTTATAGGCAAGTGCCGTCGCGGTTCAGTGATATGGGTGGGGCTTAGAAATTGACACTTTCCACATATAAGGAAGGGGAAAGCGTTCGTGCCGATTGAGATTAAAGGTGTTTGTAAATCTCAATGGCTTCTGCTAACGAAGAATGGGGATTTGGTAGATCTTATGACCGGTATCGCGTTGGTGTTCGCCGATGGCTGGTGATGAAACGTGACCTGACTTACGACAGCGCTGGTATTCAGAGATGCGAGTTTTTACTAAACGTCCTGTTTCACCAATGTATACAGCACTACAAGAACAAGGAACTCTTATCAACAGCTTTAGATGACCTTAGTGTTTAATTTATCTTTAGGTGAAGGAAGAACCTTTGAGATTTTGCTCGGTGGGTTGAATACTGTTTTAATGTTTTGTTTGCGAAGAAACTTTCCTACGCGATCGGTGACTTGGTGAATATAGGGAAGAAAGACTATTGCGGTAATCTTGTAGTTTACGTCCCTAGCGTGCGCACTTTTACTGCGCCGATTATTTTAGGTCAAATCACCAGCAGCGTTGCCGTCTTTATTGTTTACTTTCTCGATCTTGACAGCCAATCCTTTATCTAATAGACTTGTCTGTCTGGGACGCTGATCCGTCCGGGACGCTGTTTCAGCAGCCAAACCGTATGAGATAGAGAAAAAAGTTATTAAAGTTATATGTTTGGAATGGTCATGTCAGCTCAGGAACCGAATTTCAGTCACGTGACACTTCCGGTTTTCGAGAAATCACAAAAAAGACCGTTTTTCAAATAGAACGCGTATTAAATAAAAATGTTTCAGTGGCCAAACGGAGCTGCGACCCTCTGCGCCTTAAAACGTCGATCGGGTTAGGCAACCACTTTGACACCTTCCAGGTCTGGGTGGTTGCCTAACCGATCGAGGTTTGAAGGCGCGTTAAATGAGACATTTGTCTCACTGGACTGCTAGTTCATACATAATGAAATAACATCGAGCCATCTTATATGTCACTGTCATCACAAATAACTACATTTTTAGTACCCATTTCGATATTAGTTTTGTTATTATTCTTAATAAGAAATGTTTACTCCACTGTTTTTTTAATTCGTGATATATTCTATTAAAATATAACACGTGCATAACAAATTTCGTATGGTAATTTTTGCAAAGCAGATATTTTTTCTAACAAAAGACTGAGTTTTTGCTTTCAAGAAAAAAAAACCCTTTTCCGTCGGCGTCGTGATTTTTTCAGTTGGCATGCACCCATGCTTCTATTGAAAAAATAGTTGCAGAGCTGTCTGCCAAATATTTCTGGAAATTTTTCAAGCACTTGTTATGTTTCAACTGATAATAAAATTATAGTATACCATGCGTTCCTTTTAAAAGTATACACAGTATACTCGTATTTATACTAAAAAGAAAAATTTCCTTATTTTTTATTGTTTACCCTATATTTCGGCAACCAATTATAGAGCAATCTTCAATTTTAAGAGTTTTAATTTAAAACAAATAGCATGTTGTGGCAAAAATAAAGGAATTTTCGTTTTAGTATACATACGAGTATCCCCTATGTATACTTTTAAAAAGCAAGGACAGTATGTATTTGGCTCTATGTGCTACCTGCCTCTGCAAATAAAGCTTCATTTTTGCTCCTAATAACATAGTATGTTATTATTTACAAATTCAATTAAATTTAACCTGGTTATATATAACTTTGACTAACAACCGCCTTTTAAAACCACCTGTAAACAAGGAAAATAGTTCATATAATCCGTGCCGAACTTTACTACCTCAGTGGTGAAGCCTCCGTATTTTTATTAATAGCTTTAGGTAGAATTCGTGCAAACATCTGGCAACCATGTAGCTTATTTGACGTCACTTCTATCGGCGCAGTAAAAGTGCGCACGCTAGGGACGTAAACTACAAGATTACCGTGTATCCCTAATACGGTAAGCATATTTGAGTTCGCTCGATGCCACAGCGCGGGCCGGGAATGCCGCGCTCTGATTGGTCCGCGGTGCGCTGAGCAATCCTCGGTCAATGCCTCGTTTTCCTTTATGTAGGTAATACTGTACGTTTAGACATGTACTATATCCACAGACATATAAGTAATAAGTAAAATTATTGTTCAATATATATAATACCTGCATTATTTACATCCGGAATAGCTTTGATACGCACCTACTGCCAACACCTAATTGTAACTTGATTAACATTCAAATAATAAATTAACAATAAAACTCAAAGCAAAATGCATCGTTTAAAATAGTTTATACCAAAAATAAATTTTGAAGTAGATCAGCACAAACTGCAGAAGCTTTGCAGGAAAATATAAGCGGCAACTACAACAAGTATTAAAAAATGACGAAATTCAAAATAACAAATAAGTAGTTATATTTATACAATTCGCCTTAAGTAGTTTCTGAATATGATGAAAATAGCCTATGCAGTTCTTAACAGCAAAACAGGTTAAATCTTGTCTGTTTATCTAGATAGATAGATATTTATTGGTGCTAATATACAAGCAAAGAGCATAATATGCTCTTTGATACAATTACACTTGCACAAGTAAAAAAATATAATAATTAAAAGATTAGAGTAAAATTAAAACTAATAAATGAAGAGACCGCGGACCAATCAGAGCCCGGCATTTTCGGCCCGCGCTGTAGCATCGAGCGAACTCAAATATGCATACGGTAAACGTTCCACATCACGTCCTTAAGTTTGGCGCATACCTTTTGAATCACCCTGTATATGAACATACTGCCAGAATTTTTGAAACGTGCTGCAATCTGATGGGTGCTACTAAAATTAACTTGTAATGTCAAATGTCAATTTGCAAGTGGTTTGAATACTCCACGAAGACGTGACAGTAGTGGTAGTAGATACAGTACAATATTATAATTATAACATTTTAAAAATTATAAAAAACTTCATTTGTAGTATTACTGTATTGATTTATCATCACAGAACATTCCATGGCGTAAGTACATTCCCAACAATTTCTTCGAAAACAATACCATATGTTTGGTTAAGGTTAACTGGAAATTAATGACTATCTTTTACAGTTCCAAAGTAACTTTCAAAATTACCTTAACATCGGATCCAAAACTTCCGTTTAAAGTGTGAGTATAAAAATGTGTGTATTTGTAACAAATCATGTTGCGGTGCTATTTTAAACATTATTTTGTATTGCATAAAGAAGCAGGTAAATTTATCAAGGTTAATAATGCCGATAGCTATATACAGGGTTTTCCGATTGCTTTTCACCATGTACCAATTGTGTTTTACTGTTTATCAAATGTATTTCCCTTTTGCGTCAAAACAATTTTACAATGTATCAAATGCGTTCCCTTTTTCAATCGAACTGAACTTAAACTATATTTATTTAAATGAACACAACACATGTAACTATTACAAACAACTGTGGTTATATTATATGGATTAGTATCAAATGCCTATCGTAAATTAATTAAAAATTTCACTTCTTTGTAAACAATCACCCAAATACGACTCCATGTGTTGTACGTGTTTTGTATAAATGTATCGTACTGTATTTGGTTTCACGTTAAACTGTCTTCCCACAGCATCAGAAGACAGTGCCTGATTCGTGGAATTAATAATTAAACCACCCATCTAATTGCTTATTTTGCTTTTTCGCCTTCTTGCACATTCCATGTTTGACAAATGTGAAAGGGAAACTCGGTAGACATAGATGGAAATAGTTTTGATAGAAAGGGAACTTATTGATAAAAGGTGAAATATATTTGGCAAATGTAAATCTCATTCGATAAGTGGGGGAAACCACTGATAAATGGTGAAAAGCAATCGGAAAACCTTGTAATAGGTATATTATGTGATCAGTATAATGTACAACGCCAATATAACAGTACTTCAGAAATAAAACCAAGTATTGACAACTCACCTTCGAATTTAAAGTAAACCAGTTTGAGTCCTTGAATTTTTAAGTACATAAACTGCTTTTTAGTCCTCTGATGTTATTTGCCAAATCTTAGAATATAAATCCGTATGCAGATATACAATCACCCAGTGCTTTTAGAGCATGCAGCATGTCTGGCTCCGATTAGAGATGGCAACTGTGAATGTAGCGTTAGTATCATAATAGCATTTTGAAATATTTAATTGAGCTTCGACAACACAAATATATACGAACGTGGTGTTGTATTAGTATTATTTTCATTTAGCCATGCCTCGCAGAGACATTACAAGTATACAAAATAAGGCATTATCTACTTATGTTTTCTTGTTATTCTAAATGTTTTTTTTACAAATTTTTAATACACCAGTTTCTGATTTTTATTTTTGTTAACAGATTGTCAAGAGAGGCAGAATAGTGATAATTGCCATGGGTAAAAATGCACTAAATTTAGGAATGTGGTGTGTATAGCAGTGCCATGTCTACTCATGAAAACATAACATCCGATATTAAGCAAATATTGGACACGTTTGAACGTTTTGTTAACATGTATGAATCAGAAAGCTGGTTGAAGAACATCACAGTAGAGGACATAAAAAGTAGTTTCAAGTTAGCCAGATTTGTTGAGGAAACGGTTAAAAATTTACAAGCAAAGCAGTGTGATAATCTTTTTTTTGAAACCATCTTAAATTCGTGGTGGAAGAATAAGAACCGTACCAAAGTATATGACACTCAGTTTTTCAGTGTGGCATGTGATTATTTACTTAAGAAATTTTTCACAAATAGTTCCATAGCAATAAGTAACGTAGACGTAGCTGTGAGAATGTATACTACCATGCACTCACGAGATAGGTTTGAAAACTGTATTAGCAATTTAGTTTTAAGTTCTGCCTCATATGCAGCACTCATAGATTACACTGTTGCCAACAAGAGTGAATTAGATGTGAAAGAGTTGGAATGTCGACTGCTTTTAAGAAATTGGTCGACAGAAGCTGCGTGTGGAAGAACTGAAAATGTTAAAAGTACTATTGCCACAATGTTGTCAAGTTATAAAATCGAAACCTCTCTACCAACTCTTATTTGTATGTCGGCATTAGAAAATGTATCTGAGGAAGAAGTAGCTGTTAAAGACTGTATTTTGCAAGATTTATTATCAAAAATGGTTGACCGCAGCATTTTAAGCAGATACTTTTGGTTAAGTATCTTTAAGCATGTGGAGAAGAAATTTCTCTCTGTAGTTTGCCTTAAATCTAGTGAATTTTTAAAAGAATTATTTAATTTTATTATATACATTGGTTGCATGATGAATCCTGAAGTGCATAATTTTGAAACCAAATGGGTAGGTGATTCTACTGCTTCCATTTGCCCTGATCTAACTTATGATGATCTAATTAGTCTTATGAAATTTATGTGTAATTATAGTAGAGACCTTAGGAAATATACGGAATTGCGAATCTCGGAAGCTAAAACTTCTACTGATTCCTTGTTGTGGCTACAACTTGAAAAAGATATTTGATATAAAAGAACTGTATTTTTTTGTAATATATTTATTATTTATTATAGGTAACAAACTTTTTATTATGCGCATTATGATTTTGTGCCAAAGAATTTGCAATAACAAAATTTATTCACTAAACTTTACATTTTTAATGTGTATTGATGTGAGATTGGTGATTTTCCAGTTGAATACCTCTAAAATGGACTCCTATTTTAAATAGAACACACAGTATATTATTACATTTTTGAATTCAGCTTAAAATTTTAGAGAAAATTTGTCTCTTGAACTAATGCTCTATTTTGTACGTTTTTTTTTAATAAGATCACTGTAAAAGGAAGTTGTGTGCGTGTATCGCACCAGATGTTTTTTTTTTATTACAGTAATTACATAATAAATTCCTCAAATTGAAAATTTATGCTGAATTTAACATAAAATACTGTTACGTTTTACGTTTTGGGCTATTTAAAAAACGAGACTATTAAGGCGGAACACAAATTATTTATAAACTAATCAGGAACTATTTCTAACAACAAATACACTTCATTTATTTTCACGCGACTTAAACATTAATGATTTATCTGGCTAGATTTATTTACAACGCGTTATTTATATGGTTAGATTTTATGTACACACGGCTTTATTTATGTGGCAGCTTCCGCGTACTTCAAAGCGGGATTCTTGATTTCGAACTGTCCTCTTATTTCCTTTTCGCGTATTTATATATGCGCCGGGTGAGTCATCCCGGAAACGTCGAGACCTCGCTCGATCCTTCCAGCAATGCTGACATGTTCGCGCGCATGAGTCGCCAGGGTCGTTTCTCGAAGCCTAGGAGGCTGTGAGTCATCCGTCCGCACATGAACCGGCTCAAGGTCGTGACACTGCCCCCGCCTGTCATTCTTGAATGATCGGGACACTGAGTCATATGTCTGCAACGGCCCGACCCCAAGATAGTTACAATACCAATTTTAGATAAGAGCTAAAATATTCTATGAAAACTAAAGAATTCTATATCTTTAACGTTAAACAATTCTGTAACCATTTACATTACAACTGAAATTCAAATGGGCTTGATATATAATTTTACGGAAAATTGATAATGTTAAAAATTATCACTTGATTTTAAATATACATTGCAAACTTGCATTTTTTTGGCAGTTGAGGGTTTAGTAAAAAGCTTGTTTCTTCTACTTCCAATGAAAATTGCATTTTATATATTTAGACCAATCAGAGTTGAAGATTTTTGACTTATCCACCAATCAAATCTATTATGCAGTGAGTTTTTTTTTTAAATCGAACATAGGGAAAAACCGTTGTCTGCGTTGATTGTGTCAACGCAGACGACGGGGAAAACTAACAGCTAAGTGCTAAGTGACTGACAATAGTGGTAACCTAGAGACCCTTAAAAATTTTGATAGTTACCTATGTTCAATTTGATTAAATTCAATCTTTTAGCATTGTGTTTGGGTTTGATATGTTCAGCATCAAAAAACTCACTGTATAATAAATTCGTGTGATTTCCAAGGATAGTGCGTGATTTCTAGAAATAAAGAAGCTTATTTACTTACTTCACACCGTTCACGTTGTTTCGGAATAATATTAGGCCATTGAAATTTGGCATTTAAGTTGGCAGTACTCTGTTTAATTAGGTTATATTTTTCTAAGTTTGAGGTTATACATACCGTCAATATCGAGTTCATTATTGTGAGTTTTACTAGTTTGCAATAGAAAAATCCTCACACATTTTTAATCTAATTGAACACAAGCCTTGCCCAAAGCAGGAATAACCCGATGAATCAACCAATTTTGATCATTTTTAGCAGACTTGATCAAACAATACCATCTCGTTTTAAAATCGTGTATGGTCGCGGAAAATTTAGCAACACGGTAAATATGTTCGTATGTCAGGCACTTCAGTGACGCAAAATTGTGTCACGTAGAATAGTGTGTCCAACATTAAAAAAATAAATCATTGTCTGCTATTATGCCAAAACAACGTGAATGCAATATATGCCTGATTGTGTTCAATTTCGTTTCATTTGTGCCCATGTCGTTTCCATAGTTACAAGCAGATAGTTGATTTAATATTTACTTATGTTAGTGGTGCATGCAAAAAATTTTCTGTAATCAGACGAAAAAGTATACTTGTTTTAGGACCACAAAATGCATTATTTCGCTATGTTTATTGGTCGTTGCTAGAAGTCTTTCAGTTTGTAAAGACAACGCGTCATAGATGCGCAGAACGCTAGACACGTCTGGACGAGTCCATTACGTTCAACAAGGTGATTTCCGCTGTTGTATTCAGTTCATTGCCGTTCGTCGTGTCATTTTGTTAAATGTTACCATGACTATTAACTTGTTAAGAATATCAAAAAGGTATTTGGGCGAGCACCTTACAGTCTGGTAGCTACATGACGCATTGGGGTTAGTCATTTACTGTCCGTAGCGCCATATTCGAACTTTCTCAGGTCGCACGCGTATTCAAGCGCCTTTGGCCTGCACTCTCTGCCAGATTCCCAGCTGTTGTCTAAAATGCGGCCAAGACCAAATGCCCCAAATGGCGAAGTTCCATGCACAGCTTTGGCAAAAATTCACACCAAAACGGGCAAATTTAGTAATAATGCCTCGCGTGGGATGGAGCGTGTGACGCACGGCGAGTCCTCCCGCGGCGGAAAGCGTTTAAGGGAGGGCGGCCTCGCGAGGTTCTGGTAGAGCTTGTACTTCTTATGACATGCTAATTTATTTAGCATTTGAAACCAAAATAAATCAGCATGAGGAGTTTTCCTTTAAAATGGGAATTTTAATTTGCCCCTCTAAAAATACCCATTGCTACGCCACTGATACCGTCTGTTGGCGCATAACTGTAGCCACGCCTATGTACTTCTTGCTTTGAAGCCACTCTAGACAACAAGCAATGACTGTATGCTGATGTATTCGTTGCTAAGACAAGAAATAACAGTTCATGCTGTTCTTTTGGGTTCAATTTACTGTGATTGACCATTCTTATGACATTGAAAACGGAGACAGATTTGCTTCCTAAAGGGATTGTTAATTAATATTTTTAATTTTGTGGTGCAAAATACCCAAAAGGACAGCATGAATTATAAAACGCCACAAAAAAGTATTAGAGATTGTCGTAAAGGAATAATAGTATGAGAATAACTTTCCTGGCATAGGCCCGCAAAAGCATAAAGTGACTTGTTATTAATTTTTTGGTTTATTCTGATTAGTGGAAAAATAGTGTATGATGTAACGCATAAGAAAAGCGAACTTTCCGACCCCTAATTAATTATACTTCATTGCCACGACAACACTTTGAGGACCGTTGCCTGTCACTTTGAAGATGTATTTAAACCAGGAATGAGCAACCTTTTTTTACAATGGGCCAGCTACAAATTTAGAATTGTTGTGCGGGCCGCTTGTAAGAAACCAAATAATAGAAAAACTATTAAAAAATATACGGTACCCCCCTACCCAAGAAAAGCGCCCTTTCGTGCTTTCCAAGAATACTTCCACACTCAGCATCACTCCGTTTCGCTAATATTAATGAACAAGTTATTTATCAAAAAAAAACCCAAAAAAAAAATTTTTTTTGCCGACTATACCTCAAAAGTTGATGTTGCTTTCATTTTCGGAGGACCTATCGTATGAAAACGATCCAAGACTTCAGGAAGGTTCCTGGCGACCGGAATCGTCTACACATACGAACATACATACCCCGCACAGCACATTTAGGCACCCCCCAATACAGGGGAGGGATCTAGTGGGCTGGGGTCTTCACCAAAAGATCCGCACAGCCGAGACGGAGATTTGGAATAGAGGGTTGATTAGTCGGTTGACACGGATTTTAGAGATATTTGACTCAGAGTGGTTTTCGATATGAGGGAATTTCAATACTTTGTACACTTCGTGTCGAAGTAAAACTGCGAAATATATATGTGGAAAAAGATTATTTAATGAGAAATTTCACATTGCTTCTTTGCCATCAATTGGTCTATATTTGCAGATATAGACGACACAGCAACTCGCACTCAGATTTTTAACCGTACATCATTTAATCTCGATTGGTGATCGCTTTTAATAATTTTCATTGCGGAAAATAATTGTTTGCAAACATAGGTGCTTCCAAATAGTGTCATTATTTGCTTTGCATGTGCAAAAATCATGAGAAGTTTTCTAATTTCATGTAATTTTGATAGAAATTATGTATGTCAACATTTTGAAATTCATTTCTCAAATCCGTGTCGTTTCGTAAATCTATTAATTCCATTTGTAACTCATCCGGAACTGTTTTCACTTCTATATTAAATTGTGAAGAAAATATGCTAAAACTAAGAACTTTTTTTTTTATCTTAATATTTTAAATCGCGATTCAAATTCCGTTATTAATTTTTGTAAATGCTGGACATATTTTCGAGTTTCTGAAGGAATTGAAATGCCCTTTGAGCTTTGACTTTAACCCGCTTGCCGATGCAGCATTTGCGGGACATAGGCGTAGTGTCAAACGAAGCCGCCCGGCATAACTTGTCATACCAAGAAATGCCGATCTTAATTTTTGGAACTGACGGTATCAGTGCTTATCTATGATGTCGGCATCATTTCCAAAAATTAAGTTAACACGCCTAGCATACAATGAGGCTGCGGGACACTGTAGGAAATTTTAAAAGTGTAAAGAATGGTCATCAAACTCAACCAAGGATCATTGTTGTTCTACTGGAGTATTATTATTCATAGTAATTATCACAGTTGACTGGTAGATCACAATTGAACATCTACCTAAATATCACGTTCCTGGCAGAATAATTTCACATAATTAAAAAGTTGTGAAACCATAGTTGGGCATTCCATTTTATGATATATTATTTTAACTTTTATACCAGGTGTCCACTTTCAAACTGGAACATAGGGATTTAACATTGTTTTTAACAGTTTCATGAATTCCTGCTCGCCAATTCAACCTACAGAAAATGTTTTGGTATCAATGGAAAGAGAAAATTATTGCGCATCTAATGGTATCAAAAATTAAATTATTTTTGTCAATTTTCATTGAATAATATTAATCAGAAGTTTTCGTGTTTCTTAAATATGAGTTGCCTTGACTTGAAAACAGTTGACAGCTATACTCAAATTAACTTGTTATTTGATAACATTCAGGGCCGGTTGCAGAAAGCAATGTTAAGTCTGGTGTTAGCTAACGCGACGTCAAAGTGAACAAAAACGAATCAAATCTCAAATGCTTATGGTAACTAATACATTAGTAAACAAAATTTGATGCAATTTTGTTCACTTTGACGCGATGTTAGCTAACACCAGACTTAACATTGCTTTCTGCAACCGGCCCTCAGAGTTAGTTCAGTACTTTTTACTTTATAAAATGAACGATTACTCGAACGAAGAGGGAGTAGACCAGACGAAGAAAGTAGAAATGTATTTTGTGAAGGAATACAAGAACGTGCCAATCAAGATCGTCGTTTCTTGTCATCAATATGTTTCACGGATGAATGTACTTTTACTTTAAACAAACCCAATGTGCAAAATACTAGATATTGAGCTCAAGAAAAACAAGGAATTAGTCTGTGTACAAGAATCCAATACCTTCAAAAAATTTATATTTGGGCTGGGATTTAAATTAACAAAATTATCGGACCGTTTGAAATTGTTGGAAATTTAAATTCGAACGCTTATTTAGAATTCTTGATTAATGAGGTAGGTCCTGCATTGAAACAAATCTCTCACTCTCCCCAAACTAACCTCACTGTAATAGGTTGAATGTTGAATGTTGATTTATTGGTGTTAGGTATACATAGTATTTACACAAGTCAGAATAATATAAATGTAATATACAGGACAAAACAGGTAAAATAATCAAATCTTAAGCGCTATAAAGGTGCAAGGTCGCAAATGCGGGCGCAGAATTCTTCGTAGTTGTAAAAAGCGTGCTTTACCAAGAACGATTTCATTGTTGTTTTAAATTTCATTGTTGTTTTAAATTTATTAATTGACATTCGGATGTTCGGGGGTAACAAATTAAAAAACTTTGGTGCGTGGTACAATGGCTCGTTTCGGCTTTTATTGAGGCGCAGGTACTCAATGCAGATATTATTTTTATATCGGGTATCGGCTATGCTTGAATTTGGGGTAACCGCCAACATGCTCCCTTGCATATATCAAACATTCATATATAAACGGAAAAGTAAGTATTCTTCTGTCTTGAAAAACACGTCTGCATTCCTCCCGAAATCCAAGCCCGGCGATTATTCGCATTGTCCTTCGTTGCAGGCCAAAAATCCTGGCACTATCGGCACAGTGTCCCACGCTAATATAGCGTATTTAACTTGCGAATGAAACAGCGAGTGATACGCAGTAACGACTACCTTTGAAGAGACACTTTTTACTAGGTTTCTTAAGACAAATATGTAGGTATATTTTAACCATAAGAATTATTGTTTATTAATTGTTAAATTGTTTATGTATAGCAATAATGCTAATAAAGTTATTTTCATAAAAACTCCCTCTTCGTTCGAGTAATTGTTGATTTTATAAAGTAAAAACTACTGAACTAACTTTGAATGTCATCAACAAATTAATTTGAGTATAGCTGTCAACTGTTTTCAAGTCAAGGCAACTCATATTTAAGAAACGTAAAAACTTTGGTTTAATATTATTCAATGAAAATTGACAAAAAAATTTAATTTTTGATACCATTAGATGCGCAATAATTTTCTCTTTCCATTGATACCAAAACATTTTCTGTAGGTTGAATTGGCGAACAGGAATTCATGAAACTGTTAAAAACAATGTTAAATCCCTATGTTCCAGTTTGAAAGTGGACACCCGGTATATTTTTACAAAACAAAATTATTATTGTACATCAGCATGTCGACTGCAGATTTGCATATGTTAAGTTCGGGCCATTACACTTCATGTAGGAGTTTGGCCTGAGATCAGGTCGGAACCACCGACTATCTTTTTCAAAATCTAGTCATGTGGCATACTGTTAACGGCATACTGGGTGATGTGGTTATCACTACGCCTTTGATGACTTGAAGGCGGGGTGAACTTACTTGTTACTTGTTGGCCTTAATTGTCCCCACAAAGGGCAAAGTTCTCCCCCTTTTTCCATGCCTTACGTTTTTGTGCTGCTTGCCTTCAGTTTTCTCCAGCAAATTTTTTTATTTCGTCTCTGCAACACCTCTCCCAAAGCCCCCTTTTCCTTTTTATGCCCATCGGTTTTCTAGTTGCCTAACCATTTGCCCTGCCCAGTTCCATTTTAATCTTTTACATCGTTCTATAATATCTTTGATTCCCGTTCTTATTTCTTGGTAACTCGCTTTGTCTGATAACTTTATACCTAATATGGATTTGTCCATTTTTGACTGGGCACTCTCAATTTCTATTATTGCTGTTTGGTTAATATAAGTTCCAAGTTGCTGGGCCATATGTCAGTGTTAGTAGTCAGCACATGTTAAACACTTTGCTTCACACTTAATTCAGCATTACCTTTCATTACTTTCTTCATAGTCTAGAATTTTTTCCATGCTATACTTATTCGTCTATTCACTGATTTTAGTTTTATACCTTCAATTCAAAATTTGTTGGGGAATCCAAAAGGCAAACTTAAGACTTTAGAGAAATCTGGAAATTAAATGTTCCTATTGTGATTCTAAATATACCATGAGATAAAAAAAAAAGATTCTGAGCAGGCCTTGATATGTGTTATACGTTTGGCAGTACTGAAGTGTACTGTCAGTCTATGTCAAATTCGAGATTTGTAGGTTAAGTTTTGTTTGTTGTTTGACACAGACTGACGTAAAACTTAAACTTGCAAATCTTGAATTTGACATAGACTGACAATACACTTCAGTACTGCCAAACGTATAACACATATCAAGGCCTGCTCAGAATCTTTTTTTTTATCTCACGGTATTAGGCAAACACGTCGTAATTTTGGTACTAGGTTCAAAGAGCATTTAGCTCATTTTAGATTCAACAGATTCGAAAAATCTAGTATTACCTAACATATTTACGAAACGGGTCATAGTATTATGGAAGCTGACCTAAAAATTGTAAAGGCGTTAACTTCAACAAAGCAGCTAAATTCTTTTGAAAGTTTGACCATTTATAAGAATCAAGATAATAAACTTTTGAACAAAGATAGACGACCCATTCCCCACTCTGATCTTTACACTCTATTGAAGTTGAAATCTGATTGGTCGCTTAGAACACGCCCTCCGGGTGAGACAGTAGAAATAGCTTTGGAATATGCGGGAGTGCTGACTTTCACTCGTGATTTGGTGAAGAGCACACGTTCAGCCAACATTGTCGTGTGAGTTTCTTTCCAAGGCGACTGACGATAGTAGCTTAGCTGTTGAAATACGTATTTATATATATATATTAGCACTGCAGATCTTCCAGGCCCATGGCTTTGTTTACGATTTTCCTCCACTCTTTCTTGTCCTTCGCCTTGATTATCCAATTGTCCACATTTAATTCTTTCAGGTCTTGCTCCACACATTCTTTCCATTTCCTCTTGGGTCTACCCTTTCTTATTTTTTCCCAAGGGTCTTCTAATAACACTTTTTGTGCCACACGCTCTCCATTCATTCTGGCCACATGGCCCAACCATCGTATTCTTTGCCTTCTCACTACCGACACTATATCAGGCTCGTTGTACAGGCATTTTACTTCCGTGTTAGTTCTTCTTCTCCACCACTGTCCCTCTTTCTTACCCCAAAAATTCGCCGCAGAACTTTTCATTCCCACACCAGTAACATTCTTTGATCTTCTTTGTTTAGGGTCCACGTTTCACTCGCGTATACTACCACTGGTCGGATTATTGTCTTATACACTTTTATTTTAGCCTTTCTTGTCACATTTTTAGCACTTAAAATTTTATGTAGCCCCGCTGCACTTCGATTACGACTTGTGATTTCTATCTCTTGTTTTTGATTGCTATCACCTGTGATTTCTGCTCCTAAGTAGTTGAAGGAATCGACTCTTTGAAAGCAGTAGACTTGATCTTGGTCACATTTCACTTTTATGTTATTTTCTCTGTCATATTTCATTTTCCCCACAGCCATATATTTTGTCTTCTCTTCATTAATAGAGTAAAGTAGCCGATTGTGGAATACCCTTTTGTTTTAATTGCAAAAAAATTGAAAACGTTAATACTTATTTCTACATTTTTGGCCACGGTTAGGCTAAGAGGTTGTTCACTTGAGGGCAAAAGTTTAGACCAATTGAATGAAGCAATTAAGTTAAAAAAAACAAATGTACAAAATGTGACTTTTACTGAACTCAAAAAATGGGTTGGTAATGTGGAATACCAGTATACTCTAATGTGGAATAGGACTAATGACAATACTACATAGAAATATGGTTTTTGTATTTAACACTGATAAAAATAAAAATGTATTCATCACATCAGATTTAAAAAAATAATAATATCCTTAAATAAAGGTATCTAGATACAAGTTCTAGATACAACAGTAAATAAACAAACAATATTCTGAACAATAAAAATAAATAACTAACTAAATAAAACAATATTCTGAAATACACTTGTTGAAATATAAAAAAATAACAAAATATAGATAGTTAAACTTATTTACAAAAGTCGCATATATACGGATCCCTTTCTGCCCCCGCACATTCTTCATGTGCCCAACATTGGCATATTACACACATAACCCACACTTCTCCTTGACTATTATCTGAAAATCTTTGGTCACAGAACAGGCACATGGGGTTTTGATCTGGCTGCGTTTTGCCTGAAAAATTTTCACCATCAGAATCATCCTGGAGTGAAATATCAGATTTAGGTTCCGAGTCTGATGAAGAGGAAGTTGAAACCTTCCTCTGCCGTTTTCCTGTTCTAACTCCACCCTGAGTTGAGCTGCAGCCTGGCCTTTCTGCTAAAACTTTTCTCTTAACTATTTCTCTCTTCTTAATTGTTGAAGAATTCAAAGACTTCTCTAATTCTTCTTTGTTTGGCGTAGATGTAATTATTTTTGCTTTTCCAGGTTTTCTGCCTCTAGTTGATATTTTTTTCTTCAAAGTGGGTATCGGTATGATGTCTTCTGGATTAACTAAAGCCAATGTATTTTGTAGTTCTTCCCCTGTTGTATTCTATTGATCTAGGTTTGTTGGTCTTGTAGCTTCTGGATCATTATCGTCCTGTTGTGCTGCAACCAAAAAGTCCTGTTCTGAAAAAATGTCTCGTCTCACAGGATACACACCCGTGGTGGCGAATCCTTTTACAGCTCGTTCACCTGTCTGTACTTTCAAGTAAGCCTTGCCAAAAAGTTCACAAACATCGAAATGAGTGATGGCACGTTGGTTGCTTCTTAAAAAAACTCGAATTTCTTCGTTATAAAATGTTTTTAGTGCTCCATTACCGTTTTGTCGAGGGGTTGCATCTTGTGGGATGTGTGCGGGGGAAGGCATAGAATCGTGACAAAATGTTCTTTGGCTTTTATCACAACATCAAGATTTCTGGTATGTGTATTATGCCCATCTAAGATGAGAAGAATGGGGTTGCTTTCCGATGGATGCACTTTTTCAATAAAGTGATCAAACCAAGCCGTAAACAGGTCGGTTTGGATCCAACCTGATGGATGGAACTTGAATATACTTCCTGGTGGGGCACCCTTCTTTAATTGTTCATTCGAATTTTTCCGGGGAAATATTATCATGGGGGGTACAAAAGTTCCATCGGCACTCATACACATTAAAACAGTTATTAAAGATCCTCTTTCTGCTGAGGTGAGGAATCCAATCTGGCGTTTACCCTTTAATGCCAGTATCTGAGGACATTTGGACTGCACAATACAAATGCCACACTCATCCACATTAAAAACTTGACGAGCAGAATAGTTCCTCTCCTCCATAACCTTTTCAAGTAAGTCGAAAAATTCGTTGACGCTTGCTTGATTAAACCCGGCAGCTCTAGCAACTGACGTGCCTGTTGGTCTTCTTATGCTTATTGTCTCTTTGTGTCTGCGCATAAAACGCCTCAGCCAATTTTTTCCTGCCGACTGATGAAGCAGCGAAAACGGATTTGGAATGTTATTTTGTCTTGCGAGTTGAAATGCAATAGCACATACATCTCGTCTAGTTAAGCCAAAAAATTGTTTTTCCATCTTGAGAATATACACTACCAGCTTTTTTTCTAATTCTTCGGTCAAAATAGGCTTCCTCCCCAACGATTCTTTTCTAATTGCTTCAACGTCATTACCAGTTTTACAATATCTGAATAGTGTAGAACGTGGTACATTGTAACGCTTAGAAGCAGCTAAAATCCCAGGGTTTTGTTTCGCACTGCATGTATTGCATTTCTCATATTCTCTTCGCTCCATTTGTGTTCTTTGACATTTTTTTAGGCATATTTCTGGAAGGAAAACATCTATTGAGAAATGTATTTAATAAATGGATTCTTATGTGGAATAGGATGCTAATGTCGAATATTCCACATTCGAACACCCTTGGGTATTCCACAATACAGGCTCTTGGACATATTACTTCAAACAGTTGTAAATAGTTAAAACCAGTTCTTGATCAAATAATTATCATAGGGTAGATGCAATGACTGGTTAGCTTACCATCTCCCAAAATTCCCGATCGAAGATATTTAAAATGCTATCATAATAAAATATTTCTGTACTTACCTTAAAAATGTAGCACTGTCAGGATACCACGTTTCTAACGGGTGTTCATAAACAGTCGTCATCCCAGTTGCTTTGAAAAACAAAATGTTATATCTTTGATTAATTCGTGCAACACAATGAAACGTAATTGAGTACTGTCATAGCGCAGTTTTTCTGAATTAGAATAGACATACGTTTTTGAAGTCAAAACCTAGTGGGATGACGACTGTTTATGAACACCCGTTATATAAATCTAAGGTTAGGGTGAAATGCCGGTAATGAAGTTTGCATTACAGTAAAAGACACTTCAAGTAGTATATAACTACATCATTAGAATATAGATGGAGCATATAGTTTCGCCAAAACAGGGGTATTCCACATTTGGGTCCCTATTCCACATACGGCTACTTTACTCTATGTAGTCCATATGTTTTTGCATTTTCATCTAGTCTTCTTATTAAAGCCTTTAGTTCTTCCTTAGTTCTTGTTATCAGGGTAACATCGTCGGCATACGCCACACACTGTTGTGATTTACTATATATTGTCCCTTCCCTGTTCACTTTAGTGTCCCGGATAATTTTTTTCAAAATCAAATTAAACAGAATTGTGGCGAGTGGGTCCTCCTGTTGTAAACCACTATTAACTTTGAATCCCTCGAGAGATATCCTGCTACCCTAACTTGGTTCTCTGTTCTGTTTAAGGTTACTTTCACTAATTTTGTGATTTTGCTTGGGACACCTAGCTCTTCCATTACTTCAAATAATTTGCTTCTCTTGACGGAATCATAAGCCTGCTTGAAGTCTATAAAAATAATGTACAGCTGTATATTCCTTTCAAAACACTTTTCCTGTATTTGCCTTAATGTAAATATGTGGTCCACTACGGATCTATTAGGTCTGAAGCCACACTGGTACTCACCCAATATCTCTTCGGCATTACTTTGCAATCTTCTTGCTATTGGTTTTGACAAGACTTTATATACTATATTTAAAAGAGTTATGCCTCTGCAATTCTCTAGTTGATGTTTGTTACCTTTCTTATATATAAGGCACAGAATTGCTTCCTGCCATTCTTTCGGCATTTCTTCCTTTTTCCAAATTTCTTCTATGAGCTTGTGTATTTCCTTGTGCAATGTTTTGCCTCCATGTTTAATTAGTTCTGCTCTTATTCCATCTTTCCCAGGCTTTTGTTACTCTTCATCTGTTTTATAATTTCTTCTACTTCATCCAACGTTGGGATTTCTATATTATCGATTTTTGGTTCCCTTAGCCTTAGGTTTACTGCTTCTTCCTCAATGTTTTGTTCCTTGTTTAACAACCCTGAGAAATACTCAACCCATTCTTCCATTACATCCTTTTCCCCTCCCACTAAATTACCTCGTTTATCTTGGCAAAATGTTGTTCTGGGCTGATATCCTTTTTTGATGCTCCTCACTTCTTTATAAAATTTTCTTATTTCATTTTTATTGTGGGACTCTTCTAATTCATCTAACTTTTTTGCTTCATACTCCCTCTTCTTTGCTCTGCAGATTCTTTTCGCTGCCTTCTGCGATTTTTCATATTCCTTCCTAGCTTGTACAGTTTTTCCTTCCAACATCTTTATTCTTGCTTTATTTCTTTCTTGTAGCGCTTCTTTACACTGTTGATCATACCATACTTTGTTTGTTGTCTCTGTCTTGTTTCCTAGTATCTTTTCTGCTGCTTGGCATATTGCTTCCTTGATTTCACTCCATTTACCCTCTATATCTGCCTTTGCTCCTCCTTTGGTAATTTTTCTTCTATTTCGCGTTGATAACTGCTTTTTACCTCCTTTTTTTCTAAGTCACTAATATTTCGTTCTTGTCTTCAAGCTCTTATTGCTTTACTTTCCTTGGGCATTTCTTGTTTAATATCTGCCTTTACCAGAAAGTGATCAGAATTTGCGTCTGCTCCTCTGCACACCCTTATGTTTCTTACCGACGCTATATGTTTCTCCTCAATTATTACATTATCAATCTGATTGACTGTTTTTCCATCCGGGCTCATCCACGTACCTTTATGGATCTCTTTGTGATTAAAGTACGTACTTGCCACTCGCATCCTCCTTCCAGTAGCAAAGTCTATCATTCTTTCCCCGTTATTGTTACTTAGTTCATGTTTGCTGTAGCTCCCAATCGTTGGCTTGTAAAATTCCTCCCTTCCGACCTTTGCGTTAAAGTCACCCAATATAACTTTTAGGTCATATTTCGGTATTTTTTCAAATTCCTCTTCCAAACTTTTGTAGTACCTGTCTTTTTCCTCTGGGTCTTTCTCTTCCGTTGGCGCGTGAACGTTTATTATACTCATCTTTCTATATATTCCTTTAATCCGTAAATAACACATTCTATTAATACGTATTGGCGTGAAACGTATTACCGTGTGCTTCAGCTGCCGTCTGACCAAGAAGCCTGTTCCCAACCTCCTGTCCTCCGCGCCGCTGTTAAAAAAGGTATATCCCTCTACATCGATTATTTCCTGCCTTTTCTGGTTTGTTTCTTGGATAGCCATTATATCTACACTACTCAAAAGAAAAAAGTAGTCATGTATTCAAAGTGGCGTAAATTTAATGCGAGTTTACGAATCTTGTTGAAACTTGGTATATATGTAGATAAATTGTTTTTTTTGGATAATGCTATATGTTTCTTAAAAATTTAATTAAACTTGCAATCTTTGTATAGCTTTGAGCTTATCAGTAACAAAAACTAAAGTAATCTGGGAAATTTAGGAGTCAGTCCTACTTCATTAATTATGATGACAATAAATTCAATACGAAGTATTACCTCCTCTTGCTCGAATTACTGCTTGACAGCGTCTTGGCATGCTTCGAATTAGCGTACGAATCACATCCTGTGGGATGCGCTGCCATTCTTCTATCAGAGCGTGTTCCAACTGAGCAAGGGTTTGTGGGGGGTTTGGACGAGTGTGAATAGCTCTTCCCAGCATATCCCACACGTGCTCTATGCGATTCATGTTGGGACTACATGCTGGCCAATTCATTGTTTGAATGTCTTGATCTTGAAGATATGTTTGCGACGTGTGGCCTAGCATTATCATGCATGTACACGAATTCCCGACCAATATTTTGGGAATACGGACGAACATGTACAGGTAGTTTCATTTATGTATCGTTGTGCATTCAGATCACCATTTCAAACAATGACAAGCTCAGTACGGGTATCTAATGTGATGCCACCCCATACCATTATCGATCTTCCAGCAAAAGGAATAGTTTCATGAATTGTATTGGGAAGGTAACGTTCTCCTGGTCTTCTCCATACACATAAACGTCTATCATTACCTGATAGAAGGAACCTGGACTCATCTGTAAACATGACACGTCGCCAATGCCTCAGTTGCCAGTTTAGGTGTTCTCGGCCGAATTGCACTCGCATTCTACGATGATTTCTGGACAATTTGATCACTTTAACGGGTCTTCTGGACTTTAGATTAACTTCATGCAGTCTATTTCTAACAGTTTGGTCACTAATTATGCACCCAGTAGCTTGTCGAACGTCTGCTTGATGGTTTCGTGCTGTAGCTGTACGACTGCGTAGTGCTTGCAAACGAAGAAAACGGTCCTCACCTACAATAATTTTTCGGTTTCGACCAATACCTGGACGTCTAGTAACAAGCCCGGTCTCCCTGTAACGTCTCCAGAGCTTCCACACAGTTCCCTGTACAATTCCTAGTTGTTGAGCCACGTACCGCTGAGATCGCCCTTCTTGTAGCAAAGTTACCGCTCACATTACCTGTATTGGCGTTAGTTGCCTTCTTATTTGTGGTACATCTTGAATGTGTTCACCCATAATGTCAAGAAGCAGTTTTAACAAGTACACTAGCATGTATGCATGTAATAATAATGTCCACCCTACTTTGTTTTTTGTTACTTAATTTATCTAACTTATTTGACAGAAGCACACTTGATGATATTTTGTATTATGTGGAAATTAAAGGATAAAGGACAAGTGTTCACATATACCAAGTTTCAACAAAATTCCTAAACTGGCATTAAATTTACGCCACCTTGAATATGTGACTACTTTTTTCTTTTGAGTAGTGTATTTTGTACTTTTCACTTTCTTTAACTAGATTCTTTAAAGCTCCTGTTGTGTACGTTCCTCTTACATTCCATGTTGCTAGTCTAACTATTTGTACATGCACTACCTTTCGTTGCCTCTGGTTATTTTGTACCGTATTCGTATTCCTTTTTCTTTGCATTTCTGTCGTCATGCTTTCCCATCGTCTATTTTGTTTTATCGGTTTTTTGGATGCTGACTACCCCTCTCCTCCTCCCATTTTTGTTCCTTTAGATTCAACTTTATTACTTTTCCATTTATTTCCAGCTTCTGATGTCCAATTTTAACCGTGGTTCCACTTTCTTTTTCTACTTTAGCTTTTTCTCGGATTAATTTCTGTATGGATCTTTCTTTATAAGTCATATCACTATCTACGTATAGTTCCTTTCCTTTCAGTTGCGGTCTCGGCTTGCAAAATTGTTTTTTCTACTCCTTTATTAGTAAATTGCTCATTAAGCACTGTTTACTTGATTAGTAAATTCGTTGTTACAAACAGTGTTACGTAATGACTAACACGTAATTTTTTTTATTACGTTACAGTTAGCTTCTGTTGTTTGTACGAAGCGGTGTAGGGATGTGACTGCAGCCGCCTAATTTTTAAGATGGTGTGACAGATAGTTTGACAGTTAATAAAATATTTCTTTTTCGTTTAATGAAATGAGTGTGATCGTAGAAAAAGTATAGTACGCAACTCGAGCTATAGAGCAATTACACGCTCGTGGAATTACACACGCGCCGCTACGCGGCTTGTGCGTAACTTTTCCAACTCGCGTGTAATATGCTTCCTACAGCTCTCGTTGTGTAATATACTATTACTGTATAAGTACAAAATATAGTTTTCACCAATGTGTTACGTAACTGTCACTTAAATAATTCTCTGTTATTTTATATATGCAACAGATAGAATAAGGGAAATAAACAATGTTCTCCACATATTGTTTGTTATTTATAAGTGTTCAGAGTAAGTGGAAAACGCATAGAGTAAATTATGGACGCACATGAGCTGTTTCTACATACGGGTAGTGATGTAAATTACCCAGGTATTTATTTTTAGGGGTAAATATTTACCCGGGTAAATACCCAAAATGGGTATTTACGTGGGTATTTATAGCTTGATTTACAAATATAAAGCTAATCTAACCAGTATAATTGATTGGTAATTGAAGGTGTTCTATTCGAATTTTATAAAAATGTAGAATAAAATAGCTGCACTAAGAACATTTACAGCCCAGAGTACCGATGGGGTCATAATTATATGTAACATGTAACAATGAGATAGCATGAATAAAAACAAAATTCAAGGCTTAAGAAAGAGATGAACATAGAAACAAATATTTATGTAGACTTGACGCTCATTTTAATTAAGAGATATGTCAACTAAATATGCCTACAAAAATAACTTTTTTGTATGTTTATCTCTTTCTTACTCAAGTATTCTGTGCTTTTGTTCATGTTATCTCATTACTGTTACATATCATTATGGTCCTATCAATATACAACGTTATTTATATCGTGTGTTCTAAAAAAAACTCATTCGCATCATGCCATGAACAAATTGAAGTTTGCTGCAACTTTAGATATACCCATTGATGCAAATGAACTGCCGATTGTCTATCTTTCTTTCCAAGGCCTACCCTAAATGAGCTTTTTTTGGAACACACGATATAATTTTGGGATTTTCTTTGCCTTATTAAAATTGTTTCTTAATATATCTATAAGTATTATTATTATTAATGTTAATAAATATAAGGATTACTTCAAGTTAATGTTAAGTTCATTTTCCAAAAATGGAAACAAGTCGGAAAATAATGCAGTGCAAACAACATAAATCATCCCTATCTCTGAAGTCAGAGTCATCACAAAGTCCCTCAATTTTTTTGTAAATTCTGACGGACAAAATTTATTACATCTCATTTATTTCTATAACCTTCGGCAGCTACAAAATTTTCCCCCCTGATCAACGATAAATTTACCTGGGTGAATACTTATATAATGTTACATTTAAGCTGTTATTTTACATAAAATATTCCAGTACATTTATATGTAGTTTATTTATTAAAATAATATTATGTGAGTAAAAGTTAACTTAGCTTTCTAAATATTACAAATTTGATAAATACCCAGTTTTTAGGTATTTACCCGAGGCAGGGGTAAATGCCCAGGTAAATACCCATTTATAAATACCCTACCCACTGGGTATTTACCCGACCCACATCACTACATACGGGGTGTAATATACCACTCTCTCACGGGGTGTTATTACAAATAATACTAAGTCAAGTATACCCTTTTATTAACAAGAAGCAGTATCAGGTATAGCTCCTTAAGTACTTACCTTACTTCTTAATGAAATAAATCGAAATTGACGTATCTCATAACTCAATTTCACACTTTGAATTATGTCATGTGATTCTAGTTTTTTAATACCTCGGCTAGTCAGTTTAATAAGCAATGAGAATCCTTGTTCCCAGCTAGATGGGTAAATGTTCAACTAATAACTTTTTATTGTAGTTGAAAACTTAATTACTTTAAAATATAATAATTATTTGACTTCATTAATCAAATACACTCTTTAGGTACTACACAAAATTGAAATACTTCAGTTCGTTAATATCGCTTCAAAGTTTGTTCTGACATTACAAAAATTAAATAGATGTCAAAATATTTTAATCAAACGTTTAAAAAATCCAAACTTGATTTAAATTATGATTCTAAAAATAACCTAATCCAAAAATATAAATTACAAATTATAATGACCGAAAACCGTCGAGTACTCGAATCACTATTAAAATTTAGAAAATTAAGTATTCTATATTAATTTCTAAATATACAATTACAATTTTTTATATGATTTGCCGCACCAAACTTGCTATATACTTCTTAATGTTACTGAAGAAATCAACACTGACCTTCTGATAGAATCTCTTGTACCTGAATGTTATCCCAGCTCCTAACTTTATGCTAGTCAGCAAACACCTTGGTTGTTCACAACCAAATAAAAAACTCTTTGCAGCTCTCTAACCCCCTTATTATGTGGATAGACAGGTCAACAACATACCACAAACACGCACTTGCACTTTTTACTGATTTCGAAGTAAAACACCACTTTCAATGGTTTCCAACAATCTTGAATTCTATTTTGAATAATACTTGTGACCTATAGTCAAATTTGATCGTAAAGAATACTATATTGCTATTACATATCAAATATTCAATTATTATTCTTCACAATTAATGGGACTTTAATCTTTAACATGATTATTTATCGCCGATTATAAATTCAAGTTATTTTTTCTACTTCATGTAAACAACCACTCTGGTTGCCTATTACAACCCCACCAGTTAAAACATACAACTGTTATATCACATGATACCCATTGGATATCTGGATATTATTAAATTAAATTCATCATTCATACAGTATGCTGCATTACAAGGGTAATAACTTTTACCGGTTTCAGGATATTAAGCCTTTGTTTACATATACAAAAGTGGGCTGGTAACTAGGTCATAACTTATCTGTAGGGTAATGGAATATTACCCTACATGGCAACCATAACCATATAGCAACCGATAAACTATTGAACATATCACGGATGTTATGAATCATAACAGCCTCAGATGTTTTAAAATCCTCGCTCTACGAGCTCGGATTTCAAAACATCTGCGGCAGTTATGATACTCATAACATTCCTAGATATGTTAATAGCTATAACATGGCAACTGCAGGCGTACATATGCACCCAAGGTCAAGTCATAAGCTACTGTCATTTACACAAACAATGCCGCTAATTTGAGATATTTTTGTGAAAACTCAAATTAACAGCCATCCTATTCAAGTCATTTTAAATTTAATCTGCATTTTTAGTTTAAGCGTTCCTGAAGCAACTCCATTTACGGCAGTGTTGAAGTTTGCTGCTGAAGAGTTTAAAGTTCCACCTGCCACATCTGCTATAATTACTGATGATGGAATCGGAATCAATCCACAACAAACAGCGGGTGAGTTAGTTGTTAAAAATAACCACCTAATCAAAATATGTTAATTGCTGTTGCTCTGATTTGTAGGTAACGTATTTTTAAAACATGGATCCGAACTGAGATTAATTCCACGAGACCGTGTAGGTAGCACAAAATAGTGACTAAACCGTAGGTTAATGTAATTGTATGAAGTTTGTATTGTAATTTTGTGTATTTATATGATACTGTATCATTTAAGGGTTGCCTTTTTTATATTCTATAAATTCTAATATCCAGCAAAAGATTGGAAATGTACAATAAAAATTACTGAATAAAATTTTATTTCTGTTTCTGTACATTTTTTATATCTACTTATTCCAATATCTGTTAATAGGGTGTGTCTAATCGGTCTTACAAAAAGTGCACTACGATATTATACCCTTAAAACTAACCTAAAAACCTAAAAAAAATGTTTTCTATCGTATTTTTCTAGTAAAAGCCATTCAAAGCAGAGAATTAACACTTGTTATAATTACATTGTTAACAACAGGATAGCAAAAATTTACAAAAAAACGCTCACTCGTGTGAGCAATGTTAAGCAAATTAAAGTGCGGGTTGGTTTAATATCATTCAACCAATTGGTTCTTTTTATTGTATTTACTTTTTGATTTTCAACAGAAAAACGTATGGCAACAACACTGCATACTGTAAAGGACAATATTATTTTATCTAGCATGCCAGCGTATATGAATATCATACATACATACAATATTATATGTGACGTTGCCAGTTTTACGAATCTTATATTGCTTATATTTTGAAAAATACCATGAGATAAAAAAAATGATTCTGAGCAGGCCTTGGTATGTGTTATACGTTTGGCAGTACTGAAGTATATTGTCAGTCTATGTCAAATTCGAGATTTGCAGGTTAAGTTTTACGTCAGTCTGTGTCAAACAACAAACAAAACCTAACCTTTTATTTTAAAAATAACAATTCTGTTGTCACCACCCAGCATTTATTTCGTCGTTACTTTCATTTGATCCACGAAATGCAGTTCCTAGTCGAATAACAATTAAAAAGTGGGTACACAAGTTTCGCACTACTGCCTCATGTGCCAATGAAAAAGCAAAAGGAACAAACTCGTTATGTACGCATACTTGAAAATGCTGGAAGGGTAAGAGCAGCTTTAAGAGTGCCAGCAGCGAGAAGAAGGTCACTTGACTGATGTAATGTTTAAAAAATAAAATTTCCGTGTTTCCTGAAGAACTTTTTGTTTGATTTTTGAATAAAAATTTAGCCGTTAACAAAAACAACTCAATTTAAAATGGATACTTCATTCTGCCGGACCTTGTAAAACACTTTAAGTGATATTAAAATTTAACGAATTATTTAAAAAATTGTTTTTAAATATTTGAATCAGATTTCTCATATTGTTCTATAAAAAATTAAGTTTATTATGAAACGTTGACACTCGTATGACTCCTACGTTCACACCTAACCCTATTCGGGCAACTTCGGCTCTGCCAATTCGTATGTTTTTGCTAAAATGTGCGTCTCTGAAATATCAATTTTAAATGTTCACACTCATCAACTCATATACACACTTTTATGGGTACAATTTGAACTTCGCGGGTTTTCCGACTACGGCCGAAGGGAAGACTGCTGTTGACGGCAGCTTAATCACAAAGAGTAATAGCTGCCGCATACGATTGTCACGTTTTTGGTAACAGTTTTCGCCTCATTATTCTTTGAAATGCCTGGTAAGGCATGCAAATTCCAATACATTCGGATTCCACATTTAATTTATGATCATATTTATGTTGGGCTAAAGAAACAATACCAGTGATTTATGTTTACATATGGTAGGTGCACTTATCCAACCAGCAATTCCTTCATTCTCCGTACATTTAAAGAGAAAATATCAGACAGATTTTTTTTTTTCGTTTAACAATGTGATATTAACATTTTTGTCCAGACACGTTAAAAATATTTATTGTTTAAAATAGTTAAAAAACGCATGTAACGTTTTGCTAAACTACCGTTAGCTTCCTAAGACAAGTTTTTGATAAAATAGGACAATGTTGAAATAGTATGATTAACAATTTGGGAAAAAAAAAACACAAAATTAACATACATATTTAAAAAGGTAGGTGAAAAGGATACAATTTCCTCAAAACATTTTTAATACTTGTTAATTTTATTATAAATTTTTGTTAATGATAAAGAAAGGATTAATATGTAAAAATGGAAGGAACCTCTCTTATTAACCAATATATGACGTTTCAGAAAACAATTAAACATTTATTACTCTTAAGGTTTTAATAAATTTCAGCGATTATTACTTACGGGGGGGTATTAATTTCATAATTTTGGGTTGTGTAGGTTAAAGTCCTTGTGGTGGAAACAATTGTCAATTGATAATTTAATTTCGATTGGAGATGGTAGGTACTTAATAAATTAGTATTCGCACTTCTTTGACCTTTTTTTATTCTGTTGTCGGCGAAAAAACTTGTAATAAGTTATTATTTTATGACACATTCTAAAAAATAAATCAATTAGATTGAAGAAATTAATTAGAGTTATTAATCTACCTTTAACAGCTTAATACTGCTTAATAATACATTGTGTTACAAGATTCACAGAACTGTTTAATTATAATTTGAGGGGTTTAATCGTTCTTTTCTATGTGTAAAACATCAAACTGTAATAGTAAGTAGAGATTATTATATATTACTAGCAATCACCAATAACACTAACCTTTTAAAAAAAAAATTAACCAGAGGGTCACAGTTCCTCTAGAATATATTTTGTGATAATGCATATAGGCCAGTCATTTAAAACGTCGTAGGTCGCAAAAAATTGCACAGTTCTGATTTTTTGGGATGTTGTTAGGATAGATACCAATACTGTAAAACCAAGTTTGCAGCTTCGAAAGACCTGTCCTAACTGCGTGGTGCTCGAAAAATCTTTTTTTTTCGGAAAAATTTTCAGTTTTTGGTTTACTGCTTCTAAAAGTTGCATCCTACGGAAAAAGTCGCCTTATACACTTTTAAAGTACACAAAATTTTCTACAATTTCAGTGTGACAGCAGCTTCGTAGGTCGAATACGTCCCGAGATGAGCGCTTCAAAAATTGGCTATTTTTCCCAAAAAGTTCGAAATTGAAGTTTTAGCCGTCTTCCGAGCAGATAAACGGTTAAAATACTCATCCTACAAGGAAGGTCACTGAAAATGAAGTTGTAGAGCAGTTACTTAGCTTTAATTTAGGTATAACCAGAACTCTATAGGACCAATAGTTCCTTTGTTATCAGGAAAAAACGATAAATTAAGGAAATCGGATTTTTCAAGAAATAGAACGTCTGTTATTAATATTTCACAGTTACCTATAGAATGTTATAAAAATTACATTACATTTATAAATTTGATTTATTGATATATACAGTGTCCCCCAAAAAGTCGGCATAATATGGGAAAAAAATTTATTTTTAATTTTTCAAAAAAACTACGTCAATAATTTGTGCTTTTCTAAATACCTATTCAGCCCCTATCATATGTACCGAGTGATTTTTACTTATTTATTAAATACTTATTGAGGCGTATAATAATGTTTTACACAGCTGTTGAACACTTAGTCAAAACTTACACCTTACATAGAGTGGCTTCAAAGCAAGAAGTACATAGGCGTGGCTACAGTTATGCGCCAATAGACGGTATCAGTGGCGTAGCAATAGGTATTTTTAGGGAGGCACATTAAAATTCCCATTTTAAAGGAAAACTTTTCATGCTGATTTATTTTTGGTTTCAAATGCTAAATAAATTAGCATGTCATAAGTACAAGCTCTACCAGAAGCTCGCGAGGCCGCCCTTCTCTAAACGCCTTCCGCGGCGGGAGGACTCGCTGTGCATCACCCGCTCCATTCCGCGCGAGGAATTATTACTAAATTTGCCCGTTTTGCTGTAAATTTTTGCCAAAGCTGTACATGGAACTTCACCATTTGGTCGTGGCAGCATTTTAGACAACAGCTGGGAATCTGGCAGAGAGCGCAGGCCAAAGGCTCTTGAATACGCGTGCGAGCTGAGAAAGTTCGAATATGGCGCTACGGACAATAAATGACTAACCCCAATGCATCATGTAGCTACCAGATTGTAAGGTGCTCGCCCAAACCCCTTTTTGATATTATTAACGGGTTAATAGTTATGGAAACATCAAACATGTAAACAAAATGACACGACGAATGGCAATGAACTGAATACAACAGCGGAAATCACCTTGTTGAACGTAATGGACTCGTCCGGACGTTTCTAGCGTTCTGCGCATCTATGACGCGGTGTACTTTACAAACTGAAAGACTTCTACCAACGAAATTATCATAACCTAACTTAAATGACAATTTTAAAATGGGAAAAAACAACAAATTAATTATACCAGCTATTCTACACCTAAATAAGACGGAAAAAGTATTCAGCTCTAAGCATTGCATGCCTTAACAAGTATTTCATACTTTAAAAATAACAAAAAAAGGAAATAAAACTATAATAAATACCATCGATGTCATGGACCACCTACAATTACATTACTCTCATTATGATTATGCTTTCACTTTTACCAGAACAAATTATTAGCTATTGGTATAGTATAAAACAAAATATTTTTAAAAAATTTACCTACCTATCTATACTTAATTATCCAGATTCTCCAATAAAACCCAAGTTAATCCGTAAACGTTTGCAGTTTGCATAAGTTATCAGAGAACATTGTTAATAAATACCCTGACATCTGTTCTACTTAATGATAAATGATTTTATCTTAACATAAAAAATAACCAAACTACTTAGATAATTCATCGCATCAATATGCATTATCACAAAATTTATTCTAGAGGAACTGTGACCCTCTGGTTAATTTTTTTTTTAAAAAGGTTAGTGTTATTGGTGATTGCTAGTAATATATAATAATCTCTACTTACTATTACAGTTTGATGTTTTACACATAGAAAAGAACGATTAAACCCCTCAAATTATAATTAAACAGTTCTGTGAATCTTGTAACACAATGTATTATTAAGCAGTATTAAGCTGTTAAAGGTAGATTAATAACTCTAATTAATTTCTTCAATCTAATTGATTTATTTTTTAGAATGTGTCATAAAATAATAACTTATTACAAGTTTTTTCGCCGACAACAGAATAAAAAAAGGTCAAAGAAGTGAGAATACTAATTTATTAAGTACCAACTCCAATTGAAATTAAATTATCAATTGATAATTGTTTCAACCACAAGGACTTTAACCTACACAACCCAAAATTATGAAAATAATACCCCCCCGTAAGTAATAATCGCTGAAATTTATTAAAACCTTAAGAGTAATAAATGTTTAATTGTTTTCTGAAACGTTTTATATTGGTTAATAAGAGAGGTTCCTTCCATTTTACATATTAATCCTTTCTTTATCATTAAAAAAAAATTATAATAAAAATTATAATAAAATTAACAACAGGTAGTAAACATTTTTTGAGGAAATTATATCCTTTCACCTACCTTTTTAAATATGTATGTTAATTTTGTGTTTTTTCTTTTCCGAGATTGTTAATCATACTATTTCAACATTGTCCTATTTTATCAAAAACTTGTCTGAGGAAGCTAACGGTAGTTTAGCGAAACGTTACATGTGTTTTTTAACTATTTTAAACAATAAGTATTTTTAACGTCTCTTGATAAAAATGTTGTTAATATCACATTGTTAAACAAAAAAAATTTTTCTGGTTGATATTTTGTCTTTAAATGTACCTACAGTGAATGAAGGAATTGCTGGTTGGATATGTGAACCTACCATAGGTAAATATAAATCACTGGTATTGTTTTATTAGCCCAACATAAATATGTTCAGCACAAACAGCCGTAAACAAAATTTTAATATTAATTTATGATGTTTATGATAAACTTTTTAAGTACTGTCACTCCCATATAAGTATGCACAATTTTAAAACATAATTTATAAAAATTTTGCAAGGTGACGGTTAAAACTGTACTTGACTTTTTGAACGGAAACAATTTCAACTTTCATTTAAAATAAGTTTAAAGAGCAAACCACTGCAATCATTATAACAGCCATACTACCTTAAAGTAGGTCTTCAAAATGGTCTACAAATACTACTACAGTTGTGTCTACAAATTTGCACAGAAGATGAACAGGTTCTTCACAAATGCAGAATACGCAGATATGCATTAACGGTCGGTGCAAAGGAAATGCAAGAGAAGTGGTAAGATGTTATCAAGAAACTTATACAGATTGCGGCAGGCCACTAGGACTATAGCAAAAGCAAGGGGACTTTACATGTGGCCGTAATTGTATTTAAAAAATTTAAAAATCGAATATATACCTTGTATTTATAATGATCCTAACGACCTACCGCTATCGTACATATATATATATATATATCTATATAATTATAAGCCTTTTTACCGTAAAGTGTAAGGCATTACATATTCTTCTGAATTGTGTATACATACATATTTCACCCCTATTTGGATATATGTTCATAAGTCTTTATTATTATAAATAAATTTTTTAGTCTTTTTTGTTTTTCGCCATATTTGCTGCTTGAACCTTCATGAGCCCTCTGTGTTCTAACATCTCCTCTACGGTTTGGTTCCACGTTGTCTTCGGTCTCTCTCTGTTCTTCTTTTCTTGTTCTTTGGCCTCCCATATTATCTTTACCGGTCTCTTCTAGATCATTTGTTGGAGATGTCCGTACCATTGTAGTTGACACTCCTCTACCCTTCCTGCTACTGGTTTCACCTTCAGCTGTTCTCTTATGCTATCGTTTCTAATCCGGTCCATCCTTGTGATCCCTAGTATTCCTTTGAGATACTTCATCTCCATGGTTTGAATTTTGTTATTAAGTTTCTTTGTTAGAACCCAACTTTCCGATCCAAAGGTTAGAATAGGATCAAATACTGACTTGTAAATACTCATCTTCGCTTTTATTGAAACTTCTCTTTTCCCCAGGAAGTTACTTCTGAGAATGTGGTATACCTTTGATGCACTCTCTATTCTGTTGTTTATTTCCAGTTCATGGTTACGTTTAGTGTCGAGGTGCACTCTTAAGTATTTAAAGGTGTCTACTTTGTCTATCATCTTTCCGTTTAGAAAAAATGTATGCTAATCGTCAACAACCCTCTGCGAAGACCTTTATAAGGCTTTATAAGCGTTTGCACGAGAGTGGAACTGTTCAACCTCAATTCAAGAACTGTGGTAGGCAAAGAACAAATAGAACAATTGATGCAGCCCAAGAAAATCTTTAGATGGTCAAAGAAAATCCTTCAGTTAGCACGAGAGGAATAGATAGAACCGTTGGTATATCTAGCCAGTTAGTATGGTGATCTCCCCATCAAAATATACTATACTCTTATCATCTTCAACGTGAGCAGACTTTGGAACCTGCTGATTATGCTAGAAGTGAGTGGCTTTTAGAGCAAAACAGAAATGATGCCGAATTTATACAAAACATTTTATTTACTGATGAGACCACGTTTTCCAGACATGGTATAACTAACTACCACAATTGGGAACAGGAAAACCCACGCATAACAAGAAATGCCCGTTTCCAAAGGGAATTTTCAATAAATGTTTGGGAAGGTGTTTGTAGCAGTCGTTTAGTTGGACCTTATCTTTTACCTCCAAGACTACCATGGGAAAATTATTTACATTTTCTAGAAAGTGACTTACCCGAACTTCTCGAAAATATCCCGCTTGCTGTACGTCAACAAATGTGGTTCTTGTTGAATGGTGCGCCAGCACATTGACAGTACCGTAAAACGGGGTTACTTTGGCCCATTAAAAACACTTTTGCAACATTAAATGCAGATAATAAATTGTTAATAAGTAAAATTCTTGTTTTTGAGTATTGCAATGACTTTTCCATTGAATTGTTAACCATTGCCACCATTTATGCGATGATATTGCAAACACTTTTTTATTAAAAAAAAATTGAAAATTTGGGCCAAAGTTTCACTTGTATGGGGTTTCTTTGACCCACTATTGTTCCTTGCCAATTAAAAGAGTAGTAATTCACAAATGGGACAAAATAGCCCCAGCTAGTGCTTCATATAATAAGGAAATAATAAAATTTAAATGAAAAAATATTTTGTACTTAAATAAAGACCTATATTTTACAAAAAAAAGTTGTAGAAAAGCAATTTATTATCTAAAACATATATACAGGAGCATATTGTAACAATGTATAATTATCAGATAGAAAAGTACTTAGATAGTGAAAGTGTCAAGTTCTGGGATACTATAAAAACCACGTTTAGACACCATCTTAGGCGGATTAATTTTTTTCACGATTTTACTCCACTCGTAATGAATAACGTCTCTTTTCTCAGGCCACTTCCAGGATTTGATAGTTTTTTCCATGCATTCTACAGTCGCTCCTTCAGTGTCTAATATTTTAACCACACCAGGAAATTGTTGGTTATTATATAATACCGATACAAAATCCCCGACTTGTAATACCAACGGCGTTCTCAATTCTGGTATTTCTACATTGTCATTTTGGGCTTCAGCTTCAACACTGCCAAATGACAATGCACTATTTCCTGATGATGCTATGCTATAATCATCTCCTGATTCATCAGAGGAAGACTCTGCAGAAACAACCTTCTTTGGTCGGCCTCTTTTTCTAGTGGAAACTGGAACTTGATCAGGAATTACAGGGGTTTCTATATCTATAGGGCATATGCTCTGACCCGCTGGAACATTTAACTTTTTACGTCGTGTTTTTTCTTTATTTGTACCTAATGCACAATCCCTATTTTCTTGAAGCTTGTGTAGAAAGGCTTGTCCTATAATTTCTACAGGAACATCTGGGGTCAGATTTGGTAAACGTTTTAGTATTTCGTTTTTATTGATTGGAACAAGGCCGCATTTTCGAAATCCTGATACAAGATTTTGCCTTGCACTCTCATTTAACTGTTGCATAAGCCGATTTAACAACATAGGAAATTTGTCTTTTGGCAATAAAGAAAATCGTGTTCCACGTTCGGACTGCTTCCACTCTGTTAACACAGCCCTCCAATAACGCTTCATTGGAGCAAAAAAGGCCACATCAAGGGGCTGTGTTATGTGAGTGGAGTTCGGTGGCAGACAAACAAATTTTATTTCATTTTCTTCACATAATCTAAGAACATTAGGACTGATATGGGATGACAAATTATCCCCAATTAGAACTTTTGTCCCTTCCTGCTTCGATAGAACAGGTAGCAAGTGATTTATAAACCACTCTTCAAAAGTAGCAGCATCAAACCATCCATGTTTCGTCCTGTTATACCTCACACCTGGAGGGCCATTCTCCGTCCATGTAGTCCAGAGGTGTTCACCTTTATATACTACATAAGGCGGGAGTAATTGCCCTTCTGCATTTCCGCAAAACATTACAGATGTGGATGACTTACTGGAGTTAATTACCCTCTCTGGGTATTTTGTACCCCGTTTGCAAATAATCTTTTTTTGACCTGGGTCATCTGACAAATTGGTCTCATCATAATTCCAAATCGACTTTGGAGGAACATTCTTGAGCACATTGCTTACATTTTCTACATAGCTATCGATTCTCCTCCTCCTTCATCCAACCATCTTGACAGACGGAAAGTGATTATGAATAATGAGTAATGACTAGGTGTCTAATTAGGACGTTGCCTTCTTTACTAGGTTGCGCCATCTTTCACGGTTGGAAGTATTTCTGACAGCTTCTTCAAGATCGTGCCGGCCAAATTATTTTGTGGCGTGCCATCAATGGCACGCGTGCCCATGGTTCGCCAGCCCTGCGTTAGGTTTTCCTTGAATGACTAACTTTTCCAGATTATCACTTCGTGTTATGTGACCGAAGAATTTTAAGATGCTAGCGTTGATAATAGTTAATAGACGTTGTTTTGGTTTTATTTCGTTCAGTACTGATGCGTTAGTTCTTCTTGCTGTCCAAGGGATTCTAAGCATTCGACGCCAACACCAGAGTTCGAAAGCATCAATACGACGGCGATCCGCCATTCGAATGGTCCAAGTCTCAGATGCATATCTAAAAACTGAGAATACTAACGTTTGAACTAAATTAATTTTTGTGTTTCGGGTTATATCGGAACTTCTCCATATTTTGGTCAATTGAATCATAGCTGTTCTACCCATTTGAATTCGGCGGCGTATTTCTTGTTCACAACTGCCGTCGTTTTTTATTAGTGCCCCTAAGTAAAGAAAGCTGTCTACGACTTCGTAATCTCCAATGCGACGAACATCGGGTCTGTTATTATGCTCTCTGTCTATAATCATTATTTTAGTCTTGGTAGTGTTAATATGGAGACCATATTCAGAACTAATAGTTGTTAGGTTTTCTATTATGGTTAGTAACTCGTTTTCGTCTTTTGCAATAAGGAGAGTGTCATCGGCGTATCGTAGGTTAGACAAACGCGTACCTCCGATATTAATTCCACCTTCCCATGTTTCTAGCACTATTCTCATTATGTATTCGCTGTATACATTATATAATAGAGGTGAAAGTATACAGCCTTGTCTGACGCCTTTATGAATTGTGCATTTACTCGAACAGTTATTTTCAATTCTTACCATTGCTAGACTGTTATCATATAGATTCTTAATAAGGTTTACTAAATGTTCTGGTACACCCATCTCTATTAAAATTTTCCAAAGTAGTTTCCACTTGACATTGTCGAAAGCTTTGCTATAATCAACAAAGCATATATATAATGGACAATAGTATTCCCTTGCTTTCTCTATTATCTGACGTAGATTCAGGATTTGTTCTCTTGTTCCTCTACCGCGTACGAATCCTGCTTGTTCAGGTGCTAACTGATTTGCTAGGAATGGTTGCAATCTCGCATGTATGATGTATAACATGATTTTACTAGCATGCGAGATTAGTGCTAGCAGGCGATAATTGTCACATATACTCGGCGAACCTTTCTTATGAAGTGGTACAAGTATAGAAGTGGTCCACTCCACAGGCCATTCCGCGGTTTTCCATATTTTTTGACACAATTGGTAGATAATATATTTGAAACTCTCAGGTGTGGATTTAAATATTTCTCCAGTAAGTTGGTCAATTCCAGGAGCTTTGTTTGTCGCTAATCTTGCTATTGCATGCTCGACTTCTTCAAATAATATATCAGGTTCCTCAGTATACGGGTCTTTGTTTATTGAACTAGTAGAGTGGTCATCATCATTATAAAGTTGTTTGCAGTAGAGACGCCATGTTTCTAGTACGTCCTCAAGGTCAGTAACTAAAACGTTATCCTTATTTTGGATGGCTCGCGAATGGGGTTTAAATTTCCCTGTAATTTCTCTGATCTTCTGGAATACCTCTTTGGTGTTAAGGGAGTTAGAATAGTTTTGTATCTCACGACATATGCTGTTAATAAAATTATTTTTATCTCTTCTGCAGTAGGTTTGTATATTTAATGATAATCTTTTATATTCAGACATTTCGTTGGTAGTGTGCAACCCAGATGCATAAAGTGTTCTTCTTTCTTCAATAGCTCTGAGGGTGTCTTCGGAAATCCATGGTTGTGTTTTGCTTTTACGCTCTCGTTCTTGCGTTGTAGTGATAGAATTTACGAGTACGCGTTTTAATTCCAGCCATAGATGGTTTGGGTTGGAGGTTTTGCTTATGTCTTTTATAGGTTGTATATGTCGTTCAATGTCAATAACGAAAGATACCTTATCAGTTATTGTCGGTAGTTTATGATAGACATTAGTTCTTTTGGGTTTCTTCAGTTTGATGCGCAATGAAAAGGACAACAACTTGTGATCAGAATTGCAATCAGCACCGGGCAGCGTTTTGGTGGATAAAATTGTCGATCGCCATCTCTTCCGTATTAATACATAATCTATCTGATTTCTAGTTAGACCATCAGGCGACGTCCATGTGTACAGCCTGCGTATATGTTGTTTAAATAAAGTATTAGTAATTGTGAAGTTGTTATCGATACAAAATTGAAGCAATCTTTCGCCATTCCTGTTACGTGTGCCGATTCCATATTTGCCAATATATTCCCGTATGTGATCTTCATCAGTTGTGTTGCCTATTTTGGCATTAAAATCCCCTATGACGATTAGTACTTCTCTATTAGGTATAGTTTCAATTGCCGTTTCTAATGCATTGTAAAATTCGTCAACTTCCTCTTCGGTGGCATCCATTGTGGGAGCATAAATCTGTACAATGTGGAGCGTACATGGTTGTGCCAGTATTTTTACGGAAATGATTCTATCACTAAATGTATTGTATCCAAGTACATATTTATTAATTTTATCTTCGATAGCCAAAGCAACGCCGTTTCGGCTTTCCTGATCTGGGCTTGAGAAGTAGACAGTGTACCCCTCCGTTTTAAAGTGACCTTTACCTCGCCAATGAGTTTCTGCAAGTCCAATTATTGATATGTTATATCTTTTGCTTTCGTTTAGGACAATTCCTAATTTTCCAATCTGTAAAAGTCCGCGAACGTTCCAGGTGGCCATACGATTGGTACTTCGTCCATTGTATTTACCTCCACTGGTCACAGATTTCGCATGTGGTGCCCAGTGGGCCACCTCCACATGCCCAGTAGCCAATTTCACACTCTCTACCCTGGACGTAGAGGAGCGCCAGGTGCTGGCCGGATCGCCAGGCAATTTCTCATCAGATATACAATTGTTCATAATCATTAATTATTATTCATAATTCTCTTGGGAAAATAGTGTAGTAGCTTCCCCTTTCTTTCTACACCGCGGTGCTCCAGCCGTTCAAACCGATGCGGTTCCGCCTGAAGGTGTCTGGTGGTAAGCCTTTAAAGAAACTAACATCCAGTAGCCTTATACCAGTACTGACAAAACCGCTGCCTGTTGTCGATTACTGAAGCAGTAATGGCAGCACGTGATCTTTTAATATTCGCTGCAAACCTAATTGTTAGTTCTTGGTGGCGTTTTAAAAATGATTTCACCCAGTCCCGCCCCGGTAGATTATTTTTAAACACTGAAATTTGCCGACCTTGAAAAATTAAATACGTTTTCACCGAAAATCTGAAATCTAATTCATCAAAAGGGAAACCAGCTTCTGAAAGCTTTATTATGTGACCAACAAATGCTTTTTCTTCTTCCGGTGTGAAAACAGTTGGGTGTCCAGGTTTTTTACAAAACGACCCTTTTAATTTATTTTTAATTGTGCTCCTAGGTATATTATATTCCTTTTCCGCCTCTCTTTGGGATATCGTACCACTTCTTACAGCTTCTAAACATTCTTCGAGACGTTTTTGAGTATAATTGGCATATGGACGGCTCCCCAGCTGCCTTGCGTAAGCCCTGGGCATATTGAATGCAAATCTAAACACAAACCCTTGCATTAATGATTGTAAAACAAATATTAACTGAACATTATTATCACGAAATTCACGTTAAACTTTGGCAGCGCAGAGTTGGGGGTTACTTTGGCCCGGGTCAAACTTGTTACAGTATCAAACTGTTTTAGCGACCCTCACGGGTGAGCGAGTGCCGAATACTTAAACCTGTCCGGAAAACGTCCACACTTACCCTGAAAATCGCACAAAACAGGTTAAAGGCTACGGCTCGAATACGCTCAGGGAGATGGGCGTGGTCCTAAAAACGATACGCCACCGGGCAAGCGTGACGGTATGTATAGGGTGTCACAGAATAAATGGGCGCCACAAGATTCAATAGGGGAAAACTCGCGCTTAACCGAACCTTGAAAGCCAAACGGGGTAAGATACTTAAGTACTAACTTTGGAGACAACAGTGTAGCGACAAGCGCACCAACCTAGCTGCAACGTTTATACACTGCTTTCGGACCTCACCTTACATCGATCTTGACACCCTGTAAACAAGCATGCACAAATACAAGGGAAAATCATAAGTCAAATACAGTAAACATATCTATTAGGCCACACTCATGGCCGAAAATTACAGCGGTCTCGACGTGGTCGGCATGTACAACAATCTTGCAATTATGAAGGTAAAGACTAAAGGGAATAGAGCACAGCTGGGGGGGGGGGGCGCCTTACCTAACAAATATTACTCACAACTATGATGGACAATGCCCAAATGTTGGCTCGTACAACAAAGGTTAAATTTTATAAGTGGGAATACCCCGCCTTGATTAAGCGAGTTGAATGTGGAATTTAATTACATTTAAGTGTCAGATTGCGGCAAAACAAGTTTTAAAGGTCGGGCCGAGCTTATAACACAAACGCTAAATTTGTATGTGAATGTACCATGCTTTGGTTAAGCGGCGGACGGCTAATATGTTGAGTTTAATTACAATTAAGTATAACAAAGCGCACACTACCTTGATTAGCAGCTTGGCCGCAATGCGTGGCGTTGTCTGTTGTAGGCGGGCGACAAATATCGCTGTTACTGTTGTTGACGGGATGTGGGTGGAAGCCGGCGACGTCCAATGAGTCCCTTTAATTACTCGCGGGACGAAATGTGCTACGCCCCCTTGGCGATCACAAACATCGGCGAGGCCGTTATATAGCTCACTCGAGAGAACGGAATACCGCACAGAAGACGGATTAATTAGCTAAACAGGCCTCCGGAATTAATGAGTGGCATAGGCCATCGATACGGACTTCACAAAAAACTGCACCTAAACGCACAACAACCCACTTTCACAGCTCGCCAAGCACCATCTGACAATTAACAAACTTGCGGTAACAACAAAGAAACACCGGACGCCGAAGCGTGAAGGCGCCCACCACAATTCACGATATGCGACTCTACTCTGTGGCGGGCCGAGACGGAATCCCCCAAAAACAGACACTAAGCCAATCTTCGTGCGCGACGCTCTGTCACGCCAGCAGATGTGTCCAATCAGAACACAATAAGTCTCACATGATGACGACGAAGCAAGCCGCGCCCGCGAGAGAGAACGACTGAACTTTAAATTATTCGATACAGATATACCGCTTGCTCCAACGGGCTAAGTTTTGAAAATCGATGTAAACAAACTGCAGCTGTCGAGTAAACGCCTAGAGCCTAGCGCGGAGCGAAGTTGCATGTGTGTCAACTTTAGAATTTTAGATGCAAAATAGCAGAAATGTTATGCGGTGAAATATGACTGAAACGGACCCGATATACAGGCAGACTCGCTAACTCGGTACCAAACCTGTTTGAAATGGTTAAGTAGCTATAGGAATTAAAGAAAAATAAAATAGCCTGACAAACTAAACCTAAAAATTAAAATTCATTACTAAAATTTGTCTAAAGCGTGCTAAAAATGTAATATTCTTCAACATTCAGGAACCAGACGGCAATTCCTTTTCTGATAAAACAATTGCTGATAAAAACGCAGTCAAGGATCTTTTGAGTGATATTGAAGGGGACACCAAAAACCTTAAACTGTTTAGACTAGGTAAACATAACAACAAAATTCGGCCTTTAAAAGTTATTCTAAATTCTCATGAAGAAGAGTTAACTATTTTAAGAAATAAGAATAAAATATCCGATCCTAATGTGCGTATCAGCTCCGATCAGACCCCAGCGCAAAGGGCTTACTATAAGAAATTAAAGGCTGCTTTAGAACAACTTAAGCTGAATGGTGAAACGAATAAGACAATCAGATATATCCATGGCGTTCCGAAAATTGTAGAAGTCAACATTCGTAGTAGCTCAAAAAACGAAAAACGTTAACTGTGTATTATCAAAATATACGTGGGCTCCGAACTAAACTACCTCAACTAAGAATTGCATTAACACTCAATAGCGATTATGATATAATAGTATTCACCGAAACTTGGTTGCATAAGGATATTTCTGATAAGGAATTGGGATTCTCCCACTACAATATTTACAGGAAGGATCGAAATAGTGAGACCAGCGTCTATAACAGAGGCGGTGGTGTTTTGATTGCTATTAGGAATCACGTCAGCTGCAGTTGCATTAATCTAGCAAATGCTAATATTGAACAGTTGTTTGTGAAAATTTTTTATCAGTCAAGTTATCTTATTGTTGGAGCTGTTTATTTTCCACCGAGATCAGCAATCGACATATATACTGAGCATTGTAACTCTATTAAAGAAATTATGGATGTAAATATCAATAATAAATTATTAATTCTCGGAGATTACAATTTGCCAAATGTCACATGGATTAACGACAATTTTGGAGTATATTCTGTTCATCAAGCTAATGCAACGGACCTGGAGAATAATGCTGCCCTTGTATGATCAAATACTCTTGGTAGTTACAATTTGATGCAGTTAAACACTATCCAAAATACCAATGGTGTAATGCTTGACCTGATGTTTTCTAATCTTTCCGAAGCTGTGATATCTACTGTCTTAGAATCTATGTTACCATGTGATAAACATCACCCTGCACTTTGTGCTACACTGTCTTTAACTACGACGAATTTGGGATTGGTATATGATGATTACTACTACGATTTTAGACATGCTGATTACTATGCAATATGCTCCTATTTTGAAGTTGTAAATTGGGATTTAATTTTTAGTAATCTGTCTTTGATTAGCACCATAAATATGTTTTACCAAATCGTATATGAGTCAATCAGAATGTATGTTACACTCTGCAAATCTTATTCTACCAGCTTTCCTAGTTGGTTCACTCCTGCTCTCAAAAAACTAATATTATTAAAGAAACTTGCACATAAGAAATATAAGGAAACAGGCCGCATTGAAGACTACTTGCAATTTTCTGAGCTAAGAAGAAAATGTGAAAAACTGTCCAATTCATGTTATAAAAGTCATGTCGGTAGAGTCGAAGATGGGATCGCAGGAAATATTAACAGTTTTTGGAGATTTGTAAACAATCGCAGAAAGGATAATGATCTTCCCAACTCAATGTTCTTAGACGATGAGTCGATGACAAAGCAGACGGAGGAGGTGAGATTGCTGATCTTTTTGCAAAATATTTTGCGTCTGTTTATTTTGATAATGCTACTGCCCCACCTGACTATAGGTTTTCATCGCCAACTGTTCTGTCGTCGTTGGATATATCATTAATTGAAGTATATGAGCAAATAGAAATGTTAAATTCTAATAAGGGACCTGGTCCTGATGGTATACCAGCCTACTTTGTTAAACAATGTAATTTTACATTGTCTAGAGCAGTGGTTCCCAAACTTATTTGGCCTACCGCCCCCTTTTCAGAAAAGAATTATTCAGCGCCCCCTGGAAATCTACATTCTTTAAGCGAACAAACAGCAAGATATTGTAGTGGTAGCTGCTTGAGACTGATAATTATCTATAAGAGTATTTCTAGGTAGAAAACTATTTTGAAAGAATACATTAATTAGCAAATAAAAAGTACAAAGGGGGATTTATACATTAAAAGTACAACATAAATATTTGGAAATTGTTTAATGAATGATACATTAGATATAGTTACTGTTAAATTGTGAATAGTTTATTAAAATGGTTCGAGCATATAAGTTGATTTAGTTCGGACAGTTGTTTGGTAACATCAGAGCTTAGATTTTAATTTGTAGGTATTAACTGACAATCGGAATAACTAAAGTGAAAGCCAAACTCAAATGATTATCTGAAAAAGTCAATTATGAAATATTACAATAAAATATAGGTACACTATAGAAATTTTGTATAAATTATTATTGCTAGAGAAAGTTATATTTTTAAAATAAACAAATCTTTTCTGAATTGGTAACTTGTATTTTGAGTAAAAGCAAATTTGAATAATAAAAACCCTTTATTATAATGGTATTTACTTTCTGGATGGTGTATTAAAGGGTGTGATAAAGTAAAATTACAGAAACGGAGAATAAACAGACTGAATAAATAAAGTAACAAATGGTATAAAGAAGAATAAGAACATTTAATAATGGTAAATAGTCTTCATAGAATAAATAAATCTGTAACTCGCATTTTGTGTGTTTATTTGGAAAATAATGTTACACTATGTTACACAATAGATGAAATATGTATAAATGGTTTTTCTAAATCGTCTTATCTTCTCTTCCTTTTTTAAGCTTTCACCGCCCCCTTATTTATATTCACCGCCCCCCAAATGCACCCGAGGCTACTATCGCCCCCCTGGATCGTTCCAGCGCCCCCCAAGGGGCGATATCGCCCACTTTGGGAATCACTGGTCTAGAGCATTATGGCTACTTTTTAAACTCTCCCTAAATGAGGGCCATTTTCGTGAGTATTGGAAGTCCAGTTTTATTACGCCGGTTTACAAGAGTGGAGATAAAGTTAACATTAGGCCAATTTCTATAATCAGTTGCATACCAACGATTTTTGAAGTTGAGTAACTTAATGAAACATCTGATAATTGGCGAACAGCATGGTTTCTGCAAGGGTAGATCTACTGCAACAAATTTGCTGGTATACGAGAATTACATTTCACGAGCTTTTGAGTTTGGATATCAGGTTGATTCCATATACTTATGGCGATTTTTCTAAGGCATTTGACCGTGTTAATCATTGCCTACTAATAGCGAAATTGGAAGCATATGGAGTTATCGGGAATCTGCTTGAATGGATAGTGAGTTATCTAACAAATAGGTGCCAGTTTGTTAAAATTAAAAACTATGTATCTTCCGAAATTAAGGTGTCTTCGGGTGTGCCGCAGGGATCACATCTTGGTCCCCTTTATTTGACTGTCAGATCACCTTTAGATGTCCAGTTATTACAAAATGAACTCTGTAACTTCGTTGCATGGTGTTATCTAAACGACCTTGAGTTAAATTTTACTAAATGTTTCTGTATGAAGTTCTATCGCCACAACAAACCAATCACGGGTTCTTATACATTGAATAACCATGAGCTTCCGATAGTTTATGAAGTACGTGATCTTAGTGTTAAGCTAGATAAGTCACTCACTTTTGTAACGCACATTAATGAAATTATATCTAAGGCTAACCGTATGTTAGCTTTTATTAAGAGATTTTCTGCTGATTTCCAAAATATTGTTACTTTTAGGATCCTATATAATTATATCGTTAGTTCGCCCACACCTTGAATACTGTTCGGTAATTTGGATGCCTAATTATTTAGTGTATATTAATAGCATTGAACGTATTCAAAATAGGTTTCTTCGATTTGTAGCTTTCAAATTGAAAATTAATACTGACAATATAAATTATGATCACATTCTAAATTGTTTAAATATGAAAACTCTTACACCCGTATTCATAGTCGTTCGCCAGCGGCTCACCGGAGTTTTGTTATGAATAGTATGTTGGCAGCACTGTACCTCTATGTCAAATTCGAGGTTATCAGGTTAGGTTTTCCGTCAGTTTTGACAGAAATTGACTGAAAACCTAACCTGATAACCTCGAATTTGACATAGACGTACAGTGCCGCCAACATACTATTCATAACGAAACTCTGGCGACTCGCTGGCGAACGACTATGAATACGGCTGTTAGAGTTCGAAGAATTACTTTTGATTTGTTTAATTTACAAAATTTTACACTCTTTGGTTGACTGTCCTCAAATTTTGTGTAGTATTAAGTTACATGTACCTGCTCGTACACTAAGAAATACTAATATTTTGTTTGTACCATTTCATAAAACTAACTATAGTTATTATTCTGCTATTTCTGGGATGTGTCGGGAACATAAATATCTACTACGCATATATTGATTTGTTTGACACTTCATTCAGCAAGTTTAAATCATCTGTTCTCAAAATTAAATTTGAAAATTTTTGATTGGGATGTTATTAGGTTAGTTTAGCTTATCTTAACTTACTTAATTTAATTTGTCTAATTGTATTAGGTTATAATTTAATTTAACTTGTATATTTTGTTAAAAAGGGTCTTCCCGTTAATAAAATAATAAATAAATAAATAAATTTTGTACCACCTATTTTTCTTCAAATTGTGATATATAGTTTCGACATACACAAACATATATTCCTTCATTTTGTAGCTTACCACAAAACAAGTTGCCAGTTCTCCGCACTACATACCTCATTTTGATTTTTAATGGTATACATTAACTCTATTCTCTGCAATAAATTATTGTTGATACTACTTCCTTAGTTTATCTTTCATTATAATTCTAAAATATTTATACTGGAATTTGTCTAGTATTAAAAGGTGCTTCAATCATTTTAAATGTCAGTTGATCGTAATTACGTCCACTTTTCTTGTGAACAAAATTGTTGGTTTTTGGTGTATATTTACTCATAGTCCAGCCAGTTTAGAAGATACAATACAATATTGTTACGACTGTTGTCTATAAAGTATTCTTTAATTCGCTAATGAGAATAATACTTCTAGAGATGCATTGCAGTGTATATAGTATACAAAACGTACTTACTTTTCACTGTTTAGAAAATATTAAAAATGAAAACAATTTGAAGAAACATAAAGAAAAGGTTGGGAAATATTGTGATAACTAACGCTGATAATTATATGCATTCAAATGTACGAAAATATGCGCATATATATGCATAAATTTTGTTGGCTATATGCACTCAAAGATACAGTATATGCACATAATATGGTCTTAATTTTAAAAAAAAATAAGTACTAGGTAGGTATTCTAAATAATGTAAAAATTTTAATTATTTTGTATGAATATATTTGTTTCTCTAATTTTTATTCAAAGACGTCATTCATTTTAACCTTTGACTATATAAATATGAACTGCCAATGCCAACTTCACGTTATAAGCCAACATAAAAATGAGATTTTCCCTAACACCGCCCGACTATTACTCACCCAACACTCAAAGTTCGACTCTTGAAATGGATTCTATGTTGGCTGATTCCTAATACATTGCTTCTATGGGAAAAGTGGGGTTGCTGGCATTTCATGTTTATATAGTCCAAGATTTTAACAGAGACTTCCCCTTTCCTCTGCTTATTTCGCGCACTGCACTCCAGCGGCAGTTACACACAAAAATGTTATTAATAAATTTAAGAAAATAGTAAATTTTACAAAAAATACATTACAAATTATTGCTAAATATAACCAAATATGCAAAATCCAGAAAGTATGCTCAAAAACGTATAAATATGCAAAATGAAACGTGGCTTAAACGATTTTGTTTTCACATAATTAGTATGCATATGCAAACAGTTTAGCCGGCATATCAATTATACAAAATATGCATTTGCCATATAATCAGCTTTAGTGATAACCATTCGTACTACTGTGATATTATTTTAAACCAGGTTAAAGCAAGAATTTTGCAGGAAAAAAAATTCAATCCTAAAGCTGAAAATGCAAGTCTACAATCACATTCCTGAAATAGAAAACAGTAACAGTAAATATAGTGTGTATAGGTTGCAATAGAAATAAGTAAACAAAAAAGTTTATTCAACAATAATGTTGTACTTGTTTCAACAATATAAAGAAATTAACAGCTTTATGATACAAATTATCACATTATACGATAATCTGTAACTAAGAATAAATCATATTTACAATTTAAAACACACCTAAACCTAAGTAACTGTAACCTGTGTAATTTTAAAACCAAACAATTTACCTAACGAAGCACAGGAAAAACAAACATAATATCAACGACAGTGTAACTCTTTGTTTAGGAAATAAAAAATAAAATTCTTCGTACGAAATTAAAATTTAGAAAATTGAATCTTAAATGTAACATCAAATATAGCTGTTCACACATATAAAACGCAACGTTGAACATACCGCATTCATTGTTGAAATATATAACATTATGTATAGAGTCCACATGAGTTGTTTAATTATACAATCCAGTACATCTTTCTTTTTGGCAAGATTCCGTATGACTCTACAAATGTTTAATGATCGAATTTCATTTTCTCAAAATTAATATTTCATATTCTAACTAAGTATATACAAACAATTGAACTAAAAATAATATATCACATCACATAATAGATTTGACACATGAGAATGCATTTTGTAAAATTAACCTACCTATGTATTTAGCTATAATAATCATATATTTATAAATCTTTAACATTAAAATGTTTATAAAATGTATATATACCTTTTCGTTTAATAAATCGTTTACTCAGTCTTGCTTGCAATTCAAGTTAATTTACAACATTAGAACTTAACTATCTGATGCATCTGTACTGTTTAATGATACTTCTACTTGGCTCAGTTTACTTGGATCGTTTATGAATACTTTCCGTGCCAAAGTCTGGAAAAAAGAATAATTTATTTAAAAACAAATATTAACAACAAAAAGAAATAGCTAAAATATGTAGTCGTATAATGCTGCTGCTAATATTTTTACAATTAAGTAGCAATTAATAGAGGAAAAGAGCACTGCATTTCCATCCAACCGGCTTAGTCTCACGATATGCACCGGAAAAAAAAAACAAAAAATGGTAGTCGTCGATGAGAAAAATCATTTAAAATTATTAGCTTGGAAAAATAAATTAACAATAAACTGCAATAATATTAAATTGGTAGATATTAAGATCTGGCAGTAAACACATTCTATCAACAACAAAACTACACCTGTCACAAAAAACATAAGTAACTTTATTTCAATATCTTTCTTATGCAAGAAAAAAACTGTATAACTGAACAGGAAATTGTTCTCAATGCAATAAAGACACCATGACTTAAACAAATATAATTACCACTTGTACTAGAAGTAATATTAAAATGTTTTAAAACTTACTATTTAAATTTTATTTTATGGTTTTTTTTGTAGGTACTTTACATACCAACTAAATACTGTGCAATTACTATTCTTGCATCACCTTCTACAGTGGTGTTAAGTCTTGCGCTGTTTTAAACATTGAGGAGAGCTGATGTTTCAACATACATACTTCTTTTAAATATTTATTAGACATACATTGCCCATATTAAAAGGGTACTTAAAAATAAGCAACATTTTCGGCCCATCAAGAAAATTGTTGAAAAATGCAAACACAAATTATAATAAAACCATCAACATTTCCAACAATTTTAATATTTCTATAAATTTCTAGCTTGGAATTCACAAATATACTTAGGCCGACGAACAGATGATGTGCTCATGCGCTGTTCAAGCATAAATGGCTGGCTGGCTGGGACGACTGTAGTTGTACAACTTCACATTACACAAGAACGTGTCTCCCAAATCATGGGTGGCTTGTAAGAGTTCACAAGCCACTAAAGAACATAACCATCATGTAAATCCTTGCTTAAGTTTACAAAGTGTAAGGCACATTAAGCAAACAAATTCTGGGTGTTTATTTAAAAAGACGATGCGGTCTGAGCTGAAATGTAAATTTAATATTGACAGTTTTGAATATGTTTGGCATTTCGGCATCCTTTACTACAAATTCTTGATTGGATCAGATCACATTAGTTGGTTATCCTGTCTACAGCTTACAGAACCTAGATTGAAGTGTGGTGAAAATCGGAACTAATGTTAGAATCTAGTAATTTCCAAGTTTCGTATTGGTAACATTTTTGACATCTATCATATTGACATTAAATTGTTAACCTTATTTAAGCTAAATGGCACAATAAATCAGAGGTGTACATGTTACAGAAACTAGATTGACTCTCAAGGTAGGTCATGCAACGCACTGTGACCATATTTGATGAATTAGCAATATGTGGACAGTTGTCAAACATACAAAGTTTGGTTACATCTTAAATGACAAGTAATCAGTAGCGGCGGGTAGTGGGATTTCGTTTGCACAGTGACTAACGTCATATGACAGATTGTTTGTGTTTTAAAGTGTGAAAATTGCTGTTGCTATTGATATTGTTAATTCTAATATTTTGTTATTGCTATTGTTATTGTTGCTATTTTTGTGTGTGTTGTTAATTCTGTTATTAAATGCGCCACACCATAATGTTGAGTACGCCTCTGATTTATTGTGTCATTCAGCTTAAATAAGGTTAACAATTTAATGTCAATATGATAGATGTCAAAAGTGTTACCAATACAAAACTTGGAAATTACTGGATTCTAACATTAGTTCCGATTTCCACCACACTTCAATCTAGAATCTGTAACCTGTACTCAATATTGTGGTATTATCGCGCATTATCAGTTTTTGAATGTTAAATAGGATTGCGGAAACAGCGGTGTTAACTTGAAACAACCAGGCACTGCTAAATCTTCTAGCCAAGATAATGATTCATTCACACTTTAAAACACAAAGAATCTGTCATATGACGTTAGTCACTTATCAAACGAAATTCCTCTACCCCTGTTATTGATTACTTGTCATTTAAAATATAACCAAACTTTGTATGTTTGACAATTACTTCTTTCCACATATTGCCAATTCAGTGAAATCAAATATGATCAAAGCGCCTTTCATGGCCTACCTTGAGAATCAATCTAGATTCTGTAAGCTCTACTTTATGGACTGTCATTGAAGATTTAACAATGTTTGTTCTACAGCAAAAAATAAAACTTTCTTTATCAAACAAATGTTTGTTACTATACTACGTTTAAGGAATAGATTGAGTAAAAGCCCCTCCTACCAATCACCACTAAACTTTAACACAATATTGCTATTGGCAAGCTGGTTGTATGCAACTTGACTGACAGAGAAAGGTTGAAGTTCCCCATTATAGCTGGCGTGTTGTTTGTATTTATATTTTGTTGTTTTTGTTCGATTTGCTCTGCTCATTAGTACACACAGTTTTATCCACAACTCACATATTATAGAGGCATAATTAGTAAGCCATAAACCCCTACAGTTTTATAGCCATAAAACCCTAAGGTTTAATTTATTTAAAACACTATCAAGCTATCAAATTCGAGATTTGCAAGTTAAGTGTCAGTCTGTGTCACATAACAAACAAAACCTATCCTACTAACCTCAAATTTGTCATAGACTGACAATATACTTTAGTAGTGCCAAACGTATAACACGAATCACAGGAGGCTCTTAATTATACATTTATTTGATCTCTCAGTACTTTCCAAATTGTTACTATGACTTTTCACGGCTGCCAATACAAAATTTGTTTTTTCAGATATTTACTGAGTTATTGGATAACATTTCGCGTGTGTCATTAGAATAATTCACTCGAGAAATTACCCTCTTCTCGGCCCAGCAGCTTCGAGGCCTCAACTTTTCTCTTGTGAATTATTTTTATACCATGGTTATCACAAAACAAGTGAATAATCACACATAACAATAAAATTACAAAATACGAGATCAATTAAAATATTTAGGCGGCATACTAGATGATCAATGTACGTACTTGACACAGGCGAGAAGTAGAATCGAACAATCAAGACAGGTATTTATAAAAATGAATAAAATTGTATGCAATAAAAACTTGAACTTAGATCTAAGAATTCGTCTTGTACAACATATTTTGTACCCTCCTGTATGATGCAGAATACTGGACAGTTAATAAAGCCCAAAATTAAAGAACTAAATGCTTTTGAAATGTGGATTTACCGTAGAATGCTAAAAATACCATGGACAGACAGTGTGCGAAATGAGGAAGTCCTTCGAAGATTAAACAAGGATATGGAAATAGAACTTACCATCAAAAGAAGGAAATTAGGATACCCGACACACTTGATCACTTGATGTGACATAGACGATACCAAATTTTGCAAGGAATTATATACAGGGTGAGTTTTTTTTTTTTCATTATCACTATAGGGATCTCGGAAACCGTGAAAGATAGAAGGTTGGTTAAATGGAGAAAGAATTGCAGTTTTATGAGCTTATTCGAGATGTGCTTTTGTTTCTTTGAAAAAAACCAAGGCCTACTAGATACAAGCAAAATATTAAAATTACTTAATTTCTTAAAGTCGGTCTAGCGCCGTTATTATTGAAAATAGAAAAAAAATAATAAGAATAAAAGTTTGTAAGATGTTTAGTAAAATCAATTAATTTAATTAAAAATTGGGGGTCCTAATTAAAGTCAAAATTTTCATTACCATTTATCATGTATTTCAAATAACTCGGGCTGAATACTTTTATTTTATCTTATTGCATTTTTGTGATTAACCCAAATGTACAGGCTGCTTCAAATAATGTGGTAACATTGAGGTTATTATATGTATAGTAATGCTTTCTGGCTTTTATTTACTGCTCCATCGAATCTCTGTTTTTCTTTATTGAGCTATTTAGGTTCGCCGTTACACGTTTCATCTGGGAGTAATAAAACTGCAGCTAGACAACGGCGTGGCGCCCTTTCCAAATCCTGCAACATCAGGTAATTCGTTCTTAGTAACCCACCCCCATCTTCGGCTGAGAGGCCGCGAGTGTACACTCCCAAGCCACCCCTTTTTGGTGACAGAGATTCATTTAGCAGGTATTAGCGCAGCGGGACATTGTGTCATTGTAGTAAATAGTTTTGTTGTATTGAATATAGAAAGAGGGTGGCAAAATTATTTTCCAAAAATTGATAAATCATATGAACCTTCTGCTAAACCAGTGTGTATTGAAATATTAATTTGTAAAAGATTTACAATGAAAAAAATCATATATAAAAAGGTGCGTTTAGCACACTTGGAGATTTAATGGGTCAAGCATAATTATTTTTCTCATACACTAGCATTGAAAGAGCTACTTTGCCGTACAATTTATTATTCAGAAAGTTGCACTTTGCGGTATTCGTGCGGCAAAGTAGTATTTTGCGGTATTCGTACGGGAAAGTAGCACTTTGCCGTACGTTTCCTTAGTTACAACACATACAAAACGTTGCGTACATAATAATATTACTCTACTTATTTGCTATATACGAGGATAAATTTAGTATTACGTTTTGTATGCTAGTGTACGAAAAAATATTGTACGAAACTCGTATGAAAGTGGAGCTTTTCCATACTCGTCTCGAAATTCAGGACTCGGCCTAACGGCCTCTTCCGGAAACATCTCACTGAAAAGCTCCTCTTTCTATAGTACTTGTAACGTAAATTACTATTATTTTTAAAACAGCAATGAAAAGTACGCCTTCTAGGTCAAAAAAAAAAATTGTCTGGCGTGGAGAACAGAAAAAGAGCTACCGAAAGATTATTTCATATTAATTTATTTAGTTGTATTTAATCATACTGTAGCGGAGCAATAAATCATAAAAGATCGTTGCCAAGAAGAGGAAACTCGCCCATAAAATTAAACAGTGCGTGCAATAAAAATTCTCGAAGTGTGAGCAGTTAGCTTAAGTGCCATTTGAAAACTTTCGAGTAAAAGGGGTAAAAACGCCTGATGCCAAAAAGTGATTTGTACGGCGGAATACAAAAGAGAGAAACTCTCTAAACGTCCACGAGTTCCTGCAAACAAAAGCGAAAAGGAATTCTCAAATCTGACCAACACTTTTCTAAATTAGAAGCGAAAGTGGACGAACAATGCGGCAGTAAATCTGCAGCTTCAAAAATCGAGAGTGAATGTCCAGTAGGTGCATCATAAACCTCCAACCCTTGTGCGCGCTAGTGAAAGTGTGTCGACCCTTCGTCCAATAGATACAATGCCATTGTTGTGACTAGAATAGGAAATCTTATGTAATTGTATATATACAGAAGCGAGGAGCTTAAGGGGGCATTGCATAACAGGTCTTCGCCTGTTAAACCACTTTGGTTAAACAGACACGCAGAGTCAGATCCTCAATGCGTTTAATATTAATCTCATACTTAGTGGAACATTTACTTTGAGTGTTTCCACGAGCCAAGTGTCAGATCCACAAACGCTCACATGTATGCTGATTAACAAGACCTATTCGATCCACACGTGTAATAGTATAGTAGCAAATCCGCACATTTAATTTTATGTCAGTAATCCGTTGCGTTAAATAAAGAATATTAAAAGTGGTATAGTTATTCGTGTGTTTAATTTCTAACGAACACCTTAACCACCCACTTTAATACTATTAGATTAAATGCAGCAACATTATCAAATTTTCAGACATAAGAAATGCCAATTAACATATTTCAACAAATCAAATCAAACATTGTAGCAGCTTTCAAAGACTCAAAATAATACTCCCTTTTATTTGATTGTACTTCTAACGTCACCCCTGTCGAGCAAATGTCCAAAATGATTCGTTATGTGGTTTGTAACGAGCAAGGTTGGCAAATTCGTGAAAGTTTTCTTGGCTTCATAGAAGTTCATTAAAACACAGACGAAGCCTTGACAAGATATATTCTCGACAGCTTGAATAACTTTCAATTTATGACTGTAGGGGGTAATCCTATGAACACGGTTCAAACGTGAGTGGAAAAGTAAAGCGTGTTCAAACTAGAATTTACGAATTAAATAATCCTTGTGCAGCTCATAGTCTGAATATTATTGGTGTGAACGCAGTTTGGTATCGTTCTTGAAATGATGCCGTTCAGAAACATTCACTTTATTTTCATGCTCCACTCAAAGATGGGAAATATTAAAGAAACATTTACATTACACGTTGAAAGAACAATCAACTACATGATGGTCATCAAAACAGGGTTATTAAGTATCTGAATTTAGAAATTGCACTTCTTATGCAAGGGGGCATCAAAATATTGCCTTGTGCCGAGCAACAAAACTTCTGAATTCGGCTCTGCTCGCATTATTTGAAATGGAATTTATAAGACCGTTGATTAAAGGAATTTAATAATTTTACTATTTAGCGTAATTTGTAAGGAAAACAATTGGAACCAAATAATTGGAGGTAATTTGCCAAAATTATGTTAAAATATGCGTAAAAGTTCAACCGTTATATGCTTAGGCCAAGCAAGACTTTACACCACTGCAATAATTTTAAATCGCCAAAATACTGTGTTTCTGTTTTAAGATTATAAAAATAAATATACAGCCATCATCTACAGATATTACATCCCTATTAACATTGAAATTAGACTTGCTTAAAAATATATTGACAAAGTAATAAATAATTCTAACCTTTAAACTTTCCAAGCATTGGTCCCCATCAGTAGTATTGATTTCAGTAAGCAGGCTATTGGCCCTTTCGAGCTCAGCATATAACCCAAAAGGAATCTTGGCGAGGCACTCCAACTTCATAATGTGCATTTTCGAACGCAAATGTTTAGCCAAATGACCGTGTATTCTAAATGCAATGTTACAGTCGGAGCATTTGAAAGGTCGAGGTTCTGATGAAGATAATAGAGGGGATGATGACAACTGTAAGTAATAAGAGAAAAATTAAAGTCACATCGTTATCACGTTTAGACTAGTTTCAGAAAAGCTGCCAGTTACCTTATTATGATGACTAGCACTTCTTTCATGTTTCTGTAAATGCCCTTTGGTTCTAAAGCTAACTGAACATGGATCACATCGAAAAGGTCTTTCTAAATAATGAATATTCATATGTAACCTGCCAAAGAAGAAAAATAAATAACTGACAAAACCGATTTGTAAAATTCCATCTTACCTCAACTGTGATGGTTTACTAAAATTTTTAGCACAAATGGTGCAAATTTTGTTTTCTTCAGGTTTGACAATCAATTCATTAACCTCCTTACTAGATGAAACATAGTTATTACTTTCTCGCATTCCATCATTTTGAAACTCATGCTTCGTTGCTAACATTAAAAATTCGGATGCTACACTTTTGGCCAGTGTATTCTTTTCTAATTTAACTTGCTTTGTTGCAACGTCAGCTAATGTTTCCATGGCACTATTGTCATAATCCATCGGTGAAAAACTATTTGGTACTTCAGTAAACGTAGTTAAAACTGGAGAATGGTGTTCTTGAATAACATAATTAACATTAATTTGGTCGGCTTCTGTTTGATTTTGAGTTTTTAAATTAATAGCATTTTCACTTTCCCTATTAAACATGGTTTCACTGTCATCATACGGTGCCCCGTTATGTTTATAATTTTCATCGTTCGATGCTTTATATGACAACTTCATCCTATTCGCAACTAAAGAACTATCACTAAAGTTTTTTTCTACATTCTTGTAGTCTGCACTCCTTGGCGAATTTCTTACTACCGAATCTGCACGTGGAATCGCCCGCGTTTCGCCCACATGCAAATTACTAATTCTTAATTCGTTCTCTTTTGTTGGTGACGCACCATTATATCTTACAGAACTAATTTCGGGACTAACACTTTTATCCACTAGTGATGGCATGGACAGATCCATTGCTTCTGATTCCGAGTTTGTTCTATGCAGTTTTACGCTACTAACTCCACTTTCAGCTGCTTCCATGTCTTGTATTTTACGTTTCCTGACATCACCCACTATGCTATTATAAGGAACATTGTTGAGAACAACCCTATCATTAATTTTCACAACTGGCGTTACAGATCTTAAAGGACTTCCTATGGGTTTTGATCCCGATTCTTCTAAACTTTTATAACGGTCTAAATAGGTAGGATCATAACTAATGGTAATAGGAATCGTAATTCGTCTATTTTCTGCAACTTTCGATGAAAATGTTTCCGACGGAGAATGATGTACGTTATGTTTCTGCAAAACATTAAGTGTGGTAACAGTTCGTTGTTCTGCCTTGTTCTCTGATAATTGGCTTGTACTTTCATAACTAGATACTGGACTAACTGCTAGTTCTTTATTCGAAGATTCATCTTGATCCTCCGGCATATCTGAGGTGTAAGGATATGTGAGAGGCCTATTAGTGTTTGTTTTCCCCAAAAACTGAACCAGATTTTGCATTTCCTTCGAGGCCGAATCTGTGCTAGGCATTTCACTTATAATTTTGGAAGCATTAAAATTTATGGTAACTTGTTGATCCAATATTTTATTTTTGGCGAAGTTGGTGTTGTTTACTTGTGTCACTTGTTCCGTGTTCATGAAACTAATGGGACTCTCTGCCGGATTAATGCCTAGCGAACACACAGGACTTGGACTTGTCGAATAGTTGTCTGTATAAGAATTTGATGTGGTGTTCTGGGTGGTTTTTTGTGATAAAGAGAGTAATCCATATGCTGCTTCGTGCTCCTGCTGTCTCGTTGACTCATCTGTAAATAAATAGGTATTTAGTGATCTACATAATAAATACATGCACAGTGGTGTTCAACATGCTTACAACTTTATCAAAATATTATTACACTGACAAAGTTGAGACAAACTTGGTAACAACAGGAGTTGTCTCTTAATTGTACAAAATTGTTAATAATGAAATCCACACATCAATTTTGTTGCAACAGATACAGTGATTTTACTTTGTATAGAATGGTATAGCTAACTATTTTTTTTATTATAAAACATACAGGGTAGATCAGATTTCGAAAAATTATAACCTGTCCTATTTTTAAATTTCAGTTGAATCATTAACGTACTCAAATATTCTGTAAAACAAAAAAAATAAGAATTTTTACGTTAAATAATTTTGTAACCATTTTCACTATGAAATGAATGTGGGTTCTGGTTTCTAATAGATCTTTGGTAGAACTCTATAATTTTGTTAAAAATTTCGTAGCATATCAATTTATTTTTTCCCGAATTTCATGAACATATCATGTGATTCACTTTTACCTAGCAGTTGATATAAAATCAATATTTAACTTGCAAAATATTTACGAAGGAGACTTGAAATTAAAAACTAAATATGGGTGACAACAGATGTACGCTTACTACCTTCATAAGGATTACTTGTAATTAATATAAATGAGTTCATTTTAAAAATCAATGCAAGTAAAACACTGACAGCCGTATTCATAGTCGTTCGCCAGCGGCTCGCCGGAGTTTCGTTATGAATAGTATGTTGGCGGCACTGTACGTTTATGTCAAATTCGAGGTTAGCAGGTTAGATTTTGTGTCAATTTCTGTCAAAACTGACGGAAAACCTTACCTGATAACCTCGAATTTGACATAGACGTACAGTGCCGCCAACATACTATTCATAACGAAACTCCGGCGACTCGCCGGCGAACGACTATAAATACGGCTGTTATTCTAGCATAAGGGTTGAGTTCACTAGAAACTTACCACTGCTGTCCATGCCGCTATCGTCTGTATCAGAGTCCGAGCTCTGAGTTCCACTTTGTTGGGCAGATGAACTAGAGCTGCTACTCGCTGCATAATTTTTGGTGTGTGCCTTACTTTTCATGTGTTTGGTGAGATTACCCTTCGTTTTAAAGCTGTAAATAATAAAAACTTGCTGTATTTCAATGCAGTAAAGGCAACTAACTTCCAATACAGAGTGACACACTATTAACAATAAAAATACAATAGGGATAGCAGGACAAATAATGTTGAACAAGAGGAATATTTAAAATTTAAAATGAAAGAAATAGAATGAAATAGTTGTCAAAGAGGCATTAAACAGGGCAAACCACAAAAAATGTGTTTGCTTCTCCTTTATAATCAATT
>OW679195.1:91744158-91881944 GCA_940337035.1 Agriotes lineatus | reverse complement strand
GTTTTCCAAATAGCCCGCAGCGGTTGATCCAAAAAAGTCCAATACAAGTTTAAAGAAGACAAGATTCTTGACATTTTTTGTATATTAATTTTTGTTATAAGTGTAACATGTAACGAGTTACAGCGACTGGAAGTTGAACATTTCTCTAAAATATCGTTAAACTTTATTTTTGTTGGTAGATTTACAACTTACACTATATTGTTTGTAATATTTTTATATATCAGAATAATGTTCTATAGTGAAATACAAAGTATGATCAGAAATTATTTTCATCTAGTAAAGCTATGGAATAGTTCTTAATTTATGAATGCAACTATGAACCACTCAGAAATTAAATGTCACGTGGTTGTACATAGTTAACTTACGTTTTGCTATGGCGAATCCCGAAGTGAATTTGTGTTTTATTTGTGACAAAAGTTTAAATGAATACGAAAAGAATAAAAGCCGTCTGATTTCGATGCTAAATAAACATTCGAACATTACTATATTACAGTTAAGCAGGCTGAAGAAGATGCTGATGCAGGGGAGTAATTTCAGATTTTCATTGGAGGGCGGGGGGCGGGGAGAGGCACAACCCGCAAAAGTTTTATCAGGGTTTTTATTTAAAAAAAACGAAAAACATAAAAATAAAATAATATATATACTTAAGTAATAAATAATGTATCTATTTAATTAAGTACTATTTTTTTTAGTTCATTAAGTTTACCTAATCATCGCCTAACATAATCTAAATTCTGAAAAACACTAATATAATTTCATATAAGAAAAAAATATCAGGTTTTTTGTAAATTCCTAAATTCAAAAGGTGGGGGGGGGGCAAATGCCCCTCATCTGCCCCTATCAAATGACGCCCCTGTGCTGATGTGTTGATTGTCAACGCTACGATTTCTTTGTGCTCAACAATTGATGCTGGTTTCGTCATTGGAGAAGACGTCGATCTTCTAGGTCTGCTGACAGCATTAACATCAGTCCAAAGGAACATCTACCTTCGCAAACCTGGGAGAAGTAAAATTGTTAAAAGCGTGTATTCTGCGAATAGTTTTATATATGAAAAAGCAGCTGAGAACATTCTGTCACTCCATGCGTTTAGTGGCTGCGACACAACGTCGTCCGTCTACAACCAAGGAAAAACAAAATGTTTACTTGTCCAGAAAAGCACAAGACTCGATGACACTATGGGCATATTCGAACATCACTGTGCCAAACCAGATGATATCGCAGATGCTGAAGCACTCATTCTCGTTGCTTTGTATGGTGACGACATGGAAGAAAATACCTTGGAAGAAGTCCGGTACGAACATTTCGCAAAATCAAGTGCAAGAAACACATTTAATCTTTGCCACCAACGAAGGACGCTGCACGGTATCATGCTTTAGGACGTATCACCAGGTCCAACAGTGGTATGGAATCGAAAAAAATGCACAAGACCGGGACTGGAAAGTTGGCACCAATGGGCTCACTCCAATAACATTGACAGAGAATCCAGCACCCGAGACCTTATTAAAGTTAATTTCATGCAATTGCAAAAAAGGATGAGGGGGACCATGTGGCTGCAGGAAAATTGGGATGAAGTGCTCTATTCTGTGTGGATTCTGTAATGGCCAATCATGCGAAAATGCACTAGAAGTTCGGATCAAGAGTGGGGACGAAGATGAGGACATTTCATCAATGGAAGCCCGAGTCTCAGGAGCAAAGACTTCGAAGATAACATTGAGGATAAATATTCTCCTGAAGATGTCAACATCTAGCGACCGGGACCGACAAAAATTAAAAAAAGTAAATAATATAATCGGGAACATGAAACATCACTAAACTGGAACATCTGTGTAATAGGCCTACTCGGGATACCACAATAAAAATAAGCGCCATTAACTCTACCTCATGGTGGTGTGGAAATGAGTTTACTTTACGTTTATCGAATTATTATAACTACGTAACCAGCCATAAATAATATAAGAACAAATTTTAAAAATGAAAAATTACACATTTTTACTTCCTTTTACGATAAAAGAAGTATTGGATTCACCCCAAAAATTCGAAATTGAGTTTTCAACAGATCTTCACGGTTTAGAGTCTCCTGAACCGAAAAGCATATATTTGTTCATTGGCCTGTGTGTGTCTCTGTATGTGTGTGTATCAGTCTGTCTGTAAACAGATATCTCAAAAACAAAAAGAGGTACGGCGTTGTGTACTATGTAGTTGCGACAGCAAGCTTTCGAAGAAAATCGCATAACCGGAAGTATGGTGTTGACTCTTGTGATTTTTCAGTTTTTTTCGATTTTTTCAAAAACGACTAACGATTTTTTTCAAACTTTACATTATTACATTTTTAATGTGTATTGATGTAAGATAGGTGATTTTCCAGTTGAATACTTCTCAAATGAGTTTATTTTTTTTTGTTTTTATTTTTTTTATTAACACCTATTTTAAATCGAACACAATATTATTACATTTTGAAATTAGCTTAAAATTTTAGAGAAAATTTGTCTCTTGAACTAACGCTGTATTTTGTACTGTTTTTGCACCTTTAATCCAAGATAGCGGCTCGCAAGGACACCCTCCAAAGTCTAAAACTTGGAATTTTTATTAGGATCACGACCTAAACAACGTATATTGGTACGTTGGCTCCTGTATGAAATTTTTATTATGCATAAATTGTATTTACATTTAATACATCGCCTAATCAAACGCTACATTAATTCAACGCGTGAACTGGTGATAAGAAGATCTATTCGCGGTGCGCAAAGTTGCACCAAGGAACCGATCGCGTCGTTTTCTCTCTCAAGTGGGAGCGAAGTTGAGCTCCATGATAACGCGGCAAAGAGTATGAAAGGAGACTGCACTTTCATTCCGATACCTGAGATTACCTGTTCTGTCCTCTCCCAAACTCTTGAGTCTACCGGTACCGACTAGCAACACTGGGCCCAGGGGGGCCCAGCTCCTAATCCTGTTTAGATCTTGAGATTCATTTCCGGAACTTGAGCTTCCTTCCTGATCCTGAACTATCCGAACCAGATGTCCTCTGTCCTGGCACGCTGAACTGTCAAACGGAGTAGACCTTCATCCCCTAGCAATCCTGGATTTATGGGAAACGACATGCTGAACCGTCAGCCCTGAATCAAAACGTTTTCATAAAGGCGAAACCTCTAGAATTCGATTTTACTTTTGTTGCTGAACTTTCATTGTAAATCGAATGCTTGAGGCTAAAACCCTCGCTTGGCATGCTGAACCGTCTCGCAGGGTTCACTGCTTAAAGCCAATCTCGACCGCGTGATCCTCAAGCGCAAATACCCGCCTCCAGGAAAATATCACTGAGATGTTTTAACCTATAAACCGTTTAATAGTTATTTGCCAGATAGGAGGCCATGTTAGGGTGATGAATTTCACCCTGTAAATATGCTGTCAGTCATTAAGAAAATTTAGGTTATGCCCATTTTATACAAAATGATAATTATATGTTAATGTACAAAACGTGGTTGCCAGATTTGGTTTTGGATTTTGTGCCACTTTTATTATTAGTTAAGATAAATTTCATGAAAGACAACTTGCTGATTCTGAATACGTTTCATACTTTGTTGAGTAGGCATAATGGTATAATGACAGTCGTTTTTTTATTGTAATTATAAATTATTGTATACAGAAATATTTAAATATTACAATTTATGTATTTTTTCAGTATAAATAAATAAAGTTTTTACAAGCCGCTTCAGGCCCATTGCATAACAATCTATCTCCATTGTCCCTTATTCATGATTTTATTTCTCCAGTCTTCTATTCATTTCCTTTCTGTCTTCCATTACTGCCTCCTTCCACCTATTCCTTGGTCGCCCTCTTTTTCTAGTTTATTCCTTCCAATACTATCTTAGTAGCTCTTCCATCTGGAATTCTACATATCTGCCCAAACCATCTTAACCTTTGAGCTTTAATGAAGTCTACTATACTTGGCTCCTCATACTTCTCTTGTACCTCTTCGTTTGTAAGTCTTCTCCAACCATCCTCCGTCCGAGTCCCCATTCGCACATATTTTTCGCAGCATTTTTCTTCCCACCTACTTATCATGGCTTGATCTGCCAAATTCATTGTCCATGTTTCACATGCACATCCTTTAATAGTCTAGCCAAAGTAAAGTGCTCATTTTTCAAGTGATAATTCCAAATCTGTCGTTGCAAAATTTTTATTATGTCTCATTTTTAGGTCGTGGGCCAAAAGGTTTAATTTCAAAATTGTCCTGCCCAATAATACTTCTTATAGTTCTTTCGGACACCTAAAACAGTACAAAGCCCAAAATTAAAGCAACAGTTAAGTTTTATGCATAAATACTTGCATCCCAAATATCAGTAAGCCGGGCAAGGATTTCAGTTTCAGTAAGATCTGGCCTGTCGGTTTTATAATGCCTGTAGGCCTTTGTAATTTTCAGTTTTGTGTCACCTTTAATTACTTTTGGCATATTGCTCTAGTATTACAATTTGACAGATAGGTATCCATAACGCTGATGTCCATACATATTATGCCTAGTGGCAAACAAAGTATGAAAGCACTGGCAACATTGCACGTTTAACCTCAAAATATCAAATTAGACACTTTCGTGAGCCTCCTGTACGTACATAACAGCTGATTCTGACAAAGTGTCAGAAAGAGATTCTAGGGAGTTTTAATTTTCTTAAACATAAAAACAAAATTCCATGTCTACCTACTTGGCAAATAACTGTTGAACGGCTTATATCTGTAATAGTCATGTAAGAATCCGCAGATATCTGGTGAAACATCGGCTCAGAGGGTGCGCCCGAATTCCCGTACGGTCGGCTTACAAAGCTTAATTACTATTTGCAATATTTATTCCCTTAACCGAACTCCGGTACGGCTGATTTTATCAATCAGAGGTATGCGGATTAGAAATTCTGTTTTCCCTCTAATGAGGTAATAAATTTTTGTTCTTCATAATATTTCCAAGAATTTTATGTATGACACGATTCTTCAAGTGGGGTTGATTTCAAATTTGGACCAATGAAAATTAAGAACTTTTTAAAATCGGGGGTTCGTTAATAACACTAGCTTGTCTAACTGTTTAGTTCTAAATTATCACCTTAGTGCCTTAGACGTGGGTTAAAATTAATAGTTAAATTGATAGAAATGGAGAAGATAATAAGTGAACGAGGTAAACCGCTAATACTTTATCAAGGGTATACATTTTATAAATATCGCGAAGTGAAAACCACTGGAGAATTGTGTTGGTGTTGCATTTTAAAACCTTGTAAAGTAAAACTGTTTACTATCGGTTCAGATGACATTTTTTCAAAATTAAGTGGCGGTTATGAACATCCGAGTGTTAGTGTTGCTGATTTAAACAGGCAAAAAATTAATAATAGTTTAAAAAGGAAACTAGAAGGCAATACATCAGAAAAGCCTTCTAAACTTATTCATTTGGAAATAAATAAACAAAAAACTCCCATAGAAACATTAACTGCAAAGGACATTAAGTGCATTCGAAACAACATAAGTTATAATAAATTTAAATTAATACCTAAGCTACCTCAGTCAGCAGCTGAAGTCCAAGAATTCCTAGATTCTGTTGCCATTACCACTCTGAAGAACGAAATTTTCCTTTTAATTAATAATAAAGAAAAAATATCGTAGTCTTTTCCTGTAAGAAAAACCTGAAATTTATGTGTAATCAAGAAACACTGTTTATGGATGGAACATTCGATTTTGTAAGAAGTATTTTCTACAATTATTCACTATACATACCTACTCCAATAACATTTACGTACCCGTTGTCTTCTGCCTACTACTAAATAAGAAAAAAAGTACGTACTACACCGAACTTTTTCAATTAATTCGGGAAAATGTACTGAAAGCGGATATCATTTGCTGCCCAAAACAGTAGTTGTTGATTATGAAATCGCTATCTATTTAAGTTTGCAAGACAATTTTCCAGCAGCTAACATCGTTGGATGCAGATTTCATCTCACACAGGCGTGGTAAGTTGAATTTGAATTTTTTACTTTTTTTTATCGTCAGTTACGGACAGTCATTAAAACCCGGAAAATTGCTGTTTTTTTACAATATTTACTTTTGAATGCAAAATGTGGGGTGGTATTTTATTCTAAAATTGTTTAGCAAAAATATACATTTTATTTTATTTTCTTATAGTTGGAGAAAGATTCAGCAGGTGGGCTTGGCTGTAGAATACAAGGATGAGAATTCTGCGACCGGAAAATGGCTGCATTATTTTTGTTTGGACTCACTTTTCTCAAACCTGAAGAAGTTGGCGACGCTTTTGCATTTGATTTCGCAGAACAGCCACAAGATGCAAGAATTGTAAAATTTGTGGATTACTTAGTTGATACCTATATTGACGAACTATCGTCCTTTCCTCCTACTATGTGAGCTGCCAGTAGCGCCGCTCTTTATCGAACAACAAATACGTGTGAATCATTTCACACAAAATTTAATTATTACTGCGGTTACCCTCCATCCAAACATCCATGTTTTTTTTGAAGCAATTAAAAATATGCAAGCCGACTCATACATAAAAATGAACACTACTGAAGCACATCAACCGCGACCTATTCGTCAAGAAGTACTTCGAAGACAACGTTATATTCAGGAAAAAATTAATCAGTATAATAGAAGCGACATCAACAGACTGGACTTTGTGAAGTGCGTGTCGTACAAATTTGCATCAATAATGTGAAGCAAAATAACAAAATAACCGTTGTTATAAATCTCTAAATGTATATACATAAATCCGGGGTGTAAATTGCAACATATTATTACAGCAGTATGTATTGTAGTATTTTTGGTGTAATAAAGTATGTTCCCTCTTTTTATTAAAAAAAAATCTATTTTTCTTAAACTATTTATGAAGTAAGAATCTTTTTTTGTACATTTTTTACAGATATATGTGGCTAGTGCAGTGCTTGTATATTATTTTCAGTTTTAAATTACTAAAATTTCGGTTCCATACCGGAGTTTGGTTCCCGTACGGCAATTTGGACAGGAGCTTATCCACCGAAAGGTATTCGCATGACCGCGTAAGGGAGTTCGGACGCCTGCTTATCTTTACCCTTCAACCGTACCGGAGTTCGGGTGCGCCCCGCTCAGAGGCCTAAGGCACCGCTGCAGTTGTAGGAGAACCCGCCCCTCCAAATATTAACCCCGGCGCCGGCGCGGCTGAAAACCTTTTCCGCCAGCGGCCAAAATTGCCGCAACTCTCGGCCTAATTAGTAACAATAGTAACATAAAATTACATTTTTATGTTACTCTGGAAGTCACGGAGGTAGTCCCAAAAGCCCCGATATCGCTTGCTGCAGTAAATTCACCACCTAGTAATCCCAGGTATTGTGGAATCTCCATATCTTACGCATATTTGGGCAGAGCAAAGAGTGTAAACAAAACGCCGACATCTTGAGCACTGCATTTCGTGGAGGAGGACGTCACTAGCTGGCGCAGAAGCGGCAACGCAGAATCCGCGCTTCAACCGAAGGCAGCAGGCCACCACTTTCGCACAGTACGGGTTAATTTAGTTGCCGAAGAACCAGAACCAACGAAACACACCCCCAGAGAAGAACGAGTAATTTTATTATTGTACACATCATTTAACTTTGAATCTCATCTTATTATGTAACCGTAGTTAAAAACAATATATTATGTTTTCGTTCCGATTTTTTCTGCTTTCTTTTTATTTGTTTAAAAACCAATCTTTTTTAAGACGGATAAAATTAAATGACAGAATCCTTGTTTTTCCGACTTACCGTATGCTATTTGGAAAGTAACTAGAATTTGAATTTGCCGCCACTTTCAGTAACTCAAAATGGCGGACGAGCTTGCTCGTATAAATATAGTACCTTAACGTAACCTAGAGCGGCCTTTGTATGGACTTTTACGTAATGTCACAATATAAAAATCGTATCTACTCCACCTTTTCTAAGGCAAAAACCTCTACTGAGTGAACTATTTTAATAACTTACGGAGATCCTATAGCGAGATCATCCATGAGAGCAGCCGTTAATAAGCACACCGTGCCGACCAATTATAAAAAGGAGGTGGGATTTAGTGTGGCGCCGAATTCAAACGACAGCTCGCTTATAAAAAGAGTATTCCAACCAGAAATTGAAAAGCTATTTAAAATCAAGCCAGACTGCTTGATTGTCATTAAATTACACTTTGTATACAACCTTCAAATTTGACATATGCATGTGGAAATTTTGGAAGACATACGTTTTTTCAACATTTTCTATGCTAGTATACGGTTTTGAAAACTACAACTAGTACAGTCGTGTGCAAATAAATCTGGGACAGTGTTTTTTTCACATGCAGATTCAGTTAAGAATTGAAGAATATCTCCATGGATTTTCTGCTATCAGAAAGAGTTACATTAAACTTTAACAGGTACTGAAACCCGTAACTCTCTCTGATAAGAGGAAATCCATGGGAATATTCTTCAAATTCTTAACTGAATCTGCATGTGAAAACACCACTGTCCCAGATTTATTTGCACACGACTGTACATAGGTAGTTACTTAAATCATAGAAAATGTTACAATGCCTTAAAAAAACAGTTACATGTTCAATTTATAGATGAACTGTCATTACTTGAAACCTGATTATGTATTGATTGTATGAAACCAACCTAGACATGACTTACACTTTCCATGATGTAATTACTTGATTTTAAATAGATTTCCAATTTTGGTTGGAATACTATACCAGTATTATCGTACTTAGACGTCATTTGGGTTGCCTAGCCTCCAGCGTTGTCCTCATAAATTTTGTAAATATTTCCAATATTCCAATGCAGTATGTATGTATAATCTGTAACCTCATTTAGCTTATCTAAATTATTCTACAAATGTTTCACTGTTAACATTTCAAGTTTCATAAATTTTATATCTATTTTCTTAGGATGAGTGACACTGTTCAGCTTTTATATTATTAGGATTTCATATTTGAATATTTTAAAATTGATAACCAAAGGTTAAAATTGGGTAAATATACAAATTTAATTATTAGTGTTTACAATAAAATTTAAGATAGTATTATTGCACCGCAAAATCAAAAATTTCAGTAAATGATAGTTTGTCTTCCCATAAACTACAAATAAACAAAAATTCACACTAATCTTTTAAACTGAATTCTGACAAATTGAACACCCACTACATATTGTTAAATAGATTTAGATTTGTGATTATCACAAAAACTTGAACAGATAAAATGACGTCATAAAATTCTAAATAATTAGAGGATTCCCCTTAGAAACTGAAATGTATTCCCATTTTTTATTTATTTACGAGTATTAATGAATTAACATACAGTAAGCACGTAAACGCTTACATTGATAAAATTGGTAATCAATGAATTAAAAATTTATGGTATGTATAGAAGTGATAACGTAAAGCACTAAGTACTTCAATTATTATTTTTTATATATGTTCTTATATATTAAATAACTTAATAAATGCATAATTTTTATATATTTTATATTTCTGCTTTATAAGCTTTACGAGCTCTTTGATAATTTCTTCGATTTTTCTTTCAAACGGAACATAATTTAAATGTATGTGTACTCTTATACGTATATTATCTTTGTTTGAATTCGGCGCCATCACTAAACTCCACCTCCTTTTTATAATTGGTCGGCGCGGTGTAATTATTAACGGCTGCTATCCATGAGCGGGTTGTTATAAATATTAAAGTAGTTCAGTTGAATTACATTTGAACTATTCGATCCTAACAAATAACGGCAGGCTGCCTTTTATTTCAACAGTATGTTTGCAGCTACCCCATTCTCTGATTAAGTTATTGCTTCTAATTTCGTGTTCTTTCATGTAAGTAAAAACATTACAACTCAGTCTAGCGAATTTGTAAATATATTTCAAGTAATCAAACAACTTACAGCTTAAACCAATAATTTCATTTTGTGTTTTATTTTCAGACAGGACATTTAATAAATCTGAATTCTTCATTATTGATAACCATGGACGTTGCACAGGACTCTACTCATAATTTTCCTTTCACAATAACCAGCAATTTAGACAAATCAATAAATGAAAACGAAGTACTTGAAAATTCACCTACACGAGACATCATTCAAAAGACTATCAACATGACCGATCACGGATCGAATATTAAACAAGAGGAACTTCATATAAAAGATGAATTGCCTAGTACTTTGGTAGCAGATACAACTCTCTTAGAAGATCAGTTTGTTTACAAGCCCTGCGAATATAAAGCAGAAGACGAGAGTAATTTCTTGGAACATGTGATGACTCATTCGGAACAGTCTTACTCATCTTCTGTTTGTGAGTATAAAACTGCAGGGAAATGCGACGTAGTTAACTATTTCAATACACAAACGGGTAAAAAATCATATTCATGTGTTAATTGTGATTATAAAGCAGGAAGGAAAGGTCGTTTAGTTGAACATATGAGGCGACATACAGGTGAAAAACCTTATGCATGTTCAATTTGTGAGTATAAAGCAGGAAATAGAAACCATTTAGTACGCCATATGAAGATTCATACAGGAGAAAAACCATATGCATGTTCTATTTGTGACTATAAAGCAGCACAAAGAGGTCATTTAGTTGAACATATGAGGGGACATACAGGAGAAAAACCTTATGCATGTTCAATTTGTCAGTATAAAGCAGCAAATAGAAGGCATTTAGTACGCCATATGAAGATGCATACAGGAGAAAAACCTTACGCATGTTCTATTTGTGACTATAAAGCAGCACAAAAAGGTGAATTAGTAAGCCATATGAAAACGCATACAGGAGAAAAACCGTATGCATGTTCTATTTGTGAGTTTAAATCAGCACGTAAAAATAGTTTAGTAAACCATATAAAGACGCATACAGGAGAAAAACCTTATGCATGTTCAATTTGTGAGTATAAAGCAGCAAATAGAAGTCATTTGGTACGCCATATGAAGATGCATACAGGAGAAAAACCTTATGCATGTTCTATTTGTGACTATAAAGCAGTACAAAATGGTGAATTAGTAAGCCATATGAAAACGCATACAGGAGAAAAACCTTATGCATGTTCAATTTGTGAGTATAAAGCAGCAAATAGAAGTCATTTAGTACGCCATATGAAGATGCATGCAGGAGAAAAACCTTATGCATGTTCTATTTGTGACTATAAAGCAGCACAAAATGGTAAATTAGTAAGCCATATGAAAACGCATACAGGAGAAAAACCGTATGCATGTTCTATTTGTGAGTTTAAATCAGCACGTAAAAATAGTTTAGTAAACCATATAAAGACGCATACAGGAGAAAAACCTTATGCATGTTCAATTTGCGGGTATAAAGGAATAAAAAAAGTCAGTTAGTACGCCATATGAAGATGCATACAGGAGAAAAACCGTACGCATGTTCTATTTGTGATTATAAATCATCAGAAAAAGGTTATTTGGTAAGCCATATGAAGGTGCATACACAAGAAAAACCTAATGCATGTTCTATTTCTGAGTTTAAATCTGCACTTAAAAGTAATTTAGCACTCCATATTAAGGTTCGCTATGCACATATCATAAATAGTTCCACAAAACACACTCTGGGGTCTAATAGACCCGGTTATAATTGATGGATTAATTTTGCCATTATTGCTTAAACTTATCTGATTATTAGTTTTTGTAATTAAAACAGCATTTATGTCCAAAAATGATTCTACATCAAACGAAACTTAAAAGTAGGAATTCACTCTAACCTATGTATTTAACCCGGCAGTGCACGGGTCACGGTCAAAATGACCGGGTTTTTAGTTTTTGCCTTATTGTTCAAAAAAATCAAATGTAAACAGTGTCTAATATTTTAGGTATACCTCCCTTGATCGTTGGTTGGCACGACTCATAGCATAAGTTTTTTTTTTCGTTTTGATTGTTTGTACAAAGTTGGCTCAGTACTTACAAAGTGACGGAGCACGGTCGATTCGACCGGGTTCATGCACTTGTGTACGTAGCACTAGGCACTAGGAACACACAAATGTTTTGTGTACCAACCTCGCGGAGGGCACAAATTATGAAGATATTGAATAATTTCTATCCACAATGCATTAAATGTTACAATTTTTGTGGTATTCTTTTGAAAATCAAATTTTTTTCGTTTGTATTCTTATATCCCGAAGTTACTTGTGTAGAAATAATTGTTTAGGTTTTTTATACTTAGCCTTTTTAAATGTTCATTTGTCATTAAATTTTTGTGGTAACTTGGTATTACTATTATTTCAATCCTAAAAATCGATATTTGAATGACTTAAGGCCATCATATTTGAAAGCAAACGCTTTTGAGCAAAAAAAAAATACACACGGTCATTTTGACCGGGTTTGTGCACTGGTGTTCGGCAATTTCACCCGTGTACCGCCGGGTTAACTTAGGCAAATTTTAGTGTCCCATTTTATATTTCCGCAATAGTACATGGGTGTCCACTTTCAAACTGGAACATAGAAATTTAACATTGTTTTTAACAGTTTTATGGATTCCTGCTCGCCAATTCAACATACAGAAAATGTTTTGGTATCAATGGAAAGAGAAAATTATTGCGCATCTAATGGTATAAAAAATTAGATTATTTTAGTCAATTTTCATTGAAGAATATTAATTAAAAGTTTTCATGTTTTTTAAATATGAGTCAGTCGCCTTGACTTGAAAACAGTTGACAGCTATACTCAAATAATTTGTTATTTGATGACATTCAGAGTTAGTTCAGTAGTTTTTACTTTATAAAATGAACGATTACTCGAACGAACAGAGAGTTCCTATCGTAAAAACTTATTACAGGGGGGTTAGTTTGTGTAGAGTGAGAGATTTGTTTTCCGTAAAATTTGATAATGGTCCAATACCGTCTGCATCTACAATACACAGATATGAAGATTTGAAGAAACTGCTAATATTTCAGTAGAATCAGAAGCTATAGGTGGTTAATGTTTATTATTTCATTTTGGCTTTGATAAAAATTTTAATAATGATATTTTAATAAAGGTCATCGCAGAAATGTTGGTGCAGATGGCAGGGAACACTTATTTAGAACTTTTGATTAATGACGTAGGTCTTGCATTGAAACAAATCTCTCACTCTCCGCAAACTAACCTCACTGTAATAGGTATCTTTTAACCATACAAATGATTGTTTGTTAATTGTGAAATCGTTTATGTATAGCAATAATGCTAATAAAGTTATTTTCATAAAAACTCCCTCTTCATTCGAGTAATCGTTCATTTTATAAAGTAAAAACTACTGAACTAACTCTGAATGTAATCAAATAACAAATTATTTGAGTATAGCTGTCAACTGTTTTCAAGTCAAGGCAACTCATATTTAAAAAACATTAACTTTTGATTAATATTATTTAATGAAGTTTGACAAAAATAATTTAATTTGGATACCATTATATGCGCAGGCCAAGCTCCTTCATGGGGTGTTAGTGCCTCACCATTATTATTATATGCGCAATAATTTTTTCTTTCCATTGATACCAAAACGTTTTTTGTAGGTTGAATTGGCGAGCAGGAATTCATAAAACTGTTAATTACAATGCTAGATCCCTATGTTCCAGTTTGAAAGTGGACACCCGGTATGTATGTAAGCAGGTACGACTTATTCAAAATTTAATGAAAAACGTCTGATGCTATACTTTATTAAAATTTGTAATATTATGTTTTTAATATGTAGGCAGTTCTCTTATACTTTTTTAAATAAATACCTACTTCCTTCATAATGTAGACAGAGCTTTGTTAGGGCATAATTTTATTTTAGTTTTGCATCACGACTATGTCAGTACTATGATAGTATGGCTGTACTTTCAAATGTGTTCTTGAAGAACGTTATACTTTTTAAAGATCTCTTTACTCTTTTCAAATAATAAAAATATTTAGCATTTCTACCATGCCTGCACACAACAAATACCATTTTTTGGTGAATTAATATTTAACCAAAAAGAGCATTTAAAAGCAATATTTATGTAAGCAAATGTTGGTTCCGTTTATGTATTTTAAAATTTGAAGTGGTATTGCCAAAGCTGTCCGCAGGATTGATTTTTAAATTAAAGCATGAATTTATCACTTAGTAACTAACAAAGAAAATACATACGTATATGACGATAAAAAAGTTTGTTTATGAGAAATGGAGAAAAGCAGCACTTAAAGAGATGATATATAAAAAAAACGAATTCAATATTTTATCTACTCCAGTGGGATAAGTAACTCATTACGTCACTTATTTGACACTATTTCCATTAGGTAATGAGGCTCATTACACCACTCAGTTATGTAATGGCTTCATTACCTAACTGAAATAGTGTCAAATGAATGACATCATAACATTTGCCAACTAAAATATTTTTGAAAATGACGGATCTGACATTTCTTTTAATGCACTTTTCTCAATTTTAGGCAGTTGTAGATAAAATTCTGTACAATACATGTGTGATAATGCATCATTAACGTGCTACACACTCGTTTGTAACTTACACACATGTATACTAATTATGCTCTTATCCCACTTGTATAGTAAATAACTAGTATTCAATTCAGTGCGCCATAAATTGCATTTGCTATTAAATATTTTTTAATTTGAGTAATGTGCTGTTTTGTCCAATCGTAAGAGCTCTTTGTGAGCTGGCATACAAGCAAAACCTTCATTGGCCAGACTTGTTTTGTTCTGTTAAGTCTCTTATAGCATATCAATAATTTTTTGACTGAAATCGATTACAGAAGAATTTGATACATATAGGCAATACCTGACAATTTTTACTATGGGATATACACTAATAGCGTGAAAATGAAGGTATAAATCATTCGAGAATTTTAGAACCACTTGGATTAATCATAACCGACTGCTTCGTAGAATATTAATCTCAACAGCAACTTTGCAATTCATCTTCCCCTAATCTATTATTTAACACTTATGATAATCAACGTCACGTATCTATTGCAGTGTGTTCCATGTCTTTATATTTGCTTATCATATTTATAAAGGGATTCTACAGCTGATACTTTCTGCTATCGAGATAAATAACTACAGTTTTATGAAATATTAAATAAAAGCACAAATAATTGACATGTCCTAATTAGAAATTTTGTTTCTTTGTTCTAAACATTTACATACAATAGCACTAAACGCTTTGTAGAATCATGGAATTTTTTGTGACTTTGTTATCATTGTTTTCTGTCCATATAACCTTCCGTTTCCAATTTTCTATGTTCAGCTGTTGCAAGTCTTTTTGCACCTCATTTCTCCATCATAGTTTTGATCGTCTTTTTTTTTGCATCTGCCAGTTTCTTAATAAGAAACCTCTTTGGAACTCTGCTGTCTGCTATTCTACTTAGGTGCCCGAGCCCTTACTCTCTGAGCTTTTTTCACTCCTACGTCTGATCCTTCGTTTATTGCTCATATTTCGTCATTTGTTCTTCTCTCCCACTCACCATTCACTTATTTTCCTTCTCATTACCAGCCTCTCACATTCACTTAATGCTCTCCATTCGGTTTTTTTTTAGTGTACTCATACACATACTTTGACTAACACGAACATGCACTTACTGAGTGCTGCAATTGTTGCTTCTATTTCGTCATCATTTTCTACGATTGTGCCTAAATGAGTACACTTCTGCACCTTCTCAAATTTATATTCCTCATTTTGCCTTGTCGTTACTTCTAAATAGCTATTTGTTATTCAAATATTTCTTGCACCATACAATATATACTTAGTTTTCTTCTCATTTATTTCTAGCCTCTTGTACAACTTCTTGCAGTACTCGATCACATCTTGTGAATATTACCAGTCGTTACTATAATATGCCAAACACTGATGTTTCTGTTGATACAGCAGCCCCGATCTGTTTGCTTCACTCTGACACATGACTTTCTCTAGTATCACATTGAAAAATAAAGCAGATAGGGAACCCCCCTGTTGTACTCCATTTACATTGAATTTCCGTGGAGGAGCCCCTTGTACTTCATATTTTGCCTCGTCAGGTACAGTTTCACTTTCTTGACTTTTATGTAAATACATAACTATTAAACACAGTCTTCTACATATTTAAATGCAGGATTAGTTCATCTGATCCTGGGCTTTGATTGCGTTTTAGATATTTTATTAATTTTTCTCCTTCCATATGCAGCGGCTCCCCAAAATATTCCAATAATCGTTTTAATTTATGCTTTTCACAACCTAGTACATTTCCTTTCTTATTTATAAACCTAGTTCTTCTTTTCTATCTCATTTTTTGTATTTTTTACAGTTCTACAGAAGTTTCTTATTTCTTTATTCTTATATTGATCTAAATATTATTATTTCTGCTACAGAATATTTTTTTTTCGGCACACCATTTTACACTTTCTTATTATATCTCAATATTTATTTATGCTCTTCTATCTTCCCTCTATATTATAGATTTTTATTTCAGACTATATACTATATTAACTGTTAAATAAACTTATAATGCGAAAATGAAGTAACAGTTAATATATAAGACAACTGTGATGGAAAAATTAAGCTGGTTCGTCATGTTCAGTCATATTTTGGTTAGTTGTTATGCAGGTTCTTAATAATCCAATTGAGTTTTAAAATTCACAAAAGTCCTTTATTTTCTTTTACCTTTCAAAAAGAGTATTATCAAAAAAGGACTGTAAAATACTAATACTATACAAATAAAAAAATAAAAAAATTCAGGATCTGGTCCATTCTCACAATGAGATGATTCAGTAAATTATTGTAAAGTAAACACTGTTAATTTTTATGAGGAAGACAGTGTTTACTTTACAATAATTTACACAAATGAATTTGTTAAATCTTGTTCGTAGGCTCTAATACTTAACTAAATTTGCTATGAATTGTTCAGCTAATTATATTGATTATCATAATCAGAAAATCTGTTATAAAGACATGGATCATAACTATATCAACCACTCAGATACATCATAGAGATGCAAGATTAACGTGTTCGATAATTTTACAAATTAATAAATTGCTGCCATTCACAAACACTGTGTTCATTCACTATACAGCTGCCAAAACTTCCATGGAAATGATAAAAGTACATTTCCTGTTATTTGTAAAAGGCTTAGATATGATAGTTAAGGACCTTCTCACTTTATGGATATCATCATAATGATGTCAATTGAAACTCTAAAGGCACTTGTAGACCACATGTGGTCCACATGCTCAGGCAAAGGAAATATTTCTTATTACTTGATCATGCAGATAACCAGGGGCAATTTTATATAATATCAAGGAGGGATCTTTTTACAAAAACATATCTAGGTAATTCCACTTACATTGAACACTTACCTAAAATTGCAGTGGTTACAAGTAAAAGGTCTATCATTTGTGTGTGTTCGTATGTGTTTTTTCAACATGGATGGCTTTTTACAGCGAATTCCACACTGATCACAAACGTAACGTCCTCTACCTAATCAACAACACAAATATTACTACACGATTCATACAAAATGAAATCTTGCAAACAAAGAAAGTCAAACAGATGATGCAAAATATAATACAAACCTCTGCCTCGCACGTAGGTGTAATCTTCATTGGATTCATATCCGCCTAATATTGAAGCTGATTTCATATGGTCATCTTTAGATGAAGATGTCTCCGTGACAATAAACTAAAATAAATATTGAATATTAAAAAGTGGAATTCTTTCAGGATAAAATAATTATGTATTCTGCATGAATGTCTTTCACAATTAGTGGTAGGGGCAACGCTATTGAAGCCTATCACAATTAATTGAAATCGTCATCTAGTTCCTCTTCGTTATTAAAAATGAAAATATATTCAAATACTTTTTTAAACTGAATACAGTCAGACCTCGCCGTACGCGAGGGTTACGTTCCAGAAGAATGCCGCGAAGCGCAAAACCGCGATGCGCAAGTAAACACATAAATGATAAAAACGGGGTTAGGTTCCATAAATTAGATTTATTTATACTATGCAACTTCAAAAAACCAAAACTTTTCTGCGTTTTTTGTCTGGCAAATCTGAAGCAGAAACTTTACTCTTTGACAACATGGTTTTCCGTGTTTTAAAAATTAAACTCAATTGAATTTTCGGCAGAAACGCTCGAGAAGACAGTAAAGTTTGAACTAAAATTCCATACGTAACATAAGTCTACCACTGGAATCTAGAGCTCGAATGTCCATTTGTTTATTCAAGTTATAATTTTACAATTTATTTCAGGTCCGACTTGGTAATAAGAGATTCAAAGAAATAGGCTCGATAAGTGTGTTTACAAGGTCGTGATAAATAATGTTATTTAGGTGTTCATGACATAAACTGCATACGTCTGCTTTATTTACTTACTTATGAAGGTCACTAACCTGATGTTAACTTTAAATCGCTGCTAAAATAAACAAAAGCTCATCAAAACGTTGGCGCTTATGACATATTATTCATTAGTAAACACATTTTTATGCGCTTTTGTTTATTTTAACAGCGAATTAAAGTTAACATCAGATTAGTGGCCTTCATAAGGCCGACCGTTAGTGTGTGAAAGTTGAAACAGTTAACGTTGGCAATTCCATCCGCGAACGGCAAAGAAAGGGGAGCACAAAGGTGCCCCGCTTAAAATCAAATCAGCAAACCGCAAAGCCGCGAGGTCTGACTGTACTTTTGAAAATAAAGAATAATTTCTTTCATGTACCACCGGGTGGAATTAGGTCAATTTATAAGCTTAATGTATTACTTTACAACCCTAGGGCCATAAAGTACTTTAGGGCCCCCTTAGTGTCTTGTTCTGTCAGTTTGACAAGCAATGACGTAAGTTGAAAAAAATAAATTATAAATCTGTTTTTAATTGTGAATATTCCGGTCTATACAAAAAAAGTATGCTTTTTGTGCATGCTTAGTCTGTATGGCCATCGTCGTGTTAAGAGCCCACTGTTAAGCCTTGCACACTAATTTTCACCCCACGGGCTTTAAACACCTTCGGGTCATAAATAACTATTAAATACCAAACCTGTGGGTAGCCTTTGTCAGGAGCACTAAGGAGAATGGCTGACTATAGCCCAAACATAAAACATGTTGTGGTCGGCAACATTTGATTTGAACTACCATATCACCATTTACCTCTTGATACAATACATTGACTTCTACTACTAAGACTTCTAAAATATTTAAATTCAATACAGTTCCAAATTATTAAAACTGTTATGAGTGCTGTATAATAAATATAATTGTCTGACGGGACCATGCAACTAAGTTTCAGTAAATTTCTAATAATACAAGACATGGTCGGTCATAAGCTGTAATTAATTTTGAAAATTACATCATTCTTCTCTACTTTTCAAATTGAGTGAACAGTGGTTACAACAGCAGTCAAGTATTTATACTTCTCCTACATTAAACATTGTTTCATTGTGAACAATTCAAACTCAAGATTTGCTGTTGCAAGAGTCACTAATACATTCCAATAATAGTTATTTATGTACCGAGGGCGTAAGAAGGCATTTATGGCCCGCGGCGTGAAAGTTAGGACCTAAGACGTAGTCATGGGCTTTAACATAACAAGGGTCATAGACGCTAGCTATGCACATTTTATGTACACACCAGTTAAAACCACCATATTTATAATTTTTCCCAACCTACGATGTCATCACTTGTCCAACTAACAACCAAGACGCTTAGCAGGCCGTAAAGTATTTTATGGCCCTTGGGCTGTAAAGTGACACATTACGCCCTGAAAAATAGAGTCAATTCCGCCCGGTCGTACGTAAAATTAAAATCTAAAATTTCTAAAGCTACATCCAATAAATGTTTATCATACCATACATGGATATTTAGTTTAGTAAAAATATTTTTAAAAATTCATGAACGACATTTATATGCTCATGTGCTCGGGTCTTTCTTTCATCAATAGTATATTACAGCCCGAGATGGGAAGTGTTTCATTACTGTCGAGAGATTAGTTAGCTGATTGAGACGCGAAGCGTCGAAATCAGCTATTATCTCGAGACTAAGGAAACTTAATGTCGAGGTTTGTATACTATTTTATTCGCAACCACTTTATTCTAAACAATAATTGGAAAAATTATTATATTATGATACGACAGGTTGCGACGCGCATGAATGGATCAACGAGATTCCCAGTGTCCCTACCTACTCAGCGGTCGGGAATGTACTTCCCGCACTCACTTTCCGCACTTGAGCGGGAAGTGAGTGCGGGAAGTAGCGGGCTGAAATGTACGACTTCCCCCACTCAAATGAGGTCAGGAATGTTAACATTACATATATGGTTGCGAATAAAAAATATTAAAAGCAAATATTACATACCTTGTAACTAGAATGGACCACTAAATCCACAGCAGCCTTCCCAGCCGTAACATACTTCGGTTGCCTCTGTCGGGAATCATATGAACTAACGTACAACTTATCAGTTTTTGTATCTTGCTGTCTCCACTCAGAATACATGCTCAACTTCTTGAAGTGTGGCACATAAGAGGGTTGAGTCTTATTTAGTGTGCAGTATACCGATTTAGTTGAGCTCTTTAAACCAAGATAACTGAAATAGTTGCCATGTAAGAAATGTTGCATGTACTTCTTCGCAACTCGCGGTGTATCCGGACTGATAAGAATTTGGTTGAACATCGTGGGCGTCAGTCCATGGTGTTGCTTATGTGCTGCTATGCTTGGTTTCAGCGCCAAAGTATTTGGACGCGCGAACTTTTTAGGCATCTCACTGCTACTAGAATTTGGCGTCGCTGAACGGCTTGGTGACCTTATATCATTCTTCGTGGAGGGCGATTTTATTTCAACCGATTTTAAGCTGGGAGACTTTATTTCTGGTGTCGGCCTCGACGAAACCGACTCGTTAGTTTTAACTTCTAGTGTACTAAATTTTGGAGATTTCGACGCCGGTTCGTGTTCTGGATGCTTCTTGTCCACTTGCAGCTGATGGAAAGCTATCCTATTTTCAGAGGTTCTGTCAATAGGAGAGTGTATGAACGCGTTGGTCTCCATTGGTATGGGCGACTTCGTCGCCTCAGCAAGGCTTATTCGCATATTAGATTTTTGAGATCGAAAATTTGATGATATATGGCGATTGGCGCTATTGCTATAAGCAACATTTAAAGGAACGTCAGCTGCTACTGGACCTGGAATTCCTGGCACGTAGCGCACCACTTTTCCATTTACTAACAGATTGACGGGATTGCATAAATTCGGGCTCTGGATGCGTGGCGACAGCGGTTCTCCCGCCATTTTTTGGTGCAAGAGAATCTGTTTCTGAGCAAACTGGATGTTTTCTATGTGTCTCATTTCTGGTTCTTGATTTTTTGGAGTAGTAGGCAGACTGATCATATTTAGGCGTTCGTTTTCTACATGTGCTGTAGAAATCGGCGATGGTTCAAATATTCTTGGAGGATCCTGTTTAATCTCTACAGCTAATGACGGGGAACGCGGCAGAACAATTTTCGTAGGCATGGTCGGCATGGGAACCCCCGGAATAGTGAGGTTTGGTTGCTTTAAATTTGGAGCGAGCAGCTTGACAGCTTTTTGGCTAAAATCCATAATATTTGTGTATTTATACGAAGTACTGGCAGTGTTGTTGAAATTTGAACTTCCGATGGCGTCACCGGGTGGCCTGACGAGTAACTCGGAATTTGACTTATATTCGCTGTCCAAGTCGGGATTCTGTTGACGTTCAAAATTAAACTTGGTCTTCTCCAGGCTGGCAATGTCTATGCTTGGAGACAGCGTCGTGTTTTCGTACACGCGAATGACATCGGGAGATGATCGGAGCGAGTCCTGTTTCGAATTGTAATTCGGCTTGTTTTGTAAGACTGTTCCCCCCGACTGTAAACTCGACTTTACGACACGATTTTCACTTAATCTTCCGCCGTAATCCGAGAATTGGTCGCCGCTATACTTTTCGCTTTCTTTGCTATCAATTTTAAAACTCTTCGTCTCCCCTGAGGTTTGTGTAATTTTGACTTCGCCGCCAAATAATTTAACAGGGGGTTTCTTAGCCTTGTCATGCTGAATAGTTAATGGCGATAAGGAATAGCGAAGTGTCGTTCTTAAAATCTCACTCGGATTGTGAATACTATTTTGAAAGGTTGGAAGACCATCGTCGAATGAAAAAGACTTACATTTATCGCTCTCGACCAGCCTCGTTTTCCCCAAAAACGGGCCGGGGGATTTCAAAGGAAAAGTTGTATTTGGCAAGTGAGGAATAGTGTCGAAAGCGTTTTTATTTTTGGTCAAAATGGAGGCAACATTTACAGAACTACTTCTGCTGTACCTGGCTCCCGTCTTTATAAATGCCTTACAACTTCTCATTTTGTGCAATTCCAATTCCGTAACTGTTTGGAAAATCATCTTACAATGTGGGCACTGCATCGATTCCGCGTAGAGATTTTTCAGTAACAATTCTTTTATTAAACTTGTATGCATCGCTGGCTCTGCGACTTCGCTCATGCATCTTTTACGGGGTTTGTTGGTTAAATTAAGGGGTTCGTCGTTCTGCCTCTCTTCTAAAATCACATGAGAATTTTGCGAGTATGAAGCTTCGTTATGGCGGTGTTGCGGCTCATTATTATTAACATTATCTGTATGACTGTTATCCAGCGAACGTTTTCGTATTATATAAGACTCGTTTGAATTTACAATAGCATTATTTTTGTTTATCACTTCGTTGATGTGTAAGGACAACAAATCAGAATTCGAAGGTCTATTCTGGACGGTTTCCGGAACTTTTTGATCTTCAATGTCTTTTTGATTATCTCTCGAAATATTATCAAAAAAAGATTTTGTTGTATGGAAGCGCGGCTTATACGGTTTCGCTTTGATTTCTTTTCCTACCCTTTCAAAGCCCTGACTCTTCTCGTCGGAGGAAGATTCCCTCGTCTTAACAGTCCCGGCGTCTTCGTTGCCGGATTCGACAGAATTACTATGATCTATGTACTCCATTTTTGTTTGGCTATCAGTGTCAGCTTCGTTATGAATTTCTTGGGCTTTGTTGCCCATCACTCGATTAGCGTGCGTTCGCGATCGACAATGTTTATAAAGGTTTGATCTAGTTTTAAAACTGAAACCACAACTGACACAGGGGTACGGTCTTTCGTTGGTGTGGGCGCGAATGTGTTTTTGCAAAACGCTGGGTTTCGAACAGGCCAAGTTGCAATAGGAACAAATGTACTTTCCCCCGGAGCTCTTCTCGGTGGTTCCAAGTTCGGGAGCGTGATTTTCTAGTTTTGATTCTGGATTTCTCTCGAGTAAATTATAGGTGTCTTCTTGAGACGCGTGGTCGTTGTTGCTTATGCTTATACTAACATTTGAGGATATGTCCCCTACTGTGTCTACATTAACTAACTTCGAAGTTACGTATTGTTTAGAATATACATTGTCTAAAATGGAAGACGTATCAGCTGTAGGGATTGCGATTGGTTCCGAAACATTAAACCTCGTATCAAAATTAACGGCTCTGAAATGGGACTCTGGTTGGCTCTGATTTTCTATTCTACTGGATTTTGAAATTACATATGATATGCAACTGTTTGACGATTGTAGATCCACTAATTCCCCAGTTTGCTTACTTCTTTCACTAACGTTTGCATTATTTTCACCCCTTTCAACTGCACTCACTACGTTTAAATGTGATATGGAAGACTTGGCTAAGTTTGAAGATTTTAGCACATTCACATTAAAAGTATTTTCGTTATTTGTACTTATTTTTGGCACACTGTCGATACTGTCTTTTACCGGAGTATCGTCACTTGGTTTAGAAAACAGTCCGGCGATCACCGTGTTGTCAGCAACTGAATCGCTGTTTTGGTTGTGTTGCAACGGCTCGCTACTTCGCATACCTGGCACCACTGCTTTTTCTTCTTTATCAGCATTCTGGTTGTTGGGCTCGATACTCAATTGTTTCTTGAATTTCTTGTGCAAATATCTATCGGCACTTCTTTCCATTTCTAGGACTATCTGCAAATAACAAACTCATGTTGGAAACAGTACTACAGCGATGGTACACAATAATGACGACAGTTTACAAATTAATGTTTTATTACACGCGAGCAACGAGTTATTCCGATTTTGAATATTCACGACGATAATAGAAATTTAAAATGCGAGCAGTGCCGCTTCAACGCAGTAACTTCTACCATTATTTACTTCAACAACAACGGAATAAAACGCCGGAGAAGGAGGGAAAATATGTGATTTGGAAACATATCAGGCTATCGTGAGTCACTTCATACTCGAAAGCGATAAGAGCTGATAACAGTTATATGGAAACAACGTTAATTTCCTACAATTACTATATTATGAGCGCGATGTTATTTAACGATTTAACCGCCTTTTCTTAGAAAGCATTTGGCGATTAAAGATTAACCTGAAACATACTTATCTAAGGAGATTCTTATATTCCACAAGTCTACATGTATGTCCTTTGAGATAGCGATAAAAAATATATACTAATATAGATAAGGTGAATTTACTACGAAAGCATTTTGTAGTCTAAAATCTACAACGGTGTCATTCGTCGGATACTTAAAAAATGCTTCACCTTTGTACTTGAGATTTGTGAAGTCATACGATCACACGTTGTTTATATCAGCCTCTAATATATCTTCTTTTTACGAAATTATAACGATAAAGAGCCTACAAATTAAAACAAAACTCTTGGTCATTCCTTCCCATTATCTTTCTTACCAAATTATAGCATGTATAAACATAATATTGTAGCTGCCAACTGTATTGGCTATTACTATCTACTATGATAACTGCAACACTGCAACAATGAAGATGCAGGAATTACGTTTGAGCTTACACATCACTTATCCCCTCTCATGCTCAAAAGTTATAAAACTCGAACTTGCAAAGATAAAATGGAGATTACAATCCTTACTATTGGCGATTCATGCAAACTGAACTCACGTTCTATCCCACACTGCATTTCTCTATCTAGAGTAAATTCAAGCGAAAACCAGGTATATACAATTATACATAGGCATTGTTATTGATGCCGTTAAACTAATAGTGGGTTTTTCAAAGACCAATTAGGCCCAAGAACTTGTTACTCCATTTGACTTAGGTATGTAATAAACATTCCGTGTATTAGGCTGGATTTGAGCAAATTGATATTTTAGTAGTTTCTTTTGCCAATATTGTACATATATACCTAGGCCCCACTTTCAATGCTCAACATTGACATATTGAAAACTTGAGAAATAGGTCTTATACGGGGTGCTGAAAAATGGCGTATTAACTCGATGGTATGTTGTTAAGGGATACTCCCTGAGAAAAAAAGGAAACAATTCTTTGTGTTAAATTTCTGAAAATATGGGAGCCTCAAGTTTGATTATTATTATTTTTTTAATATTCAGTATGAGGAAAGAAAAACATTACCCATTTAAGATAATAGTATGAATGTAAATATGTACTTGTAAATAATTTCGAAGAAATTTTAAAATTCAAAATTTAAAAAATCTTCAAAAATATAACACAAAGATTTTTTCATCCCTTAACAACGTACAATCATCGAGTTAATACGCCATTTTTTCAGCACCCTGTATAAGCCAAAAGTTGAGTGATTACGATTGATTTAAAATTTTAAGATAAATTCGTCCTGGAAATGAATGCTTTTTCGTAGCATCATTTTCCAGTTTTCTTCTATCAAAAACCATATTTTGATATGTTATTCCAAGTACTGCACTAAACAAGCTTGCAGTAATATTTTATGCGGGCCACAGAGCTGCAATAAATATGCAATGTACGCTATTTATGTTTCTAAGTGAAATATTTTTAAAACATAAAAAAGTTAAAGGGTTTTGAAGTTCAATTTCTTTTTTTTACAAAACTTTAGTGTTGTGCAAATTATTTTCTCATAAGTCTGGTATCGAATTAAAGGAAAATTCTTTATTCTTACTTATGTAATTTCCTTTTAGAAAGTCTATAATAGGGGCCAGTGAGACAACTTGCAAATAATTTTAAATGTAATGGCACATGGTACTAACTGCAGCATTCAAGCTAATCCATTGCTAGAGTATAAGTTTTTTTCAGAATGAACTTGCAAGTGATAGCCTAAAATCTATCACTCTAGCGTCAACTGCTTAGGCAATATGATAGATATATTTCCGGGGTAGTAACGTATTTTTCACAAAAACTGCAACTGAAACAACCGCCTGATTTTTATTAATCGACCAAAGTATTTTAGTTGTTAGTTTTTGTAAATTACAATTGAATCTCATAACCACTCGAAAATCTTCGTTTCGAAAATAGATACAGTTTTTAAATCTTAAATTATAGCCTTAATAGAAAAATGATAACTTATCATAATTGACTTATGAAATTTAATTAAAATAAGACATTGGCGATAGATATTAACTCTTGTGATAGTCTTCAAATTATCTTTCATTATGAACAAACGATTTTTGAACAATTTTTTATAACCTACTATTTGTGTTTTTTTAGCATGTATATTTATTTGGAAACCTCAAAAACTAGTCATGTAACGACGCCTATGCCTGTCTCACTTGCTTCATTAAATTACTGCTAAAGTTACTCACCGGTCCGGCAGAAGCATTCTTCTTATTAAATCACGTATCTATACACACATTAATGTTCAGTCTTAAAAAAAACGTTTTCGAAATGCTCGGCCGGTATTGTCTCTGCATTGAAGATCGAATATTTGCAAACAAGAATAGTAGCTGCATTTTCCACACTTTCTTGCAAATCTTGAACAAGCTTACAGGGTTACACGAAATTAAAGCAACCCTCTCAGTGTTCGTAAGAGGATACATTTTAAGTTATTCCACGCGTACTGGCCCAAGACACCACGAGACTAACTGATTAATTAATTTTTACAATAGTGCATTTAATCACAAAACACCTGCGGTATTTCTATTCTTGCGATAAGAAATTCAGATTTGGACAAATTCATCCTTGAAAGTTGCGTCATTATCTCACTTTATTTTACGTACCAGTAGCGTGTGTAATTATTTATAAAAAACTTCGATAAATTATTAATTTATTACTCGAAAACGTACCTGCCGATTTTTTTAAATACGTTGGCAACATCGTAATTTCACTATAACCTAACCGTGTTTATTTTTTTTAACATGAAATTAGGGCATCCTGTATTTTTAAATTATAAAAATTATTTGTTTCTTCATAATCCTTCATATTAATTTTGAAGAGGTTTTTGGGCGGATTTACTGGATTTACAGAAATAGTTAAAATTTGTAATAGTTTTTATTTTAGAATATCTTAAAAACTATTCCGTGCATCTCTATCTAAATTTAAAGGTCTTTATCTACTACAGTGTGTAAAATTGCCTTTTAGTTGGCAGTTTTAAGTTTGTAAAACAACTGTTTAATAACATGTTTTCATTAGTTTACGTTGGCAGTAGTAACGTGTTTAAAAGATTTCATTAGGCACGTTGTCAGTAGCAACGTGTTTTAAAATTACGACCGGTTGCTGGTAATCCTAATTTACATTTTTTTATATTTACGGGGTTTTCTAGATTCTATCGTAGATAAAATATTGTACGATACACATGCGTAAAGCATCTTTAGTCACTCGCGGGGCTTAAAACGCTCGCTCACTCGCGTTTTAACTCTGCCCCACTCGTGACTAAAGACTAGCTTTACGCACTTGTATTGTAAAATTACTATTTTAGTACTTTCAATTTGTTATTCATCTTCGCTAAAATTCTGAACGTACGTAATTCTAAAAGCAAGTTATATTCATGCAATTCAAGATGAAATAATTAATATAAATATAATATAAGTTCTACAGAATACAGAAACATTAATAAACACCACTCGGGGTCTTTCTAAATATGATTGATTGATATTCACACACCTATACCTGTTTCAAAAGTATAGAAATGATTTGGTTTATAATTGATTACAGTTAATTACCTTTACTTGGTGGAGCTATAAAATTTTATTCTAATATGTAATTGCAATTGGAAACCATAAAGAATTTACAACAAAACGTTGCTACTTTTATTTTTTAATTATTAAGTTAGACGTGTTATAACAGTACAAGAAAATCCAAGCGATCGGTCACCAGTTTTTTTAGGCACGTGCGGAGCGTAGCGCAGCGAGTGTTTAATAAATGAGTGTCTAGACGAGTTTATATAATGTGTTACATACTATACTTTTTCTACGAGCAAAAAATTAAGACAATATAACATAGGTACTATTTCATTAAGATTTTGAATATTATGTTAGGTTAAATTATGCTTAACAAACGTCAAAAACGTCAAAACTTGATTTTAGTTTTAGCTGTGGCTGATAAAGCAAATACTGTTTGAACCTAACTTCACCCCGTGACTAAAACGTCGTTACCAACTTCAGCCCGTGACTAAGAGGCTCTTTAGTCACAGGTTATGAAGGCATGATTAAAAGGTCACTTAGCGATGTGTATGTTAATATGTTAAATGCCATTTTAGTTACAGGAGTAGAAAAAAATCCTTTTTGATATTTCTCGTGTTTTATAGATTGTATCAAAGATAAAATATTGTACGATGCACATGCGTAAAGCATCTTTAGTCATTCGCGGGGCTTAAAACGCTCGCTCACTCACGTTTTAACTTTGCCCCATTTGTGACTAAAGACTAGCTTTACGCACTTGTATCGTAAATTACTATTATCTACGACAGTGTGTAAAATTAACTTTTAGTTGGTAGTTTTAAGTTTGTAAAATGACTGTTTAATAACATGTTTTCATTAGTCACGTCGTCAGTAGCAACGTGTTTTAAATAACTATTAAAAAATCGCAGATAATTTTGACAGTTTTACAAGACCAATGCCGCACTTTTTACAGTAACTCTTGGTAAAATAGTTTAACGCGCAAGGCCTATATTTGACATGCTTATGTTATCAGGAATATGTCATTTACTGCTCAAAAACTACAATAACTAGCCCAATAGCTGTGCATGTTTATGTACATATTCACACAGCTTTATAAAAAAGTCATGAACTAAAACCCAAAGTAGAATGATAGCGAAAAAAAGTATTACCGTAAGTTTTGTTTTAATCAATATTCAAATTGAAACATTTGCGTACTCGACCATAGTTTATCATGAAAGGGCAAACTCTACATTCTAATGAATAAACATTTGAAAACAAGTCATACTGCCAGTACACGCGTTAGCGATCTGTCACTGTAAATAGATTTTAGTAAAGGACAAGCCAGGTTGTTAGGTAAATAATTCAATAGTATCCCCCCCCCCCCACCCGATTTTTTTATAATATGACCGTCTTCTCCTGCTACGTGGAAAATTTAATAAATGTTAAATCATTGAGACACTAGTTCATACATTAATTTTAAAGTGGAATAATCGAGCAACTGCATATAATTTTAAGTATTTATTCCATTGATGATTAATTTCAAAATTTTTATCATCAAATATATTCCAGTGAAACCAAAGTAAACATAGGAAATATATCGGAACTGGTTCGATTCACTGGTTTCCATTAATTCCACAACTAAAGGTTATCACCTTATCAACGCTGTTTTAAGCGAATTAACCATATCCGATTCTCAACCGCAGCTTGATAATAAACATAATAATTTATTATGTGCAAAAACATATATGTAAATATTGAAGCGAGGGTTTCTACTCTAAACTCGACTCAATTTTTTTATATAATAATTGTAATTGTACCGTATGCCTTAGAAGTATGAACTATTTGTTGTTATATACTCGTTAAGCAACACGGTTGAAAAGTATACAAAGTTTTCTTTAATAGTATAATAGCAGTGGAATACATAAATTAGTACAGATACATTTTCTTCGTATGTCCATATACTGATGTTGCTTTGAACGATTTGAACGTTTTCAAAACTGCAAAATATGTATTTTTTAATTAGGAATATTTTCAAAACGTAATTACGTAGAAACGAACGATGCAAAACGAAGAAAAACACATTCCTGTATTGTTTTGAAATGAAAACACATACAACAAACATATTTTGAACATGATAGATACTCAATATGTAATAGTTAAAGGTATGGTGTACCTGCAGGTCTCTTTGTGCTTGTTATTGTTACTATAACACATTGCAAGATTTATCTACAATCAAACTAATGTTGGCATGAGAACTTTTTTCAACGATAAATAAACCAGTGGGAGGGTGGGGCTCTCACATTATCATTAAATTCCTTTGATGTGACCCCACCCGATTGTCTTTTGTGAGAATGTAAAAATATATTCATATCAAAGCTTGTATCGGGAATCACTTGATCCAGTTACATAACGCTGAAGCTTAGAATTAAGGAACATGCAGCAAAGTACTAATAATTTTAAACAAAATGCTGTGACCAAAATCGTCTCAAGAAGTCATTGTACATACTATGAAATGGTTAACATATACCGGCTGATCATTTTAATCCAAGACACAGGACATAAGCATCGCTATCCCTGATAATGACATTTGAAAGTTTGACTACAGATATAGGTTACTCAATACGATGTAAATATAAACACAATTGCCTCTTCTACTACTTTCTGGCGCTACATTCTGGGTATTTAAAAATTGAGATAAAACGGTACCCAGTTGGTACTTCGGGTTCTGCGCACGTGAGGATTACCACAGCCGCGCATCATGCTTGTGTGTCAAACAAAAATCTTACTCGCGTATAATGACTGATTTCTATCACTTATAATATACTACATATTATTATAAATACTCTTTTTTAGATAGAAACCTTGACAACTCAGAATCAGCAGTCAAATTTCAAAATTTAGTATCGTATGTCATACTTATATCGTATATCCCGGATTGACGATGATCAACAACAATTATCGGTTTTCAAATTACAATGAAATAATCCCGTTTAAATAAGTTTCTATAGCCACTATAAGCCGTTCACGATCTTTTTGGGTCAGGTGAGGCTATGACCATCTAGTAATTTTGTTGGCAGAACCTCTGTTGCAACTAAATTCCCTCATGGAAATTGACACTTTTTGTGTTAGGTTAGGTTGTTTTCAGTTTAAGGTTATATTTTCTGAATACGAATAGGTCATTATTGCCGGTTATTCTCTAGTTTCCACATCGACTCGCGTTCTTTTAAATTTGGTCTGTCCTTTTTAAATTAGAAGTAGCATCGTTCAATGGAAATTTTTTGTTGTAACAAAATTATTTTGGGCATTTTGACTTTTCCTTCGACGGAAATTAAAATTATTTTTACACATTTGATAAATCATTTATTTCCTTACGAATATTAAAATAATTAATTTGGCAAAGCGGTGGCAAGAAAATGTTGAACAGACACTGACAGAAAAAAAAAAGTTGCATCCGCTACATCACCGAATCAGTTAGTCCAACATGAAAAGAAAAAAATCATAGCCAACTCTGTCCCAAAAAGGTCGTGAACGGCTTATATGTTGTTATTTTGTTTACAAACATCATGGTAACAGTAAGTAAATGCCCTATGTCCAATTTTGCATAATTCTGCCGTGTACAGTCTTACATTATTCTCACGGTATATACGAAGTGCGTTTATAAATGAACGAACATCATATTAGCTAAAATATAATACATTTATTCACTAACAATAAAAATCAGCAACTTTCAAGAATGCTCGATTTAAAAGAACAAGCCCCAAGAATTTCACTTTCGGTTTCATTAATGTAGTAACTTACGAAACGTTTGGTAGACAGTGCGTAAAATTACTACTTTCCACGCCGTAGTAAAACGTCAAGACGCGCACGCATCTTTAATAACGCAAGCTTCCACACCATTTTTATTGGAGTCTCATATAAAAAAGTAGACAATCGCAGATTCAAGTTATTGCCTATTCCGTAAATACATTAACTTGCTGAGCAGCATGGTTAGTAATCTCTAAAAATATTAGTTTATCAGAATGACGATAAGAGATTCACTATCAATTTATGGTTTCCCTTCGCTATATCTCATTCTAATTAAAATGCCACACAGAAAAATTTATTGCAACAGTGAAAACAAGTTGAACAAATATGGATAACAGTTCAAAAACAACTCGGCTGGTTAAACTTTGAACATGCACGCCTCTTTTTCGCAGTTGTGGGGGCGCCGTTGAATGGGGCGCAGTGACAACAGATTGATTTTGCTAAGTACACGAAATCGCGGCGTGTAATATGTTCGGACTGAAATCTAAATATATCGGTCATATCACATGCAAGTCAATAAGCCGAAGTCACGATATTTGGGTTAAGTGCCTCTTTTTTGTTTTTATAATGACCAAATAAGCGAGGGGGGGCAATTTAACGAGAACTCGCCCCCCACTCGGTCGATAATGCGGTTAATTAGCTGATTGATTACCATTTTTATCAATTACTCCATACAGTAAGGCACAATTGACACTGATCACAAGAAACGTTATTGCGTGCACACACTAGATTAAACTGGAGCTGTCGCCCTAAAATCACCTCAAGCCCCCACTACTTACGAGCACGGTAACAAACGATATGGGTAACGTTGATATATATTTTACAGACTTGTTACATGCTATTAAAAAAGCGTTTAAACATTTATCTTTGTTATTAAAAGCGTATCAACAAACATTGAACTCTAGACCGTGGACATTATGATCGTGATACGGGCTGAAAGGTTGAAATGACGTGAAAACAGCAACTTGATAGAGAGCTCATCTGACGTTAAAGATAAGTTTGTTTTGTTTATTTCCGGTAAGAGAAAATCATTATAAATGAACTACTACTTTATAAAAGTAACTATTACGTTTTCAACCGACAAACAAACTAAATGTTAATCAATCAACTCGATGATTTTCCATACTAAAAATAGGAGGGATAAAGCCCTACTTAAATGTAGACTATCGACACCAACGCAACGTTTCTTCAATTCTAATTGATAAATGACATTTTCCTTAAAATTCTTTTTCTATTCTACTGGTAATGATACCCTTTTTTGTAATTGTATTATCTTTGTTCTTAATTTCACCGTCCATTAACAGCACAGTTAATTGAAATGCGGTTTAAAGATCATCATCCGCATGAATAACTATTTCTTCAAAATATGGACGCAATCCCTTATTAAGAAAAAGGCACGTTGATTTATTTTCTGGGAATAGCGTAAATAATTTAGCATAAAACTGACAGAAGATAAACCAACATCTACGCAAAATAAATGCACTCTGAAGATGGTGTGCCCAGAATAAGTATTTTCAGAGCAATGTTTTATGTAATTCGATGTAATTAATCTAATGTATTAAGGATACTACATATTTTCAAATATTCAGCAGGCGCAATGGCGGTGAGCAGTTGGTCGTTTCGCACTAACGAATCAAAGTGTGCACCATAACGTCTCACTGTTACAAAGCTTGATACCTACCATATTTTAGATTTTACAAAACTTTTGTAAGGGCATTCAAATTTAATTTAGATACCTCAACCAGATAAAAGTATCCAGTGTATCTTTTACCAAAACACATACTAGTTTTTAATAAAATTAATCAAATGGTCTCTCCAAAAATTAATGAATTTATCAATAGACGTTAGCGCAAAAGGGCCGAATTGGCCAATGATTTCATTTATTCCACCTCTTACTCCGCCTCGAGCCTCTAGCTAAGAGGCTCTCATTGGTCAACTCGGCCTTCTTGTACTGACGTCACGTCGGAGAGTTGAGGCCTTGTTTTTCAACCGGTGTTGGCAGTATACGGCTATCGTTTTTTCCAAAATAGATGCTGTGCGAGTTTGCGGAATTGCAATAAATTCCAGGTTTGCTTTCGAAATTTTCCTGCGACAACTGATAGATGACAAAAAAATTGCAATATTTCATGAATACATTTTAGAGATGGCATAATTCCGTAAGTGCAGAATCGGCATGGTAACAAAACACTTTTGAAGAAATATTTCATTGAACATCAAAGTGTCGAAGAATGTTTATTTTTAAAGATGACAATTTAAAGAGCAAGGGTTTTGTGACAAGTTTAAAATTCAGTAGTAGGTATATAAGTAAGAAATTGTTTAACTAGTAACTATAGTTTTTCTATTTAAGAATAATTTTGTGAATTGTAAACTCCGAAAACTATCTAAATAATAAAAAGTAATAGAGATATTCAGGTAAATCCCGAATAAACTACTAATAGCGTTCTTTAAATAACCTGGCCTTAAAAAGCTCAATATAACACACGACACAATAACATCTGATAACTAAAAATTATACCGATTACAGCCAGTTCTTATCGAGTCACGGATAACATAAAAAAATAACGATTAAACATAAATGCATCTATTTCTAAAATGGGTGTAAATTTTTATAGTCTATCCACAATTTTTGAACTATTTACATAATTACGAGGTTCTTTAAATCAAAATATATATCTCGATTTAAACTGCTGTAGTCAAGTTAACGTTAAAGACAGTCAATTCAATTATTTTATTGGTCATATTGTCATTATGCACAATTTCGCAATTTTTTATTATTATTCATCAAAGAACAAAATAAGAAAGGGAATATAGAAATTACATATTAATTTTTCTGAAAACTCAATATTAATGTTATTATTTGTTATGCACAGCGGAATTGGAACTTACAATTTTGAACACACTACTATTTAGTTTTCTTGAAAATCTAAGACCACTTTCTTCATGTTTCGAGTATATTCACGAAATACATCTAATTCTATTTTTTAATGGAAGTTAACTTGTTAGTGTAAATATAAATAACCAACTACTTTCGAAATCGCGAAAACTCCTGGAACTACATAATTCGACACAATTCTTAAAATTAAATTAAAAACATAAAAAACAGATGTAATTCATGCAATTAATGCAAAAAATCGGACTTTAAACAATTGCGGCTGCCACCAAATCGGCAAATCAATTGCAATTGCTTCCGTTTCGTAACGAGTCCTTAAAATTTCATATAAAACAGGTGCTTTATGTATTAACATTCCCTGCAGTTAAAACCGACGGTATTAAAAAATAATGGAAAATTGCTAATCTCACCTGGGCGCTTTACACAATACATTTCGGGGTACAGTATCAGCCATCATATAGTGATAAATTACACAGATAGAATACGTTTCCGAAAACGAGCACTACCAAGAAATACATCTAAACTGTTTGAGTTTCTCGAAGTTTGATTAAATTAATCCACGCTGATTGTTTCCACGTTAAAAGTACCGAGTGATTTTTTAAAAACTCAATTGCAGCAGGCTCTGGATAACCTGAATCAGTTCGCAATACTGAAATGCAGGTTAGGTTTTGCGTCAGTTTTGACACAGACTGACGCTAAACCTAACCTCAAATTTGACATAAACTTACAGTCTCACCAACAATACATTTCAGTATTGCCAACTGATTCAGGCTATCCAGGGTCTGCTGCAATTGAGTTTTAAAAAAATCACACTGTATAAGTAGACGATGGCTTGAAGGTTAAGGAACTGGGACTGTGAAACTATAACTTTAATTTGCTAGAATAGTTATTTTATTAGAAATTATTTCTTTAAACCACACAAATGGTTGAAGCTCGTGTGAAGATTGCCAGTAACTCATGTTTGCTATACTTGCTGTAATTAGCAATATGATATAACTTTGATACAGAAACTTGCATACATTTTCTTAATGAAAATATTTAAAACAGTATTTCCGTCAGAATGGTTGACGAATTAAGAAAAAAATGTGTTTATTTACGTATATTCTGACTTGTATATTTTCGGATTCATAAAAGCTCAACGTTTCAACGAAATTAACTCATTCATATGCATAAGCTGTTTTTTATGCTAAATATTTCTAAAGATAACAGTTTACTCTTTTTTGTTGCCGTTGCTATTAATATCAAAGTAACATGTCACAGATCTAAAAAATGGAGTTATTATTAAAACTACTAGCATCCTTATGAAATGTGTACGTTCTATAGGTTCTATAATCTACAGAGAAGGATGTTTATTCATCTTTGGTTAATCCTTGGGCTAAATTAACATTTGCTATGTTCGCCTGCAAATTAACGATTCATACTGATTTATTGAACACTAATATTTAGAAATTAAACTTAAAGGTTGTGTTCACGGCTTTTAATGTCACCTGAACTGCTATAAAAGGTAAGAGGAATTGTAGTTTCGATGAACTGCTATAAGTATTTTTACTTAAATATAACTGACGATAAAGCCCAATCAAACACTGAAAATTTGCACAATTTTGTTTAGTCAGTACTATTACTATCAATCTGACCTCTAACGGTATTCCTATTAAGTATAACTTCCGAGGTTATAATTCAATGCAAATCCAACCTTATTCACCACTACTTGCGCAAACTAGTAAACTTAACGACTTAACAGTTGCGCTAATATTGCTAGTAAGTGTTTAGATATTTATACGACTTTTCAAATTGAAGTTTGCTGTAAAACTAGAAATTTATGAGAACATTTACTTCTCTAATGTAGCCGAATAGAGATTAATTTTGTATTTTCCATAATCTTATAATAGAATACAATAAAAACAGGTATTACATATATTTAAATATATTACTAGTAGGAAATCGATTTTTACAATATCTAAATTACAAAGTTATTCCTGTTTCGAACTGAATATTATTACAAATTATTTTCTAAATATCCCTGAACCACATTTGCTATAATTTCTTTAAATAATCCCTAATGTTTTACCAATATGTTAAAACACGTTGATCGTTTCATTATTTAATTTATAACTTTAATGTAAGTCTGAAAATTTGCGTTAAGCCATTATACAGATGCAAAAACAAACGAAAATAACGTTTGGACACTTACTATTTTAAATTCTTTTGTAGATCTTAGGTCCTTGGACTCTCGTTGAAATAAACACATTTTTCTATATATGCTGGCTGTGTTTTTAGATTTTCCACATTCCACTTTTCCAATAGTTTCAAATATGTTATTTACTTCATTACTACATGCAAAATTTCAACCAACATAATCGAATAGCTATCCAAATTTCATAAAAATATCAATTATTGGTATAAAGCAAGTGTAGATGAAATCGTAAGTTTTGCTTTTAATCTCTCAATCAAGTTTCGTCTTAAGAATAAAGATAAATGTTAGACAAGATTTAGCGTGGTTATGGTATAATAATAATCATTTGTTTTTATAAAGCAACCGCTATTCGTTCTTGTTCTTGTATGGAACTTGCCATATTTTTACAGTAATAAGTCTCCAACCAAAAAATTAACTAAGTATGTCCTATACATTTTTATGCAACAAAATCTCAGCTTCCGTTAAGTGCGGCTGCTGTTCAAACATTCTACTTCTTAGAATACGTTGAGCCTTCCGTGAAGTGCTTAAAACTAACGAATTTACATTGCTATCTTTACATAACTTGTCTACAGATTACTAAGCAGAAGTCGCCTGATCTTTTCTTGGTACGCGTAGCGGTATTTGGTGTAGATAAATACATCACACTATTACAGAGAAAAACACTAGCATTAGTTCTAACTACACATATAATTCAGATATTCCTAAAAAACGCTGACATATTAGTAAGAATTCTTAATGGCAATAGTGAAGTACAAAAATATGCTCAAATTAAAACCCTTGTTGGTAAATATTATACTCATATGTTTCCCTTACAGCGCGTAAAAAACTTACATAATTGAAATAAAATATGGAAATAATTAAATGAATTAAATTTGTAATGTAACTAACCAGTGGCGACTCGTTATATGGAACCAAGGAGCCATGGCTCTACCATAACAAACCAGGCATGCATGTTTTTTTTTTAATTCCGAAAGAATAGCTATTTGTGCAACAAGTGCTAAAAGTGGACGTTTATGCACGAGACATGAAAATTATGAAACGACGCCCAAGGCTGAGTTTCATAACATGCCGAGTGTATAAACACTTTTAGCACGAGTTTGCACACAATATTTTTTCTACGGCCTTAAATTTACTGTTATTAATCCATAAATGTCGATTTAACAAAGGTTTGCATTTATGACAGTTATAATTAATGTCATAGTAAAGAGATGGCCTTGACACGCAGGTGATTGTTTCTGCAGCTAGTAGCTGTCAAAGTCAGTTATCAAAGGTAATTATAAATGTACACATTTAACTTTATTCATTACATACTTAATGCTTTAATTACTTAAAAAACACTTTACCTCTAACGAAATAAGTAACTAGAATAACTTTACGCTAAAAGGCCTATTTTTAGTAGTGGTGGTACAAAAAACATGTTTTGTACTTATCTCTCATCATTCTTGTCATTTTAAAGCTTAAATAAAGTACAATACTCGTATTGTATGAATATAAACTGTACGATAAGCGCTTATTTGCTTTCACGAACGCATTGGAGCCAGACCGAAGCGGCGCTTATTTTCAACAGTTTATAGACCACAGCAGGCTTGAATTGGAGCCACCTCAGCTTAGGCTCGCTGGAGCAGTCTGACAGCGATGCTTACAACTTTCGCACGTAGGGTGACTGATGAACCGCGCCCGCGGAGCATATTCAGAAACTACAGAGTTTTTATATTGTATCTTTTGTATTTATTCAAGTTTGCTTGAGGTGCTTAGGTATTTAATTACGTAATATAAAAAATATGCGAAACTATAAATGAAGGAAAATTACTTTATTTCTAAAATATAGGTACAGTCGTGTTCAAAAATGTGTTATACAGAGACAGTTATAAGTTTATTGGTAGTTATGTTTTTACTCAACAAAGGCTCACCCTGTATCACTAACTAGGCAGACATGGATGTGTACTTTCAAAGTATTTGTATCGAGAGATAAAAAAAAACTGTTCCTCAGCGGGCTGTGGAAATTCAACGTATGAATAATATGTTGGTGACACTGTACGTCAATGACAAATTCGAGGTTAGCAGGTTAGGATTTGCGTCATTTTGTGTCAAAACTGACGGAAAACCGTCTACTTACTGATGTTGGCTGCACCGAAATTTGTTTTTCCCGCAAAAGCATTCGATTTTTAATTTTCTCATGAGTGCGCATGCCGGAATATTTTAAGGCCGTATGTAATTCCAACAGAAGTGACGTTGGATTTTCGCAAAATAAGTTAGTTATACAACTATGCTATGATCAATTTTATTGTACTCATAAATACTGATAAATTGTCGCACATCTTGAAATGATCTATGTAAATCTGGCATGCATCTATGAATCTCAAACAGTGGAAATGTAATTTTTTTGGCCGGATTATACATTTAAATAAAAAATAAATAACATATATTCGATTCAGTTCATCATCTTTTACGAGCATGTAAAGTTTGGAAATTTTTTCACTGATGGACTGGTTACCATGAAATATTTAAATCTCGAGTTGTTGGAAGCTGTATTTTTGTGGAGGATGGAAAATGCATTTTCCTACGACTGCTGCTAAAATCAAGCTTTCCGCCTTGTTGACGTACGTCAAAAATTGATTGTTTTGAATCAGTTCATCGCGGCAGCCGTCATACGTAAGTATATAATCGTGAATCGTAATACATAGCAACATACATAAATTTTATCTAAGCTTTCATGATTATATACATAAGTCGGCTAATGGTCAGCTATTTGAAAACGTCAAAGTTGACAGCTGTCACTGTGAATTTGATTTAAACCTTTTTTCGCGATTTAAAGTTACTTGTGCTTTATTTTGTGCATTGTCGGTGTTTAAGTGTCAAGAAAAATAAGAAATGGGCGATAAAATATCCAATTCTGATGTAAAAATTTGCACGTCGCTGGAAATCTTAGAAATGGCAAAAAACACCAGTTTAAACCTATTTTTGAAAATTTTACAGTCGTAGGAAAAATTTTGTATGCAACACGAGCGAAAAATGCATTAGGCGTTTGTTCAAGTTTTTTCGGACCTCGCTTCGCTCGGCCCGAAACTTTCGAACTCACGCCTAATGCATCATTTTTCGCTCTAGGTACATAAATAACTATTTACATTCGGCAGGCTCTACCATCAAAATTATCCACGAGCCGCCACTAAATGGTAACAGTTATTTTTCCATATCTGACGTGCAAATGTATATTATTTTTGATCTTCGAAACAAATTGGCACCAGTTAGTATACTGGTATAACCTGAATATAATAATAATAATAATAATAAATTATCTTTATTTTTAAGTTGGCGAAGTTCATATAGAGCTGTTCTTCAACTTGACCAACTACAATATAAATAAATACAATTAACAATTTTTGCGTGTTTCAAATTTTAACTTATGTTTACTTAAAAATAAGCACATAACAAAAAAAGTAGATTAGTAAAACGAATAGGTTTTTGAACAACTATTGCACAAGTAATCCCGTAAATAAATTTTGAATTTTGTCATTGGATATTGTTTTATATGTGACTACTATTAGAACTTAACAGCTTTTTTATTACTTCTGAAGAACATTATGAGTGCATATAACAGTATGAGGCTTCTTTATTCCTAGATACTAAATGGAATGCTGTGAGTTCGTTTCCATAGGAGCAACCAAAACGAAAAATTACAATAACTGTCATCACATTGAAAATGTCGAATAATTATGCCGCTTGGAAGCACTAGTGATTATGTCGATATAATTATTTTTTATTGACTGAAGCAGAACAACGCTACATTGTCATGGGTCTATTTGAATTATTTGACAGATGTGTTAAATTGTCAGTAATAATGTATTAAGGACAAATGATTTTGCCAGTAAAAATGTTTTACGAAAGTATTTCGTTTTGGCAATGGCCGAGGGGCATTGCAACAAATCTTGAGTAAAACATTTTCCAAGCAAAATCATGAGCCCGAAATACATTTTGTGGACTATTTCCCAAGTATCGGTTCATTTTGACATTTATACTGATGCACAATGACAGTTTTAAATGACGTTTTTGAAATGTCACCTTGATTAAAACAACATATTTTGTGATTGCCATAAGTGGTAAAAGAAACTGATAAAATCCTAAGGGAAAATTTTAATTTTTTGCCACTATAAAAGCACGTGATTGGGTGCAGGTATAAAAATGTGGAAATTGAAGATCGCGGGAACCGCGCAGGTCTCTAATCCTACAGTACATCCAATTTTTACCATAACGCCAAGCAAAATAATCGTTCGCATACTCAAGAAACGGATGCGTTTGATTTGACACCAAGGATATAGTAATCTCTATAGTTTAGTCTAGGGCTTCCATATTAATGCCATATGTATTTCAATAAAGTATGCAGCGCAATCCCCGCTACAATCAACAACAATCAATATAGATAAACGAATTAAAATAGAGCAATTTCGCAATCTTTCGCCATGATAGGGATGTCGTGCGACATGATTTTAAATTCCCCGCTACCTTTATGACACACTGGATGAATCAAAACATGATTACATGAGCGCTGGATGTAATCACATTCTTCGCGTGTAAGTGCAACTGATTCATGCCTACGCAATAACAGATAACTAAAAATTAATCTGCATTTAATATGGATACGGATACGGTGACAACCGCGTTGATCATTCTTTCATATACAGTTTATGGAAGTTAAGTTCTAAAATTACAGGGTGGTAGAATCTTGGCATCAGTTTACTTACACAAATACGTTCCGTAATTGGCATCGTAAAATTTTAATAGTTAGTGCATTTTGCAACAAAATGTAGAGATTTTTGGCAAGAACAAGAAAATGCATAAAATATCAGTTAGTTGATAAAACTGTCCATTTATTTACTCAATCGTCAGCTAAAATGAGTTTTAAAAATGTATTCCTCAACACTAGAATGATACCAAGTACCTCGATCATGTAATACTGTATTACGGTAATGATTATTAAAAAATAATGGAAGCTCTGATTGTTAACAATGCGTATCTAATCGAAGTACGTATAATTTTTGTACTCTTCGATGTGCATGATTATTCCAAGTTGGTACGTCACAATACTAGGGTTTTATAGTAACATACGAGGGTGCATTCATATATTCGTAGCCCGTATAACAAGCAGTTGTTACGTAGTATTAACATTGTAATAATGAATTAATCTAACCTTGCCAGAAACAATTGCTAAATGACAAATGTGTCTCACATTTGTAAACAAAATTGTTGCGTGTGAGAAACGGCTGTTCTAGAGAAGTTGCAAAAATGAATACATTTGAAGTTCAAGAAGTGATTAAATATTTGCACAAGCAATATTTTAGACCATAGATTTTTTTATCAATATGCAAACTGTTTTAGCCTCAAGTATTTATAACAAATATGTCCTTATATTCAAAGAATATAACTGATCCTTATACAGGGTGTTGAAAAAATACGTTCGAATATTTTACCCACTTATAGATCTCATCAATACAATACAGTGTTAAAGTTTTCAGAAAAAAATCCCGGTTGCCCCTGGAATAAATAATTTAAATCTAAGTGTGCCAAAATTAATACCACCAGCAAACCTTCAAAGTGTCACTAAAGTTGGCTAAGGAGTTTTGATATATTGAAGCATTTTAGTTTTTGTCTTACAGGTTCAGAGACGTGCAAAAATATGGGCTTTAATTTTTTTCTTGAAAACGAAGCGAGATCTGAAAAATCTCAGGAGATAAAAAAGTTGCGTTTTTAGTTGCTTTATTAAAAAATATATATAAAAATGGCAAAATATCTCGTGGGCGTTATTTTTTTGTGAAAAAAACTAATCGATATGCCCCGTGGGCACGCCCCTGGAATTACTACATCAACTGTAATACGTCCAAAAGATACTTCATAAAGTCATAAATAAACTGTAAAAATTTCATTAAAATCGCTTAAAGCGTTTTTAGATAACATAAAAAACAAGATTTAAAAAACTTTAACACCCTGTATCTCAGAAACGAAGCGCTTCAGGACCCATGTTTATTAGGATATTTTTGTTTAAGAAGGTAAAATATCCGAACGTATTTTTTAAACACCCTATATATAAAAAATGCAACATTTTACTAAATCACAACCTACATAGATACTTTAAGTATTATACTACGACATTTATTTTACAAAATGTGAAAGATACAACGTTTAAAAACATGTTTTTATTCTGTTGTTTCGATAACAGATAATTGTTTTTAAGAGAAATTCCAAATGACATTCTTTATTTCTGCATAACTCGTTGGTAATACATAGAGGAAATAGTTAAATCGCGATTTTCTTAGAATGTCCAGGGGCGGACTAGCCAGGAAAATGCCGCGTGGGCTTCAGCACTACAAGGCCGTGCTCGTTTGTGAAAATATGGGTACTTAGCGTAATATTAATGAAAATAGTTAGCAAAAAATCTGTAAAAGGCTTTACCCAGAACTACCCTCGTCAACATTGTGACACTACATTTTAAAAATCAAATTAAGTTAGGAGTAAAAATATCTTTACGTTTCTAATAAATTAAATAAATTTTTAAATAAAAAACCCTACCGGTGGTCGAATTCGAACGGCAGGCGGACCGCGTATGCAGCCCCAACGTTTTGTGGGATATTGCAAGGGACTGGGCTATTTCTACCTGCGCTACCGAGCACCGGCCCTTTGAATTCCTGCGTCGCAGCTATATTTATTAACGCGCTCATTTGTGCCTCTTTTTTGTATCGTAAAACATTTATTTTGTATTTATTGGCTCCCATTTCGGGTAAGAATAAATCCTGCATTATGTACAAATTATTACTTGTATTTATTGCTAAGTTAAATGAAAAAAATGTATTCTGCTGGGGTTTGCATCTGCGTAGCGATCTTAACCGCATCGATGAGTCTTATTGAAATGAGTGCGGCGCCCGCCTCTATTTAACGGAAAGGTCTTATTGTTGAAACGTTTCCACTCTTTTGTGACATTATCCTGTTGAGTCCCATTTTCGGCAAGTGTAAAGCCTGATCTATGTGAAAATTATTACTTCAATCTATTTCAAAGTTAACGTAAAAATAAAGAAAACTTTTTTTTAAGGTGCTTACCCTGTATATATTTGTCTGAAATTTTCTCGGTTTCATTCCAGGTAAACATATAATATCCATGCAAAATATCGTCTCCTCCAACAAATAGTTTTTTAGTTATAACCGCCAACAGACAGACATACAGATAGACAGACGGAATTGGGAAAATCTGTTTTTCGTCATCTAGAGACGTAAAGATCTGAAGAAATCTCGGAAGGTTTTTCGCGATTGCAATACTTCCTTCGTCTTTTAGACGAGGGAAGTAAAAACAGTAATACTTATGAACACTATATTTGTCACTACAAAGTTAGCGGTTTAGTATATTTGCGAAAACGTAATAAACAGCGATAGACTAGAGGGTATTTTTCTCAGTGCTCATTATCATCAAATATTCTAATCACTTTAGAGAAAGAGCCGCCCCTACTCTACACTTGTTTTTTTTAAATTTATTAAGCGCACAAGAAACCTCCGTGCAACTAAGCGTTAATATATAGCGTCCCAAAATTCATCCACTGATACATCATCCCAAAAGTAAGCAACATGTCAGTCCTAAATTGAATTGTCGAAAGCTACAATCTTAAGAAGGGAAATATAAAAACATTCAACAGTAATTTTAGAGAAAATCCAACCTAGGATTAAATAATTTTATCGGTTTCTTTACATATACAAAAGGAGGCTGGTAATTAAGTCATAATTGTATCTGTACGATAATATTCCTTTACTTTACATGACAACCATTACCATACTAAAACAACTGTACCTGTACGGTAATATCCCTTTACCGTAATGGCAATCATTACCATACTGCAACCGATAAACTATTGAACAAACCACGGATGATATGAATCATAACAGCCTCTTATTGTATGTATTATCGTTAAACTCGTTTTACCTTTCGGTGTAGAGGCTGGTGCTTTATGTGCTTGCAACTGGCGGTACAATGCTCAAATTGCTCCCTCCGGATTCGGGATACAAAGTTGGAGTGCGTATTTTGTGCTTGCACAGCAACCATTGTGTGAAATGTGTGTCATGTTGATGTGTTGACTTTGTTACTCTATCTCTTAGGTCTGTGAATCTGAGTAGAGCACAGTTAAATTGGTGCCCAACTGTGAATGGTCTCACCGAGCCCGATTCCAATCGCCAAGGCTGCGGAAGAATTCCGGCCCCCGCGGGATTCGAACCGACGACTTGCTTACTAGCAATCCTAGCGCTACCCGGCTTCTCCAGCCTCTTATTAGATGTCTTAAATCCGAGCTCTACGATCTCGGATTTGAAAACAACATCTGCGACAGTTATTATACTCATAACACTCATAGATATGTTAATAGCTATTAGTTGCATTGGATCGGTTTTAAACTCACAGCGTTGTCAGACTTTCCTGAAAAATTATTTGCCTGTACTTTTGCATAAAGTAACAATGGAACACGTCACGTATCTTATGCACATTGCCGAAGAGGTTAGGAGTTAGGTGATTACTTAAACCACAGGGATGACGATACGTATTCAGGTAATTTTGTCTATTTAAAACGGCTGAACATCAGGTAAATGTACTTAATTAACCACCTGTATTGTACGTGACTAAGCGTTTCTATTACCCTCTAAGGGTTATAGCTTATAGCTTCTTTAACACGCAAATTGATATCTAAGTCTACATCAAACTTGTATCAACATATGGAATTTCAGGACTCTTACTTTGAAACACCCGCTATATTAATACTTTAAAAATGAAATTTGCCAATACTGCAGACTGCATATTGTACGATTATAAACAATGTAGCAATAAGCCAGGCAGTTATTACATTTCTTGTGCTCGTTGCATTCTCTTGACTTTTTTTGTCAAGCCTTTCTCCAGGTTGCTCTATCTCCCTTGATTGTAATTCAAGTGCATTTTCTGACATATCGACCAGCAAGTCAATAAGGGAATCACTTCTTGCCATCAATTTGTTTGGTAAGTTAGAAACTACTACACTATAGCAATTCGTCTCGTAGGAGAAACACTTTTACTATAGCTAAGCTGGCCAGTTTTGAGAGTTGTTTTTCGGATCTTATTTTTGGAAAATCTTTCATTTGGCGCAATTCTGATTGCATCTTTGATAACAGTGAAAACTTCTCCGAACAAGTACACACATCGAGTCCTTAGGTCTTTTGTTACATTGGTACCCGTCCATTTTTCTCTTCCTCGCGATGCGTGGCCTTTTTGGCAGTTCCCCTGTTCTATACAAAGATCCATATCTAAAGTTTCTAGTTTGGAATTCATAGATGCTATAAAGCTGTGAGCATCAGTCACAACACTTTTCCCTGTCATTTTTGATTTGCTCAACCATACACCAAAGCGCGACCAAATCCAAATGTTCCGTTTGGAAATATAGTATCATCAACATTTCTTTGAATCGCGGTGGCTCTGGAATTTAAGTCATATATGAAATGATTTACTTCCCTTATTTTTATGTTGACATTTACTTGTGAAAAGTGAACAGATCGTAAGTAAACGTTTAAAAAAAATGTCAAATCTTTATGGATTACCGGAACGGAAATCGCGGTTACTAAAATGTTTTCTTCTTTGGAAATTTACTTTTATTACAATTTTGACACTGCGATCCAAGGACTTCTTGATGTAGGGTCAAATTCTTCTGTGCTGTTAAAATGGTTTTATACTACAGCAATTTGTCTTGTAGGCATTCGGCTTCAGAATTTGTTCTTGCACCAAACTCAACTTTCATGTTTTTTTTTATAATGTAAACAATACAACAGGATACAAAGAATTATCACCTGAAAAATCCACTGGACAGATGTTTCTAGAGCCCACCACACGATTTATCCATTTTTTTTTTAATTTTTACAAGGCAACTTGATACTGTATCACACCAATTATCCACCTTAAAAAGTCGCTAAGCAATTTAATCATCCAAATTCTAATTGTCCGGGCGATACCTTTGGCATATCATCTACAGTCTATCTGATTTTCACATCATTCAAAGCAGGCTGTGAGAATGCTTTATTTTAACGATGTAGAAACTGTTACCCACCAAATTCGGCATTTCCCTAAAATTTGAAGTTAAATTTTTTCGTCACTGCATAATTTGACACTGATACTTCGCAGTCACATCATTAACTTGAATACCAAATGTCAAAAAAACTATTGAAGGAAACGAATCAAGTAATTTATGGATGCTTGTTTCAAAGTTAAATGAAAAAAAAATGGACACTCGTAAAACGGAAATTATATGAAAATGTTAACCTTAAATTTTGGAGAAATGTCAAGTTTAGTAAGTAACTCCATTTTTACACTGTTTCTCACAGCCTGCTCTGAATCATGTGAAAATCAAACACACAATGTGGCGTCTCGCTAGGGTTGCCAACACTGTCATTTTGACCCGAAGACTTCGGGTTTTTAATAAAATGCTTCGGGTTAACTACATACTACATGGACTGTTAAAAATTTTACTCCTATTTAAAAGCTTCAGAGCAGAAGTCATTGGTACCAAGTGGTCAAATAGATAAAAATATAATTTAAAAAAATATCTTAATTTTTTTCAGACAAATGTGGTTTCGTAATAGTTCACTTAACTTTTAAGATGGATTTTGAACTTATTTTTTATGGAATGTAAAAAATAGTTTTTTTTCTTTAATTCATATGATTTACAAAGGCCGATGCTATGTACTATGTGTAACGGGCCAGCTGAATCCCTTGCCGATAATATTTATTTTCATGCTTAAATATAGAAGCCAAGTTGTATTTCCTATGTTTAGTATTGTATTTTATGTAAGCAAATGCTCGCAAAGCCGGTCCTGAGCTGGACGTGTATTCTGACTTTCTGTTTTCGCAAGTGCAGCAAGAAACACACGCTTTACGCGGGTAGCGGGGATTTTCAATTCATGCAAATTTAACAGAGAAGGCAGCAGTCGCACGCAGCTTTTGAGAACTGCATGGGTTTGTTAAATTGGAAAGTATAGTACGTGAATTCGCCCAGGGAGATATAAGTTATATTGAAGCCGCCTAAAGGAGCTTGGCAGCCAACGTTTGCTGCAAAGTGTTAAAATGCAGAGTATTTACAAATTCCGCAAACCCATTTTTCGAGTGTAAATGTAAGTACACCCATTGTGCTATGTTTAAAGGCTTATTTGAAGCGTCAATTTTGAGAGGCGCCAATTCATTTCAATTATATTGTAATAAAATATTTTATCTTCCACTTTTTTTATTAATTTTATCTCATTTTTTTCTCCCCCCAAAAACCCTTTTGTTCGTGTCAGCATCGACTCAATGTTGGTAATCCTACGTCTCACCCAAAGAAAAAAAAGCTCTTATTTATTAATTATATTTTTCATCATTGCACATTTATTTCTAATGATTACCAAGGTCCTGAAAAGTTCGTTTTATTGGTTTGAGATTTTAAACAAGTATGAACACATTTAACTGAAAGGTCCGTCGAGGTCCTCATTCATGGAATGTGGGGGCCAGGTGGGCCTCCCTGACCCCTGGGGATGTCGAGTTTCGTGCAAAAAGCATGTCTTATCTTAGTACTCAATTCATTCCAATCATATTATATTAGTACAGGAGTTATAAACCTGGATCATAAACAAATTAGCTTTGTTCTTTGGCTACTAGGTGACTTCTGATTATTATTTAAAAACTCACTGAAAATTAAAAAATTGGCATTTTCAGACACAAAATTAAGTTTTATATGGAAATATAATCACGCTCGAGTAACATTATGCATGATTAATTGGAAAAGACAATATCCTATAACATAAAATCGTTGCTCTCTTTCTTTCTTTGTATGTTTGTATGTATCTTTGTTCGCTATTTCCTCAGAAGATACTGGACCGATTAAACTGTATGATGGCTTAAAATTTTGCTAATTTTTAGTCTTAGATCGTACGCAGGTTTTTATTTTCAAAAAAAGCACGAAAAAGTAAAGTAAAATTAAATTAGATTTAATTTAATTAAATCGTGTAATTAGCACAGCGAAGCGTAGCTCGGGTGATTCACTAGTACAATATAATTGCTTACAAAAAAACTGATCAGAACCTGGTGCAGAATTTTGAGAACTACTGGATAAATCAGGTAAGAGTACATTATAACTTAATGCACCAAATGTGATTGATATATCCAAACAACTGTTTTTGGCTCTGCATGTTATGCAAATTCGGTCTTATCGCAACCACCTGTGCGAACTTATGTTCATACAAATTCATTCCAGTGACCATCAAACAATGTAAGCAATTAAATGTTTTAAAGTTTTTGTAGGATTTTTATTAATTTTTAACGTACTACCCTTAAATGTGATGACCATACTTATGAATCACCCTGTATATGTATGTATAGATCTATAGATATTAAAATCAATAACTAAAGAGCAACAGTCACATCACCATTAAACGCTCTTAACTTTAAAAAAATGTGCCACAACTGATTTCCAGTTGAATAGAATTAGTAACATTACAAGATGTAACCAAGAGCTGAGGATGTGTCTATCCGTGGGTGTGCCATTCATCCACAGAATACAAATATATACAGATAAAAACAATACATTACACTCACACTGACTGCCTTACAAGAACTCGAAAAACTAGTTATAAACAAATTGGATTCGCCCTAAACAGCTCCACCTATGCATATAAACTCAGTTGCATTTCGCAATTAACAGTAAAAACACTGAACTGAATTCAAAGGCATTTAGCCATTGCACGAAGGTCGTAGATCTAAAATCTAGCCACCCCAAACAGAGCCACCGATAGGTAAAGGAACAAACGGGGTTTAAGTGACTCCCTTGAACACAAACACCCGTCAGGTGTATTTCCTAGCAGGTAAAAACGGAGACAGGGTAGCGAGCACCTTGGATGCGAGGAACTTCTCAAAGGAATTACCAATTCCGAGTAAAGCCAACAAGTTCTACCTGGATTTTCTAAGAAATCTCTGATTACGTTGCGTCGGAAAGCAGCTGGTGACTATGGATCGAACGTTGTAGGTTGTTGCAACTATAAATAGACACACCCGACACACGGTGGCTAGAAGTGAATAAATTATTGCCCGGAATTGGGAATCTTAAAAAATCCATTAACGTGGCCGTGTTGTAACATTGCTGCCAGTACAGGTTATGCGAATGCTTGAGACTTTCTTGCTTGTTGCTTTAGACATTACCAGACATCGCTTGCTGCTCGTATACATCGTTCGGAGGTAACGGCATTTATGGACTCTACTTCTGGGGGTTTATTGTAATTTTTCAGATATTCTTTCGGGTTAAATGAAATGTGTAACAATTAAGACCCAATCAAAACTGTATGGGTTCTTAAACTAGAGGCTAAAGAAGGAATAGAAATGTTAGTAAACCTTATAGTTACTGGCTATCGTTAAAAAATAAGCATTCGTCTTAAGCGGGGGGTACAAGGGGTGCACCGTACCCGGGCGTTAGGGCTTAGGGGGCGGCAGCTAGACCTACGGTGCATAACTGTTTTTTTTTTCAAATTCGAAATTTTATTTTTACTCTTCCGCATCTTCAGTCGATATTTTGAAATAAGAGAGATACTCTATTAATAATCTGCCTAGGGTAGGAGGAAAAGGCTTAGAGCACTAATTAATTCTTATTTGTTAACTAGTGAATCACTCGATCTACGCTTCGCTTCGCTAATTTAAGAAAGATTCATTAATATAAATTTAAAAAAGGATGCATCGGCCAAGAATCGAACCCGGGCCGCACGCGTGGCAGGCGAGCATTCTACTATTGAACCAACGATGCTTCGTTGAATAAGGCGCTGGTATAATGGTATATAGTAAATCACCCGAGCTGCGCTTAGCTTTACTAATTACACGTTTTAATCAAAACTTTACTTCTTTGTACTTTTTTTGAAAATAAAAACCAGCCTACGATCTAAGTCTAAAAATTAGCAAATTTTTAAGCTACCATACAATTTAATCAGTCCAGTATCTTCGGAGGAGATAGCGAACAAAGATACATACAAAGAGACCACCGATTTTACGGTATATGATGTAGTCACCGCCTAACCCTACACACTTCTCCCACTTTTTCGGGAGTTGTGATATTTCTTTAGCATAGAAGTATTTTTTCTCTTCAGAAAAACCAGCGACAAGAAAACTGACGACCTCGTAGCTTTTGTTAACCCTCAACCGATATCGTAAAATGATTCGACACAACAACATCTTTATTATTATAAAAATTATGTATTTATACTTTAATAAAAATTTTCTTCTTTTAGATAGGTAAGACCACATACCAATGTGAAAAATCCTTTAAAATAATTTACTGTCATTGTTGAAGTGTTTTCTCTCAGCCTTGCAGTTGATTGCCATTACACCCCACGATACTAGTTATGTTCGGTGAAACAATGATGCCTGTTGAGGGTTACATTTTTGAATAAACAGGGTGTTTCAAAATTGCACGGAACAAATATAAGGGAATAAACATATGTCCTAAAATCATTCATTTCAAAGATATCCTTGACAAAGAACTGATTTAATAGAAACAGAAATTTAGTCAAATTTATAATAACTGTTCGAAGTGCCCTCCTTCTTCTGCTATGCAGCATTCAGCACGTCGAATCCACGATTCTTGAGCACGTCTTATCATTTCAGAATTTTGTTTGAGGGTTTCACAATCTTCAGTAATTAAATTTTTTAATTCACCTACATTGTCGACTCGAGACGAATACACAATTGATTTAATGTACCCCCAAACAAAGTAGTCCATAGGAGTGAGGTCATGTGACCAAGGTGGCCATGGTACAGGGCCATTACGACCAATCCATCTCCCGTTGTAACTCGTATTCAAATAGTCAGCTACAAGTCGGGAAAAATGTGCTTTCGCACCGTCATCCATATACCACATTTCCCGACGACGTTGTATAGGAATGTCTTCCAAAAGATCTCATAAAATAGGATATTCGATTGGAAATTCGTCTAGAAAATTGAATGATTTAAGAAAAAAATGTGGATTATAAATACTGAAATCCATAAAAAATGTTTTACATGGAGACTTTTCTGACGATGAACACAATAAACAAAAGTTTGCTATCAAAATCCCATTTATTTAAATATTGACCCATAACGTCTTGTGATGCCAAAAAACATTTTCCATGTTTTAAAAATATACTAGATAATCACCAAAGATTTTTAGTTGAAAATATAGAAAAGCACATGATTATCCCTTGTAACAAGTAGTTTCTATATTATTTTTATTATAGTTTGTAGTTTACTTAACATACCTATTACAATTGTATTTTGTCATTATTCTTAGAAGTATTTAGAAAAATCGTTGTCTTTATTGCATTTTTTTCTGTCAGGTTAGCAGTAGCAAAAGATATTAACATTGATTATATAACGACTAAAATTCAACAATGAAATATTAACGTCTTTGCGTTTGCATCTTTTTAAAGAAATGTTGAGAAACATTTGTTTTTATTTGAGTATATTATATTAAAGCATATACTGTAGATATACAGGGTGTTATGGCAATGAGTGCAATAATTTTAACCAGTGATAGAGCTCGCCAAAATGAACAACTTTAATATTTATAATTTTTCATTTAATCGCATATTTTCTCAATCATTTACCTCCCCTAAATTTGACGAACTGCTTGGCAAGCAAATCTAAGATAAAGGTGAACGACACAAGTATATTAAGGCCAGATCCACACTATCGGGCTACTCTTGGTTCGACCTCGCTCCGCTCAATTTTTTATACATTGTTAGCAATGGGCACGACCTGAGCTTGAGCGTTACCTATAGTGTGAATGTGCCCGTTGCTAACAATGTATAAATATTTGAGCGGAGCGAGATCGAACCGAGAGCAGCCCGATAGTGTGGATCGAGCCTAATAAAACTGCAAAGGTCTTGCACAAAAAACATGTGGTCAGCATATATAAATAATACACATATATTGCTAGTAGGGCCGGGAAACGTCAGAAAACATTATGGCGCCGACATAGTCTCACTTAGAGTATAACGCGTCTCGTGCGCATGCGTGAGAATTCGAACTCTGCCTTTAAAAGCGAATTTTAAACTTGCCCACTTCCCCATTGGCCGGACGACGCCGCCGCGCTTGCACACAGCTCATCATTATACATTGAAGAGTTGGTTGTCTGTCTCACTTCCTTGGTCAGTTTCCCACTCATAGCCGCTAGCAATATAGTAAGTATTAGATATATCGATATATGGTGGTCAGTAACTTACCTACCTCAATTGATAAAGTACGTTGGTGACCAGATGTGAACTATGACCATATGTGAACTAAAATTTTTATCAGTACCTATGCAGTTTTTGTTGGTTTGCATATCAAAGAACTGTTTTTTGTGTTTTGTGCCATTACATTAAAATATTATTCCATAGGCGGGTATGCATTTTTAGAGTAAAATTGTTTTGAATTTTAACTCAGTTTTAAAGGCGTTTTCGAAAAAATGATAAACGGAGTAGTTGTTCAGTTTGGCGAGTTCTATTACGGGTTAAAATATTTGCACTTATTTCGATAACACCCTGTGTATGATAGTTTAATAGCTTTAGAGAACATATGCGCTCTCTTTACAGCATATCTGCCCAACTCTAGTGATTAAATCCAATAGTACTGGAAATTGGGCAAGATTTAAGAAATGCGAAAAACAAATGCAGGGAATTCCTGCCCGCATGGAAAAACATTTGCTTGCATGTGATGCAGTTGAAGACAATAGAAATGTCAATTTACTCAGCTACGAAGTCTGAGGCTGTCGCATTATATGCCATTGCATTTTTAAGTGTATAATACGGATATGTATATAAAATAAATAAAAATCGTAAATTATAAAAATCATAATCTGTATCAACTGATATACATCGGCGAAGTCTAATTCGCCTTCATTTACAGTTTGACATATTTTTTATATTAGGTAATTACACACCTAAGCATCCTAAAGCAAACTTGAATAAATACAAAGAAAAGTTTAAAATATGAAAAGTCTAACATATTTCAGCGAGAACTACAGATAATAGGTAAACAGATAAATAATTTTCAATATGTTGTTTTTCATTTGTTTCAGTTTGGAAAACTGCAGAGTGTGCGGCTACGTAATTAGATCGGTGACCTGCATTATCAGCATAAAGAGAATCTTGTCGAAAATTCACAAAATGCAAGTGTAAGTCTTGTAAGTCTGCAGTTTCAGAATATGCTCCGCGCGGCGGGGGGGGGGAGGCGTTTCTGCATTAGTCAACCTACGTGCGAAAGTTGTAAGCATCATCACCTCCCCCCGCTGCAGTCTATAAACTGTCGAAAAGCTGAATCTGTGAAAGCAAGCAAGAGTTTATCGAACAGCTTATATTTATGAAATAAAAATTATTCATGTCTTTAAAATGAGAAAAATGTTTCTGTCAGAATAAAAAAAATCTCGAATGATTGGTTTGTTTGGTAGTAATGGAACCTTAGAGCGAGCCGCCACTGGAAGGATGGTTCGATGCACATATGTGATGAAAATGATGTTATATGGTACAACAAGCCATTCAATATATGTATAAGTACTGTATTACTATTTATTTGCTAATCCCCGAAAAGCTAGCATGTTATGTTATAAACCATTTGAATATTACATACCGAAAGCTGTGTTTCCATTTTCATAATTCGTAGTAGGTACTTAGCTAAGAATACAAAGCAGGCGTTTATTAATTCTTGAATAAATTAAGTATATTTGCTATTTTTAGATATATGTATTTAGGTTTATTGCCCCTCGAATTATTTACCATTACATTTTTCCTCTATGACTGCTACTAGATGGGCATGAAAAAAACGACGTAACGGCGCCGGCGCCTCTATATTTTATTTGTACACAAATTGTGTTTGTTTGTTATGGACAAGGTCTAGGCACCTTATACACCGACTGTTTTGGTCATATGGTCCAAGTCCTACTTAGAAGTTGCCGAGACTAAGGAGTTCCAACCCTAGAACCCTAGCAAGGGATCTTTTCCATGTTACACATGGTAGTAACATAGGATCCACGGATTTAAATCACTTCCGAATGATGGCATTCTGTCGAGGTTTTCATCCACATTTTGTTAATTTGTAAAAACACAACCGAAAACCGGGAATCGAACTCGCGACTCTTAGATCAGTAGTTAGGACCAGCCCAGCAAACAAATGTGATTTCGGTATGCGGACTTGAATTGTTCTTTACAACTAGCAAAAGTTGTCTACTAAAAATTGTACGGCATAAAAGGGAATCCTTGCATTACACGCACGGTGTCCTAGAACTTTCCACAGCTTGCTAGACAGATTTCACGCGAAACGAATCAGCGGAAAAATTACAACGAAGCCGTTAGTATAAATAGGAAGCACTACATTATTAGCCTCTCGCTTGTTGCAATAACCATTGATAAGTAGAGTTGTGTCATCCCTCTTGGCGTGGGCGAGTCCAACGCCTTGTTCATTAGTTTGCCATTTATTTTCCTCGATATTTTTAACTAAATAAAAGCTACAAATATGATTTTAGAAAGAAACAAGTGTTTTAAAATAAGTATCATTGCTTTCGTTTATTTTTTGAACGACTTGATGTAAGTTCCTTATTTATAGTGCTGTTTGCCTATAGCTTATAGAATTCAATACACCGCAACTAGGTCTCAAAGTCATAATTTCAACTGTATTTTCCGGTTTATCTTTTTACTTTTTCATATGTTACCACATGACGTACTGGGCTTTTGTGGATTTCTATATTACCATGTATCTATTTTATCCCTCCAGTCTATCTAAGACAACCCCAAATTTTCAATCATTTCTCAATTAGTATTTGTGCTTCGTTCAGTACGTTGCCTGTTAGATGATTTTATTTTAATCTCCAATTCTAGTTTACACCTCAGCACTAACATGTATTTTTTATCTGCCAATATCTCCAAGTTGTATTTTTAGCACTTATATCGAATATATGCAACAACTTTGGGGGGTTGAAGTCACGTTCGATAGAAGATTTAAGACTCGTCAAATTTCGACTTACACTTTGATCTGTGTGATTGTTATGTTCGTTGGTGATCTTTGCCTTTTTGCGATTTGTACACCCATATAGACCAACGTTTCGCACGACAATAAAGCTTGCATCATCAGAGTAAAAGTTGCTCAGAGCCCCAAGGTAGGTACTCTAACAACGTGCACCAAATCATGGGTGCCATGTAAGTGTTCAAAAGCCAGCAGCGAACATAGCAATCACAGAAAACCTTGTTTGCGTTCACAATAAGTAATAAACAAAAACATGCTGGTGTTCATCTACAAAGACGAAGCGGTCTAGGACGAAATTTGGTTTTACAACAAACAATATACAAAATCGCATAACAACAAATCATAAAATAATGTATATATACGCAGCCCTGCTTTTCCGCTTACTTGTTTGTCCCCAAAAACAATAATTATTTCCATTTGCAATATTAGCTATTCTTGGCACATTTGAATTAACTAGAAACCGCAGGAGTTGCCTTTGTATCATACAATTCCCTGCTTACCTCATTAAACATACGCCACAATACCTAAGGTTATTAGTTTACATCACACTTATGCAAGGGTTAATCTAAATTAATACCTGAACGCCATAAAACTTTCGCAGAGTGTTAATTTTATGATTCACTATTCACGCCCACGTACGTGGGATTTCAAAAAGTTGCCTACCAAGTTTTGAAACTTGTTGCCTTGGTTGGAATTGTGCATGAAGTAGTACATTCCACCAAGGTGATTAATACAACGCCCATTTGGAAAAACAGCTTTCACCTTGCAAACGTCTTCATTAGAAGGTTCCGAAAACTGATAAAATAGTTGCTATTAGCTTACTATAATGTTGTGACGCTGATTGATTAATTTGATAAGATAATAAGTAAAGTCTTTTAGATATTATTTTTTGCCTATTCGGCGCACGTCTTACTATCTTCAAATAATTGAAAATAATTAGATAGTTTGGGCAGAGCATTGACATCATACTGATTAAACAGCAAAACTATATAAAATAGTAATGTCAAAACAGCTAAATTTAGAAAGAATATGTAATGTGAAAAATCCACATGTGCAGTAACAACGTGCTACTTAGAATTAGCAAAATCTTATTTGCCAATTAGTAGGACCACAGATAAAGTATTCCTAAATTATTTTTAGCTAAACTCTGCTGGAATTCGCGCTTAAGTTCTCATGCAAATCAGTTCCAGTTTATTTGGTGGCAGCAATTATAATCAGAACATTTTTAAGCAGGTTATTTCGGTCTGCTTCGGAAAACCAACGGGTACCGGCTAGAATTTTGTTTTATAATCAAATTAAAATTCTACGAGTGCTTTTGAAAAAATGCAACTGACACGTTGAATAAAACCCGATAAAACCATTCCACGTGACTGAAGTATATGACAATTTGTTACAGACGAAACATGTTTTGATAACGAATAGGTACTGGTGCAGTTCTTGGAGAAGAGGCCGATATCTGACACTATTGGTTCACTTTGGTGTAATTTGAGGATATAGTTTCAAACTGGATGCGACATGAGAAGTTGAAGTCACTATTAATCAGCTATATTACGTGATATTGAAAGAAAATGAAATAAAACATATTCCGTTTTACACGAAAATATCCTCCCTTATTTTTTCAACCTCCGATTCCCTTATTTTTTTTTCAACCTCCGATTCCCTAATTTTTTTTTCAACCTCCGGTTAAGTATGAATAAATAACAAGAATGTATATGAAACATTTATTGCATAGAAAATGTAAGTACATCTGTCCAAATTGGTTTTCAACTTCTTCTTTAAACTTTCTGCACGATTATCGCACACAACCGTCTCTCATAAACTGTACTCATCTGAAGATGAATTTTGGCTGCATTGTGCCCTTCGGAGTCTTCAACCTGAAGAAAGCAAATTACGGCTTATTGCGCCTGCCAAGTGAAACTTTCGCACCGTAAGCCGTAATTCGTCTTTTTCTGGCTAAAGGCATAAACTCTCAAGGGCACAATGATGGCAAAATTCATCGTCACTATTTTGCGAGAATGGTGCAGAAAATTTAAAGAAGAAGTTGAAAACCAACGTGAACAGTTGGCTGAGTGAACTGACGGCAACCTTCTTTAAAAAGAGCATAGAAAAGCTCGTAACACTGTGTGATAAGTGCCTTCATCGAAATGGAGATTATGTAGAAATGTCGCTGAGAGATGTACTTACATTTTCTATAAAATAAATATGTCATATTCATTCTTGTTTTTAGCCCCACTGAATGGGAGGTTGATAAAAAAATAACCCTCGTATAAAACAAGCTTCTTTTTACCGGGTGTCTTAAAATGAATTACATCCAGCAGTTTGATAATAATTTATATGCATAAATCGTTAGTCTATGGAGAACTATTTGAGGGAAGAAGCCAAGTTGGTCACCGCAAGCGATATGGCGTTCTCCAAGAAAACCTGAATAGCAGGGAAAAGAACGTTGGGAGCAATTAGCTCACAATCGTCAAGCATGGAAGAAAGAAATGCACCACTACTCGGATCCGCGAGGCTAGAAGAAGATAGTAGTAGTAATACAAAATATTAAATATTTGTATTTCAAGAAACAAAATTCATTGTTCGATATAACCGCATTTGGCTTTGATGATGGCGCTGAGTCTGCTGAAATATCGCACGTTACACGAATGTGGGACTGAGGGATTCCTTGCCATTCTTGGATCTTGGCGAAGACGTGCCCTGAGCGCGTCCAAACTTTGGTGTTTTTTAGAAACCACCCTAGCCTACAAAATACTCCAGATGGAGAAATCCAGAAGATTAGCGTCTGTTGAATACGTGGGCAAATGTTCAACCAAAATGAATCTCGGAAGCATATAAGCAATAAACGCGGTTGTAGGAATAGACTGTACTTTAATTAGCTATAAGCCATTTATTTGTATCATAAATATTTGAAGGTACAATTTCGTAGGCAAAATGGTATATAAAAACAAGCGAATATTTAGCCGATGTTTAGAAATGTGCCTTTCTCTGGCAAGCTGGAGATATTTAAATCTCACGAACAGATTAGAGTAAATGTATGCAGGGTTTACTTCGTAAGTCGAAATATTGGCCGAAGATATCTGGCTAGTACGTGGTCAGAAGTGCAACTGATGCAACTCGATCATAAAAATTACGTGCCGGCGGGGGCAAATTCTTTTAGCAGAATTGTAAAACTTTATTAGCGATAATTGCGAGGGGTCGAGCTTGACAAATTTTAGTGTGTGAAAGCTTCAAATTTGTCAAATTCATAGGACTATTATGAACTGTCACGTCCGTATGTATGTGCCAAAAGTCCAAAATTTAGACCTGCTCTGATAGGCTTATTTGGAAATTTGTAAACGCCTACTGAGTTTTCTTGGTCAAACTGGACTTAGAATTTAGTTAGTTAATAATATGTTAATAAGTAAAGTTAAGAAGCAACGGTATTAAACTTAAAGTGTTCTGTAAACGGCAGAAAAATAAATGCAAGTATTTGTACTGGAGTGTTCTTATTAATCTCGCAACAGTAGCTTTAGTCTTCGTGTCCAAGTGTATTTTAACTAAAAGGATTGCCAGTTACCCCGACTTTAGGCGTATCGCGACAATACTTACACCTGATTGGTTACTTATATTCCCACCACTTGAACAGCAACTAGTTGCATCGTTGAACCTGTCAATTTACACATCGCGTTGCTTCCAAGTGTGTTTTAAGTAAAGAAATGTGGCATTTTGAATTTACAAATGCGTTAGTTAAAGAAAATGAAAAAGACAATGCAAAAAAATATGTAGTTCAATAAAAAATACTATTAGAGTTGAACCAACTACATTGACAAGAAAAAGCGTACAAGCGACAAGAGGAAGTAAATGTGTATCTGCTGGCAGACCAGCTGCAACAGAAAAAAACCAAGACAAGGAAAACAAATCTAACATTAAATTTTAATTAAAACTGATCAAACGCAAAATCACATGGTACCAATCACTGGTATATTTTATTATTTTTATGTCGTTTCAAATATTATTAAATTTTCAGTTTCACTTCCTTGTAATTCCCCCTAACTTTTTACATTGTTGCATTTCATTTTTACAGTACGATACTATTGTAATAATATGTTTTAAATTCTCCACAGTCCATCTATGAAAAAACATTGCTTGAGTGAGTATTGAATTTATCTCTTGATATAAAGTGAAACACAACTGATACATGGTGAAAAGCAATCGGAAAACCCTATAATAAATATCAATCTATGTAGAGCTAGTAATTGCAGCGCCCTATCTTATAACATAAAATCGGTGCTCTCTTTGTATGTTTGCGTGTATGTAACTATGTTTGCGTGTATGTTTGTTCGCTATCTCCTCCGAAGATACTGGCCCGATTAAGTTGAATGGTGGCTTAAAATTTTGCTATTTTTTCGACTTAGATCGTACGATGCTTTTTATTTTCAAAAAAAGTACGAAAAAGGTTTAATTGAATTAAATCGTGTACGTAGCGGAGCGAAGCGTCTGTGGGCGTGGGTTGCACTGGGACAGCTGTTACCTCGGGCGATTCACTATGTTCATATGCTATTACAGCAGCTGCTCATCCAACCAAGCATTTTTGGTCCAATGGTAGAATGCCCGCCTACCACGCGGGCGGCCCGGGTTCGAGTCCCGGACGATGCATCCTTTTTTTAAAATTTATATTCATGAATCTCTCTTAATTTAGCGAACCGAAGCGTAGTTCGGGTGACTCACTAGTTAGTAATAAACCAGAAGAAGTGATCGCTTCTAGCGTAACATTTCTAGGTGCGGCAAATTTTGAATAAAAACGACAATCGCCTTAGAAAACTATGCTTACGGTATATGGATAGTCTGATAATTCCAATGGACGCTGGAAACGGACTGCCACCGATGTGGATTACCACCAGTGTTGCCAGTTATAAGTAAATTTTCCTTTTCTAGGAAAATTTCAAGTCATTTAAGGGTTAAGAGAATGTTTCCTCATTCTCGGGAACTTTGATAAAATCCTCAGAAATTACGAAAGTCAATAGATGATCGCTCAGCCTTCGATTCAGAAACTGCACAATAGTTCCAGTTAAACAGGTTGTTGATAGTTATTTATGTACCAAAGGCATTGTGAAGATGTTTATGCCGTAAGGATATTAAGGTATGCCCGTGGTGCATACAACGTTTGATTTTCTACTTTCAATACGTAAATAAATTGAAAATCTTGAGAGCAGTCCATAACGCCCAGGCCGTAAAAAAGCGGTTGTGGTATGCTGTTGAACTGTCTATCCACATCTTAGAGGTGCCAAAGAGCTACGAGTTTTTATTTGGTCGGGAACAACCCAGAGAGATGTTTGCTGACTAACATTTATCCAGTTAGGAGCTGGGATAACACAATCAGGTACGAGATATACAATCAGAAGGTTGGTATCCATTTCTTATAAAATATTAAGAAGTTATATAGCAAGTTTGGTGCGGCAAATCATTAAAATAATTGTAAATATATATTTAGAAATTAATTTAAAATAATTCATTTTCTAAATTTGATAGTTATTCGAGTACTCGACGGTTTTCGATCATTATAATTTGAAATTTACATTTTTGGAGTAGGTTATTTTTTAGAATCGTCATTTAAATCAAGTTTGGAAATTAAACTATTTTTGACAATATCTATTTATTTTGTAATGTCAAATCAAACTTCGATGAAATACTAACAGACTGAAGTATGAATTTAATTTTTTGAAGTACCTGAAAGTGTATTTGATTAACAAGGTCAAATATTTATTATATTTTAAAAGTAATTCAGTCGTTAAATACAATAGAAAGTTGTTAGTTGAACATTTATCCATTCAGCTGGGAGACAGGAATCCCAATGCTTGAACTGACTACCCGAGGTTTTAAAAAACTATAATCACGACATAATTCAAAATGTCAAATTGATTTATGAGATACGTTAATATCTATTTATTTCATTAAGAAGTAAGGTAAGTACATAAGGAGATAGACCTGATAGTGATTCTTTTTAATAATTAGAAAAAGGGTATATTTAATTTAATATTAATTGTAATAACACCGCTAGAGAGAGGTATATTACAAGATCGTGCCAATTTTCTTGCGCTTTGCTTCGAATTTTGCTCAATTCGAGACCTTTTGAACAACTTGCCGGGAAGTTCTTCATTTTGGTCCGCCGTTGTTACATTTTGTGAAGCTGCCAGTAACAGTGTACGATTGATGGTACGATACATAAACATTTTGTTCACATTAACTGCAGCTGGCGAACAATAGCAGGTAGGTACAACATTTCTGGCCAAATATAAGGAAGTCACACTGCTGCGTTTAAACTCCACGGTCAATATCATTTTTGTTTTCCACTTAGAACGAAATGATTTCCATAACTTGTAAACAACACATTGAAGTGACATTTCCGCACAAATGCGGACGTTATCATCGCACGATCAAAGTTACGCATAGAATGAAGTTAGTAACAGTTGGTCCCTCGCACAGTATATTTACAAAAATATGTATACCTACTATAGCATATGCCATAACAGAAATCTGTTGAATATACGTATATTCCGCCTATCTATAGACTATAGAAACCAGGGTCAGAGTACCTTCTATCCGAAATCGTATCAATCGAGGTATTATGTATGTATATTTCATTTTTCACATTTTCCAATCGTGCAGTAATTGAGGCTTCATAGTATTATGGACGTCAAATGAATGAGAGGTCGATATCATCAAAGCTTCATAGTTTTATGGACGTCAAATAAATGTGAAATAGATGTGTATAGAGAATTAATTCTCTATCGCCCATACCTCGCATAAGAGACCAACAGATTATGAGTTAAAATACAGGGATTACACGCGACAAAGGCATCAAATTCTAACTGGGCTCAAACAGAAAGGGTAGGTAATTTTCACTTGAATCTTAAACGATGGTAAAAATACAACTGTCAACACTTCATATATACACATAGAAAATACTTATAGCTCTTTATATCCTACACCCGACATTTAATTATTGTTGTAGGATGAAACTTCGAGGTTGAATGACTAATTTATTGGTGTTCTATATTTACAGGTAAGTTGGGGAAAGGATGGCTGAACCACTTCCACATTATGTCATCAGATTTCTAAGAATCAGCTAAAGTTATATGGTTATCCGACGCTTTACTTGCATATATTATGCAGTCGTAACTGGATGAAGATCCGTCATGTGAGGTTTACTATTTCATATTTATAATGTTGTGACTGGCCGTTTGAATGGCGTTAGGTGTCATACTTTCACTCTCGTTAATCTCTCAGGTAGTTGGTTCTTCAAAAAAGTTGTTGACGCGGGCGATTCCGTTCGGAGTTCTTTGATTCCCTTTGCAAGCTTTACAAAATTTAAAGTAGTACCAAATAGAGAATTGTGCAACTATGGCAAAACCAATAGTTCATTCATTAAAATACCATGTTCATAGTCTGAACCGGTCTGAACATAGTTCCTCTTCTATCTTTTATGTTATTAAACGGAATTGAGAAAGTCATTGTTTATCATAGTCCAAGTCCACATAGTTCCATTTCTTTTATTTTGCATAATCGAACAGATAAATTACTATTATTGTGACTGTTTTAATGAATGAGATAAAACCAAATTTCGTGATAGTTGCACAGCAAAATCACAAACATTTATTTAATTTTAAAGCATTGTCCGAGGCATTGTCCTACAAGCGTCATCCCTAAGACAACCATTTAAAAAAAACCATAGGGCATGTGCAATTATTTAAGAAGCATTACTTTGGAAAATACCACACAGAATACAATTCTCAGAATATTGCAAGATTTTGGAAAAATATACATATAAGATGAATTTGTGATTGTTAGCATTAGTTCCAATAGTTGGCCCACGTATAAACATAAGTGAAAGTCAAAGATCATCAAAAATTAGACTTTTAATCGTAAAGACGACGTAACGTGATAAGGCCACTGTCAGATAAACACCACATGGAGGTCAAAACAGCTGTTTCGGGAAAATTTCTACGTTAAATAATGACAAAATGCACCACAGTATGCTAACATATAAGAGCGGGGCAATATTTATAAAACATGCTGTAGTACAATAGCTGCAAGATTTGACAGTTTCACAGTAAATAGCAACATGGGATTTTTTATAAATTGTTTTGATTTTTAAAGGTTTATTTAATACTATTAGCAAAATATAATTCTAATAATTCATTGTTATTGGTTGCGTTCAATAAATTAATCTTATATGTACTTCCACGAATTCCACTAATTATAATTATAAGCATCACTACGATGCAGATTTGAGAAAAACAATTATATACAGTGGCGGGTTAAGAAGGGAGCCAAGGGACAAAAATAAACTAACTTAAAACACTCAACTCTACGATGAACTCTTTTGATGGACTGTACTGTCGAAGTCGGTTTAAACCAACATTGTAATTTCTCTCATAGCATGTTTTATTACGAATTAAGCGTATCAGTTCAAGTTATAGTAATAGTATAACATTTTAATCGAAACGATTTGATTAAAAATGAAGCTGTTGGTAAAACCAATGTTATTTTCTCTACACGCGACCACGTGCGACGTCACGTGTAAACGTTCTGTATTTACAATTCATTCCTCCTCCGAGTAGGTTATGTTAGGGTGACAAAATTAGGTTATGTTGTTTTCAATTTGTGGTTATAATTTTTTAAGACTTGCGCTGTTGCCAGTTAAATGGTTGACTGTACAATAATTACGTATAATTTTTGGAATTCTGTAATTAAAATTGCAACAATGTCAAAGAAGGAGTTGTAAAAATGTCAGTTTTTTCACGTCATAGTTTGACGTATATCACAATTCATGCATGCAAACCTGTAAAAACATAGCAACCTACTGGGAGAAGAAAATGGTGTGAATGAATTATGAATTATCTAGATATCATGTCTCTTAATTTGTGAAAACTCTGGCTTAAACCGCGATATTTGCAAATTGAACATCCACAGGCTTTTGTCTTTGTGCGTTCTGCACCTTACGAACTCTAACAAGGGTTTTTGTACAATCAGAAGCCGCCACGGATACACAAGACGCGCAAAGTTTATCAATATTGGGTGTCTGTAAAGGTAGTGAATTAGTTATCTACCCACATCTCTCGATAAGGGCTAAAAATGTTAATAAATAGTCTTCTGGAAAAAGCATCAGGAAATTATTTTACCTATATCGCAGATGAGCTTCTTTATTTCGTTATCACCTGTAGTGTTAGTGGCATTTTTATATACTTTACGAATATGACATTTACGTCCATCGATATCAAGGACTTTACCTGCAATAGCATAACTCAAATTAAAATAAAAGTTTTTGCTTTTACCTTTACAATGCTGCAAAAGGTAATGTCTCAACTAGTAACACTAGACTGTTCATTATAGAGGAGAATCCGGGGAACCCCGTAATTAACATGTTTCTACTCCTACATAATGAAAAGGTAAAATGATCAATTATAAACAAATTCTTACTGCAAATTATTCAGCTTATACTAATAACAAGCGAATTAGTGTATTTGAAAGCAAAAACACCCTCCTGTTTTTGGAAACCTTCCCAACACTTAGAATAAATTTGTATACAAATTGTATTATCTTTTATGTATGTTTTATTAAACATGAACATTTAATAAGTCCCGTTGAAAGATATTTTTGAGGCGACAAAATTTATATTTCTGTCATCTGTTACTTTGTAAAGACAGCGCGGTATAAGCTGACATTTAATTATATCAAATTGTATTATTTAATAATTGTTTTGTTATTTAATTGCCATATGAGCTGACACTATCAGCAGTTTATTGCCCACCTCGGCACAATATAAAAAAGGCAGACTTTGAAAATTTTTTTCAAACATTAGGAGCAAAATTCATAGCCGGGGGTGACTACAATAGTAAGCATACTAGATGGGGCTCACGACTAATAACAACTAAAGGAAGAGAACTTCATAATACAATAGAGGACAACAGATACTCAATCATCTCAACAGGAACACCAACCTATTGGCCTACCGATCCAAACAAGGTACCTGACCTATTGGACTTCTTTGTTGCAAACGGAATCAACCCGGCATTTACTGAAGTAGTACCCAGCTTTGACTTATCATCTGACCACTCCCCTATCTTAATAACAGTGGGCACATCTGTTATACCCAAAAACCCCACACCAAGGTTACACAATAGTAGAACAAACTGGGATGCTTATCGTAAGACACTAAGTGAAAACATAGACTTAAAAATTCGACTCAAAGAGCCTAAAGAAATAGAAATAGTTACGGAAGAACTAATAACAAAACTACAACAAGCTGTACAGCAAGCGACACCAAAAGTTCCTCAAAAGAAATTAAATAACGACATACCACTAGAAATTAAAAGAATCATTGCAGAAAAAAGACGTGCTAGAGCTAAGTGGCAACGAAGTCATACACCCGCGGACAAAAACGCTTACAACCACCTGAGTAATAAATTGAAGGCAAAACTTAGGGAAGTAAGAAATGAACAATTTGAAGAATATATATCCAAACTAACTAGAACTGATAATTCTATATGGAAACCAATCAAAAACTCCAGGAAGCCTAAACTAAATGTACCACCAATAAGAAAAAATAATGCTGAACCTTGGGCGAAGAGTGATAAAGAAAAGGCTAACCTATTTGCAGAACATCTGACCACAGTCTTTCAACCATTAGACAATGAACCAGATCAAGAACTTGAAGAAAATCTATCCACTCCTCTAGAGCCGCATCGAAAAATTAAACTATTTACTCCAAAAGAAATAACTGCTGAAATAAAAAAGCTTAATCCCAAAAAGGCTCCTAGTATTGACCAAATAACAGCTAAAATGCTGAGTGAACTTCCAAGAAAGGGCATTGTATTATTAACTTATATTTGTAATGCGATACTGAGGCTTGAATATTGGCCAAAATGTCTCAAAGTTGCACAAATTATAATGATTGGTAAGCCAGGAAAAGATCCAACGGATGTAGCTTCCTATCGTCCTATAAGCTTGCTCCCAGTTATTTCGAAACTTTTAGAAAAACTATTACTTCGCAGAATTAATGAAGACCTCGAACCCCAAAATTGGGTTCCGGAACATCAGTTTGGTTTTCGCCGCGCTCATTCCACGGTGCAGCAAGTCCATCGAATCGCGCAAGTTATAAACAACGCATTTGAAAATAAACACTACTGTACAGCCGTCTTTCTTGACGTAAGTCAAGCATTTGACAGAGTGTGGCATCTCGGATTGATATATAAAATCAAACAAACATTCCCTCCAGCCTACTTTAATTTATTGAAGTCATACCTGAACGAGAGAACATTCCAAACCAAGGTAAATGAAGAAACATCAGATTATTTTCCTATAAATTCCGGAGTGCCGCAGGGTAGTGTATTAGGGCCCCTACTCTACATTCTGTATACATCAGACCTGCCAATGACACAAAATACAACAACAGGAACATTTGCAGACGATACTGCCATTCTATCCAGTCATGAAAACCCTCAAATAGCATCAGACTACATCCAGATCCACTTGCTAGAACTCCAACAGTGGCTAAACAAATGGAAAATTAAGGTGAACGAGACCAAATCGGTACACGTAACATTTACCCTCCGTAAACAATTATGTCCAGCAGTTGTGATAAATAATGTGCAAATACCACAAATGGAAACGGCAAAATACTTAGGCTTACATCTAGATAACAAGCTGACATGGAAGGAACATATTAAAAAAAAGAAGAAACAAATAGACATCAAAGTAAGGGAAATAAACTGGCTAATAGGAAGAAAATCTAGACTATCGACAGAAAATAAAGTTCTAATTTACAAGACAATCATCCGACCGATCTGGACTTATGGAGTTGAGCTATGGGGCTGCGCCTCTAAAACAAATGTAGCAATAATCCAAAGAAGCCAATCAAAAATACTCCGGCAGATTGTAGACGCTCCGTGGTATGTAACGAATCATACGCTTCATACAGATCTACATATACCAACGGTCCAAGAAGTAATTCAGGAGAGAGCTACCAAACATCACGAAACATTAGAAACCCACACAAACCCCTTAATGGAACAGTTACTGCAACCAAGGATCAATAAAAGACTTAAAAAAATTGTGGCCAATAAACTTAGTGTGAGTGTAGTGAGTCCTTAAGTTTCTTTTTTTTTGACAAAGACAATTTATAAAACTTAGACTTAAGTTGCATAGGTTGCATTGATGGATGCTAATCTTATCATGTCATTTACCTGCTAGTACACCTAGCAGCAATTAACCCTTTAGCTTATAGAATGCATATATTGTTCTGATTGCTAAATAAATGGATAATAATAAAAAAAAAAAAATTTATTTGTAAAACAGACATTGAACAACACACAATAACAAAAGAAAATCTACTGCGTTACTACACCAGCTGTTTTTTCTAAAAATTGAAATCCTCTAACGCCCGTTAAGTAATCTCGTATGATTACTATTACTATTTAACACTATACAGGGTGTTTTACCACGATTACACATTACTGCACTAGTGTGTTCTACGTCAAAAGTCCTTATAAAGAATTTAACAATAAGTCTTTCATTTGTTAGAGCAAAAATTAATTACGATCCACTTATACACAGTTATAACATAAGAAATTTGTCTGTAATATACTCTCTTTTGTAATGGACCGATTGTTACGAATGCCCTCACTAAAGATTAATTTTTGAACGTATGTAAATAGAATCGGATATTATGGACCCGTTTATAATGGACTTTCGCTTGTAATAGAGAAATAGACTAAAAATTCCCTCAAGTCCATTATATGCGACAAATAAAAAAGAAATGCAAGAACAGGAGTAAGTTGAAGAATTTTTCAGATGCCTTAAAATCGTTTTAAACCTTGCAACAATACTTTCACAACGGAGACGATGCAAGTGAAATGCTGAATCAATTCAAAACAAATTATTTTAAACGTTTTTAAGCAAACAATATTCAAAGAAAAATTACGGATTCCATGTAAAGTAATATTTTTGTGTTCTAACTTTTTCTAACTTTTGATAAATGCATTATTTCGTAATTAACAATGTTATTATGTATGTGTATTTTGTGTTCAGTTTAAAAAATCAAATTCGGATGGACACCCGGCTATAATGGGAGTGTTATTGACTGTCTCCTAAAATCCATTATAAGCGAGTTCTACTGTACATAACATCAATTATTTGTCTACAGCACTCGTATGCTAAATATATCTCCCATTGTTTTGAATGTATACACGAATTCTTCTGTTACAAAACTCTAGTATTCGTCCAAAAATCTCACGAGGTTGCACTTGCACGGTTAACGCATTTTCGATGATATTTCTTAAATGATCTACATAAATTCAAAATAGTCAGTTTTCAGATACAGAAATCAAGGGTATTAAAATGTGCAGACCGAGGACCGGCTCGACCAATTAAGTGGTTTTCAAACTTGAATTAAAAAATCCCTGATGTCTCTTACAAAATTCGCAAAAGTTCCAGTCCACTTTGTTTCTGTATAATTTTTTTAAGTGTGTGACCATCTCGGCAACATGCGTCGGCGGATATACGTTAATCTGAATGTTTTTATTTCTTTCTAAACACACTAGTAAAGTATTGTGCAATAAAGGTGAAACACCCTGTAAATACATGTCAATCAACTAACAAAAACTGCCTAAACTATCGTTGCGTTCGATCAATTAACAGGCCATATGCCAGTGAAGTTTAAGACACCCCGTATAAAAGAGAGTAGCCGACGACCTCGGTATCAGACTTATCAGGAAGTACGATTTAACATGACTAATTGGCCCTCCAATAACTACACGATAACGTCCCTGGGCATAACTGGCGGCGGCGTTTACCGAGTGGCATGCAAAATATCTAGCATACGAATGCACGTAAAATTGCCACACGTAACTACAGCTTGGAAGAGACCAGGACTCAAAAATAGCCTTCCACATAATCTAAAAATCCCCGAAACGAAACGAGCGTTCCGAGAAATTCCCTGGGCCGCTCATTCATGGCACCCACGATTCTGCCAATTCGCGACAATTGCCTGGACCTGAAACAAAACAAGCGACAGGCGATCGTCGATTAGTCGCAGTGATCGGGGATCACTGTAAGAAGTGATAGCATGCTGTAAATAAAAAAATTCACTGGCATTCGAACGTTGCGACGTCACGAACGTTTGTGGCATGTGGAGCAAAGAATCTGCGCGGGGCGTGGGGCAACGTACGGCGACTGCGAGACAGACAGCTATGACGCCAAAGTGATAGTCAACACGGCGCCACAGTACAATACCGTGCAAAAAATTTGCGATTTGCGCCCCGGAATGTCAAAAGTGAATGAAAAGCTACTACAAGACTGCACAAACACGATTAGAAAATAAACAAATACTCACAAGCCAGGAAAGGGCAGGATTGTCTGGAGAATTCCTCGAACGTATCCAGTGTTTACATCATTATAAGAAGTTGGCACTTAACTTATTTAGGTTAGGATTAATATTTACACACGCGCGTGGGTGTCTCGGATACCAACAATTAAAATATTACAATATTTCGCTAAAGTGATAACATTAACGCAATTTACACTTGGCACTTAGTTTAAAGGTGGTTTATATCACTCATTTTATAGTTGTGTTTGAGTTTCGCACTTATCTATAAGATTTTCCTGTAAACTGAGATAAATCTAGAGATACTGCGTGTACAATACACACTAAATATGATATGCTGGCTCGCACGGCGCCATGTTTACTTGCTCTGTCTCAGTCGGACAAACACAGTGACTAAAGTGTGGCTCACTCGCAGCTTCTTGCAATAGCCTGCAGGCGTCCTTCTCTACCCGCCCAAGCAGCGATGCGTCCGTCTCGCTCGGCTCTACGGTTATTTATTATTCCAGTTCCTCGAAAACTTTCAAACCTGTTTAGCAGCCATCTCTGTCCGTTGTTGGATTCACCTTAGAATTTTATGCGTCATGCTTTCTCTTTCTGTCGCTTGCTTCTCTTGTTTTTCCAAAGCGACTTGCGGGTTCAAAGTCTAATCAAGTGGGCCAAGATATTGGACATATCGCGGTTTGTGGAAACGTTTTAGCTATGTTTACGTACCCATATGGTGGCTGCATCCATGTGGGTTTGCATTTTCGCGTTGCGTAACGCACCACTCTGTTCTTGGCAGTCGTTTCGAGTCTGGGGCATTTAAAATGCGAGCAACACGCGTGCGTTTTATCAGTACGGCAATTAAACACTGCTGACTGGAGGCTCACGCTCAATTGATGACGGACGTTTTTTCGCGACCAGATATTGAATTATCACCAACGGCCGGAGAGGCGAACGATGATGCTATCATTATCTAAATATAGATACAGCATATTAAATACAAACATGTTGGCTAGGTGGATATTCGCAGAAACCAGCGTGCATATGTTGGGATCGCCCGAACGCCTCGTCTTTCTCGCTTTATTGTGGAGGAATTTCCTCTTATTGGGTCTCTCCTTTTAGTGCGTGGGCATTTGTATAGGAATCTCCGTTCGGCGTCTCGCTTTCGCCTGCACTTGTCCTTGTTTTACATAACAGGTTATACTTCCTTCTCGCTCTCGGAATCTCCTGCCCGTCCTTGTCGCGTGCGTTTGCGGTCAAATATGAATGAACAAGTTGCTTACTTCCAATTTTGATGGCTGGCAGTTTATGCGTCGCATGTTCGGTTTCAAATTAACGCCGATTACGGCTATTCCGTTTCCACTCGTTAAACAAATTCCACCAACGAAATAAAACTTGTCGAAAGGATTTAGCTCTTGTCGTTACATATTTCCATTATCCGTCGCAAAAATGTCTGCTAACATAAAGGGAAAAATTTACAATTCAAAAATTACATTTATAGCGACGTAATGCCTATTAACAAGCTATTACCATTTTCTTGGAAGAAAGCGTTGGGAAATTCACTGTTTAGTCGTTTACTTAATAGTGTCGCTACTAATTTCTAATTCTGAGGTTAAGAAACAAGAATCCTACCAGTAACAAAATTCCGAATCATACAGTTTTAAATAGGTGACCAGATTTTGAAGATACCAAACCGAAAAGAACTCCCCCTTTTCAAGAAAGATCAAGTTACTTTTCACATTCTTCTCTCCTTTTCACGTCTTTACAATACTGCATATTCCTACCCTTTCCAGATGAAAATTATATCCTCTTTCTGCAAGTGTGCTTTGGCTTCTTCGGCAATTTTACTCCGCACCTCCCTATCCCTTATTTGTCTCTAGCCATCAGTGCATCCAACTATCTGAAATATATTTTCTGTATCTATTTCACTGTTCTTTATGCATCTACTTTCACCTTCTGTTCTGAATAGTCACATTATTCTCAAGATTTTTCTCTCAAGTCTTCACAGAGCTGCCTTTTCCCTCTTCATCACAGTTATTGCTTCCATTGCTTATGTCTCAATCTTGTCTAAGTATTTCAATTTGGGTTTTCTTGTTACACTTTCATTTATTTGTAAAAAGTGTCCCATTTCCTTCTTATATTCAATTTTTCGCTATAGCCTAAGTCTAGCGTGGTTGTTCCAACCAGGAACACCTGAAGACGAAAGTAGATCAAAACTCCCGAAACGTTGTGTGATTTACACGCTAGACAGTGGAAAAAGTCCGAAAAACATATCAGATACAGGGTGTTAAAGTTTTTAAAAAAATCCGTTTATTGTTATCTAAAAACCGCTTTGGGCGATTTTAATGATATTTTTATAGTTTGTTTATAACTTTATGAGGTATCTTTTGGACATATTACAGTTGATCCAGTACTTCCAGAGGGGTATGTCGATTAGGTTTTGTCACAAAACAAATAACGCCCAATACATTTTTTGCAATTTTTATATTTTTTAACAAAGCAACTAAAAATGCAACTTGTTTGTCTCTTGAATTTTTTTCGTATCTCGCTTCGTTTTCAAGAAAAAATAAAGCCCATATTTGTGCAGGCCCCTGAATCTATTAAGACAAAAACTTAGATGCTCCACTATTTCAAAAACCCATCAGCCGATTTTAGTGAAACTTTTAAGGTTTATTGATGCTATTAAGGATCATGTTTTGGGGTACTTAGATTTAAATTATTTATTCCAGAGGCGGCCGGGTTTTTTTTAACTTTAACACTGTATCACAGAAACGAAGGGTTTCCAGAACCATGTTTATTAAGACTTTTTTGCTTTTATTGATGAGATGTATAAGAGGGAAAATATCCGAACGTATTTTTTTAAACACCCTGTATACGTTCTAGAACCATGCAAATCTAACTGATAAGTTCATGTGCTGTTTCCTGTTCATTGAGGATTCAGTTACCTTTCCTCTGTCAAAGCCACAGTCAAAATCTATAAATTCATACACAGCAGTGGGCAAAAAAAAAACGGTACAGATTTTATAGCCCCGTATGTTCCTAGGTCGCTAATATCTTTATGTGATTATTATACCATCGAAAAGCGCAATCTTTATAGATGGAAATAATGCACTTTTATTTCAAACACACACAACAAATACAAACATTCTTGTTGAATACATAAAAATGTTGGTAACAAAAACAACTACAGCTATTCAAAATTATTTGCTGCATTTTCCATACACAGAACCGCCTACTGCTCGGCATTAAACATCCTGTAAAAATTAAGTTTATCTGCCAAATTGTATAGGTTATACTATTAAGTACCTTTATCTACTCCTACTGCACAATGGCCATGAATTATGATTCATAATTCACGGTTTGCAGCCAATCATAAAATTCTATTTTCATTATTCAATAGCTTGCAAATTGCAACCAATCAGAAAATTCTATTTTCATTATTCAATAGGTTGTAGCCAATCACAGAATTCATTCTTATTATTCAATGACTTTTGAAGTTAACAGCTGTCAAAATTCGGAAATATGAACACAAGTCTCCTATTGCAAAGGAGTAGATAAAATATCGTATTATATTCGCGATTATGGCCATTATTCACTCAGATGACTTGCGCCACGCGCCTTCGGCTTGTGGCGCAAATGTCATCTTCGTGAATAATGGCTGTCATAATCGCTCATATAATAATATACTATTACTGAACACTGCCAACATAAATTTAATTTTAAAAAAATCCACAGCCCGCTACACGTTGAAAGTTTTCGATCATACGGTACCAATTTTATATAGGTATATTTTATCATTCAGTTGCGATTAGGAGAAATAAAGAAAATTGATATTTACGACTTTGCAGTTTGACGTTTCAAAGTGTCAACTACAACATTTACTGATGTCAGCTTGCTTGATGGCTTGATATTCGAAAGCGAAGTCATGAATCTATAGAAAATGTTCAAGAAATATATGTCGGCCAAAAAATGTAATACAATACTTGGTGCGTTAGGCATTTTACAGCGCTCGGTTTTATTGAAGCACTCCGCTTCGCGTCGTAGTTCAAAATTAAAACCTCGCGCTGTAAAATGCGACCTACCGCACTTGTAATGTAAATAACTATTAGAAGACTAAAATCGGCTTAAACGATGTGACAATGGAAACAGCGACACGTTACTAAGTTTTAGTGCAAAATGTAATAAACAGTTGGCAACACCGTAAGATACTGATGTTTGTATAATAATACATTCACGATGTTTCCTCCTCCAAGCAGGCTCTGTTAGCTCTGTTGCTAAATAGCTAGACGTGGCAGAATTGGGTTATGAAATCAAGCTTGGCTTTGAAATATTTGTTTTATGAATAAAATGTTGGTGGCACTGTAAGTCTATGTCAAATTCGATGTTAGCAGGTTAGGTTTTGGGTAAGTTTGTGTCAAAACTGACGCAAAACCTAACCTAATAACCTCGAATTTGACATATACTTACAGTGCCACCAACATATTATTCATACAACAAATATTTCAAAGCCAAGCTTGATTTCATTTTCGTTTGCTCACGTGTTAGTTAAATGATGTTTCCTTCTGTAAAATGTTCGGCATTTTGACATTATAATTGCAACAATGCCAATAAAGCAGTTGTAAAAATCACAGCTTTTACATGTCACAGTTTGGTTTCCGGCACAATTCAAGCATGCAACCTAATAAAAACATATAACAGCCTACTAGGACGAGGAAATATTGTGAATGGACTATATAAAAAAATATTATTAATCTTATTGAGTGCTGTCAGATTGGGTATTGTTAGATCGTGTTGTTAGTGCTCATGTATTTTTTGGTTAGTCTACTTTGTTGCTTTGCGGGAAAAACAGAAACAAATAATATTACGCTGCGATTGCTGAAAAGCACGCAAATACAGGTAAGCTGTAGTAATACATTTTTATTATAATGATTTCATGTTTTGCCGGTAAAAGAGCAATGTGGGTAGAGTGAGACAATTCATAAGAGGGAACAGTGATTCGACTAAATTGTGAGACAATTGAACTGAGTTTTCTTCGCAAAAATTCTGAAAACCAAACTTGCGTTCTTTTTCGATTAGTCCAAGATGTTGGCATGATAATAAAGGAGCAGATTGCTAAGGTGTTGGACCCTCCAAACGCGAGTAAGTCTATATATTTTTTTAAATATAAAAACAGAAAATATTTTATGGAAAAATTGTGAATTGCATATATTTTCATTATTTGTATGGCATTTTGCAATAAACTTTTCTTTTATTACTTTGTTTTGTTTTATAAATGGTAAATAAGCATACAAGAGATCAAATGGGAATGTCACGATGTACCCCTTCAAAACGGAACACTGAGACACATGCAACTTATAGAAATGTTAATTAGTAATTATAATTCTATGTTTTTTTTAGTTTATTGCAATCAGTAATTTTTAATATTTTCCTAACATAATATGGGTGGTAATAAACATTCGGTATTTTAATGTATTTTTAACCCTAAAAAATAAATGAAGTTTACTATTTATTCATTTTTTTATGATATTGTATTAGTAATGTAATGTAATGTACTCAGTAATGTAATGCGTTTTACTAAACTAAATGAGCGTGTGTGCGTATCATCTCCCCGAGCTCTGAGGATTAGTGGTTAGCACGTCTGCTTAGCATTCGGGAGGTCGTGGGTTCGATTCCTGTGGCCGTTTGCTCTGATTTAGGTTTTTAGTCAGTAGAATATCTTCTCTAATGCCGGGGCAATACTTCTCCACCTTTTCTGGCCTGTCTTACATTCTCCACCCCTCCTTTCTCGAACCCATCCTGAAATTCCCGTTATTGACTGAAGAGGGACGCAAGATCCCTATAGTAGCCCGCGTTCAGTTGAAGGAATTGAAATTACTTTGAACCTTTACCTTTACCTGTGCGTATCAGTGTATGTTATATGAGCGATCTGCCGTTTTATTGTGAGTTTATAACTTTAGAACTGACTTTACGTATGAGTCACGGTGAGATTCTACAGTTCATCTGACGAAAGTGAAAGTGACGTATTTGAGAAGACGGCGCCAAAGAAATGAAGGAAGAATGTGGATAAGAAGTGGAAAAGAGAACGTGTGTTCAATAGCAAAAGCCTTAGTTCTCAAATCAGTAAAGTAAGAAGGTATTTGCAGATTTTTTTATGATACAGATGGAAACGTTACTGTTATTTATCATTACAATAAAGTCAAATATCGTGGAGAGTAATGTGCCTCTGGTGTATAATTATTGCATTATCCGGCCAATACTAAAGATGTATTGTTATATCAATCGGAATTGCTTCATACTTGCGGCGGTATAGTTTCGAATACGACCCAAAGTTAAACAAAACAATTTTTAGAACTTTTAGCAATACACTTGTATGCTACATTATTACCATGACACTTTATATTATTTCTTTTTTCTTCCTTTTTGAATATCTACTTGATTTAAGGGATGTTTCGTTGTTTATGGGTTAGTACCTATCAGATTTTATTGCAGTTTTTTCTTCAAGTACCTGTGCTGTATTTTATCAAGTTATGTACTTTCTTACTAAAAATATTCTTTCTGAGTATGTATTAAAGTTTACCTGGATAAAATCATTGTCTTTAATAAAAGGCAAGTAAAAAAAGCCAAGCAAAAGAAAGCAAGTAAATATCATACCAAGCATTGATTGTAATTATCGTACGTATGTTTTGTCTATTATTATTAGTTGCCCAATGATTTGAATTTGTATCGAACATCGTTATTTTGTATCGAGCGTCTATTATGTTTATCGAATGTTTATTATTTTAATAAGTATTAGAATTTTATACCGAGTGTTCGTTATCATTGTCGCGCGTCTAGTAGTTTCATGAAACATTCATTTTCTTAGGATGCATATAAATTTTATACCGAGCACTCAATGCACTTATCGAGCGTTTAGTATTTTTATCGAACATTTATTTTCTAGTCATGCATTTGGACTAAATATCGACAAAATATGACCTACAGAAGGAATAAAATACCTACCTGTTCTCACATAATATTATGCCTTCATTTTTTTTCCACGTAAAATGCAATAATTTTTCTTCTAAATATAATCACCTACATTTTTTTCGGTTCACTGTTCTTATTTCTCCCCCCCCCCCCCCCCCCCGACTTCTCTAGATCCATTTTTTCTAGCCTTTCAATGTCAGCAGTTTGTATTTGTTGTTTCTTTTCTTCGTCTATGTTTCGGTGCAGTGTGTTAAAACAGTTGTAGCCATTATATGTTTGTGTCTTTTCTTGTCTTGTTGTGTAGTGTTCCGCACATAATTTGGAATTTATTTAAACTATTAACTACGTCTTGATCGTATTCGTATCTTTACTACAAAAGCCATAACTTCTTTTTTTATATGCTACATTGAATTATAATTTTACACAGTTAGTTTAAGCGGTATCTATATGAATTGTTGAAGGTCTTTTTCATAGTTTCGAATTAATACTTTCTTTCCATTGTCCATGCCGTGCATGTCTACAAGGTGGTCCTAAAAGTTGGAATTTATTTTATCAGAATTAATGCATGATCAAAAATTATTTTCATCAGGTGTGGTATGAAATATTTAGTTCCTAATTTATGAATGCAACTACGTTTATACTTAAATGTCAAACTTAACATTTGATTTTTAAATGACATAGTTGCGCTCATAACTATTTGTTTGATTCACACAGATGCGTGCATCAAAACCTTTTTGATTATAATTAATCACGTAATTCAAGTCATAACTGTTTTATCTCATTCAAAGGTCGTGGTAAAGCCAAATTTGCATCTTGCCGTATTTGTTTGCCTCTGTTAATGTTGGAAAGGAATTTGTAAGCTTCCCTTAATGGCTTTAAAGCGGATGGATACATTTTCTACTAGAACTTAAGCCGACTTAGCATATTTGGGAATCATGGGTTTATGGATTTCGTTCAATTGCCTCATTGAGAGAGCTTAGCATTAAGGTTTCTTAGAATAAGCATTTTTCCTAAATAACGTGCGATGCTCCGATTGGCTACGCAGGATCGCCTCAGCCAATAGTGTTTGAGCTTGCCCCTCCTTGAATTGGCGAGTTCGTCTCGCTGTAAATTCAGAGTTAGTTAGATTCAGAGCCTCGAGGAAGCAAGTTCAGCTATGCTTTGTGCTAGTTTGCGTTTCGGTCTAACTCCCTGGTAAAGTCGTTTCCAGGTTGTTTTGTGTTACGGTTACGCGCAATTCGCTATTTTCGCGTGGCCAATCCAAGCGTGTCACAACGGTTGAAGCTTTTGTAAAAAACCATCGGTCCATCAGTGACGTTTGTAATCGTTGTTACTCAATATACTCGTGTTTGTTAAGTCTTGTTTCACTCCAACAACTAACTGAACCCAAGTTAGGGTTATTAAGTGGCAGTTCCCGGCAATCCCATTGAACCGGAACTCGCAGTGGATTAATTGGGGGCCCCATTCGTGGAAGCCTCTTATCAAGTTAATCGTACAAAAAACATTGGTCCTTCGAGCCGGATGTGGAAGAAGCTAAAAAACGCGAGTGTACAAGTTTCCAGTAGCTGGTGGATGCAATTGCTCCAACATCGTTTCGTCGGAGAGCGTCAAGAAGCTTCGCCAACACCAGGAAATTCAACCATCGAGAGCTTACACCGAGTCCAGGTCCCACGTCAAGCGGCAGCGATCGGCAGCGGGTTGGTTTTCTGTTCGTCAAGAAGTTACTACGTTCTCAAATCAAAAGTAAGTCCTTTTCCATTACACCTTCGTTTAGTGCTGTTTTTTGCTTGTGTCAGTCATGGTGGAAACTCGTTCGACATCAGCGGTCATGTCGGAAACTCGCACTTTAACCACTCGTTGCAAATTCATAAAAGCCCAAGTAGATCGTTTCAAAACTCTATTTCATAGAATTTCTTCGTCCAGCCCCGTGAAGGCTCACGAGGTCGGCAACTTGTCAGAAGAGTTTAGTTGTTTCCAAAATTTGTTGGATGAGTATAAGAAGTCAATGGAGGGCCTAATGGAGGCCGACGCTGAAAACTTTGATGAACTTTTCAATGAATTTGACTCTTTTATGACTCATTTTAGCGAGATTAGTAGCGCAGTAAAGGAATTCTTATCAAAAAATAAGATCAGTTCGGGTATAAAACCGAATGTAGGTCAAAATTCTTCGCAAAGTGGCCCTTCAGGAGAGCTCGCTGGATTAAGATTACCACCCTTAGATTTGCCTTCCTTTTCGGGGAAATTCGAGAATTGGGTTCAATTTCATGACTCCTTTACGTCGCTTATTCATAACAACGTTAATTTGACCAACGTTCAGAAATTTTACTATTTGATTTCTTCCCTTAAGGCAGAAGCTGCTAGTTCAATCTCGTCGTTAAAAGTTACCAACGATAACTATACCATTGCTTGGGACATTCTAGTCAAGCGATTTGAAAATAAGAAACTGATCGTAAAATCAAACATAAATGCGTTATTCAGTTTAGAGAACGTAAAAAAGGATTCACATTCGTCTGTTCAAAGGCTGCTCGATAGTGTAGTTAGAATTTTGGAAATTTTAAAGGCGTACGGGGAACCCACAGTCGACACCATACTAATACATATCATAGTTTCGAAGCTCAGCTCAGCAATACAGACTGACTGGGAATTATGCAAACATGCCGGACAATTTCCTACTTTGCGAGAGTTGTTAGATTTTTTAGAGAGCAAAAGTCACTTATTAGGTTCGCTGGAAGCTGCGAAAATAGGTTCGAGTTTGGGAAATCAGGGATCCGAGCAAAAAAGTCATGCACGCGCTCATGTAGCCAGAGAGCAAGGTAATCACTCTTGTGATTTTTGCAAAAATAGTAATCATTCGATTAGCGCTTGCGAATCATTCTCAAAATTGTCGGTAAACGCTCGTATCGAAGAGGCGCGTCGTTTGAAATTATGCAACAATTGTCTCAAGCCCGGACATTTCGTGGTAAAATGCACATCGTCGAGATGCCGCGTATGCAGAAAAAAGCACCATACTTTACTGTGTTTGCGTCCAAAGCGCGACGCGCACGAAAATACTTCGTCGCCGCGTCCTGGACCGCCAGAATCCAGCAGTGACGCACGGGAGGTCGGGGCCGTCTCCCCGAGCGAGGCACCCGTCGCATCCGTTTCAGCAGCTTGTAGCCGTCCTGCAATCGCGGCGCCAGCGCAAGTTTTATTGTCCACGGTTAGCGTATTCGTAGAAGGATCCTCCGGGTCATTTTCCCGGGCAAAAGCTCTTTTGGACCCCGGATCCCAACTTAACTTAGTTAGCGCCGACTTGTGTCAAAATTTGAAAATTGAGAAACGAGGTAATATCACCTCACTGTCGGGTGTTGGTGCCAGGGCTCTGAACGCTGAATTCAGAGAAAACGTTCGAATCCGCTCCCGTAACGGGAAATACGAGGACATTTTGAGCTGTATTGTGTTAGACAAAATTACGGACCCTCTGCCGGCCCTTTCTTTCTCGTTGAGGGATTTGAAGATCCCACCAAACATTGTGCTAGCCGATTCAGATTGTAATACACCGGGAAAGATTGATCTTTTATTAGGCGCGAATGTCTTTTGGCAAGTGCTCTGTCAGGGACAGGTGAAATTGGGCCCAGAGAAGCCATTCTTAACAAAAACTCTTTTTGGTTAGGTTTTAGGCGGAAACATGAACATCGAAAATCGAGCGCTCATGCTTTCAAATAGAGTTCATTTAAGTGTAGCCGGCATCGAGCACGGCATTCAGAGATTTTGGGAAATCGAGGGGGCTTACGGTTCATCGGGCCGACTCTCTGCTGATGACAAATTTTGCGAAGACCATTTTCAATCGACTACGAAACGGGCGTCGTCGGAGCCGCGTAGGTTCATCGTGAGCATACCTTTCAGGAAAGATGCTCCATCGCTGGGAGACTCGCGCGGTATAGCGTTAAAGCGTTTCTATTCATTAGAAAACAAATTGTCAAAAAATCCCGAGTTGAAAACCGCGTATTCCGCATTTCTCAAAGAATACGAGTCGCTTGGTCACTTGAGCAAGGTGGACGACGAAGCGAGCCTTCCTCATCCTAGGTTTTATTTACCACATTTGCCAGTCATAAAGGAGGACAGTTCAACGACCAAACATCGCGTTGTTTTTGACGGCAGTTGTGCGTCCTCCTCCGGAGTATCGCTTAACGACCTTCAACATAAGGGCCCAGTGGTCCAGCAGTCGTTGTTTGCAATTCTTTGTCGCTTTAGGCAATTCAAGTACGTGCTGAAAGCAGATTGCGCCAAAATGTATAGGCAAATTCTCGTGGACCCCTCGCAGACGCAATACCAATTAATTTTATGGCGTGACGACAAAACCTCAGCGGTAAAATGCTTCAAATTATTAACGGTCACCTACGGTACTAAATCAGCCTCGTACCTAGCAACTAGGTGCTTGATACAAATCGCCCAGGAAATCGAAGCATCGCTTCCAGAGGCCTCATTAAGAATTAGCCGGGATTTTTATGTAGATGACCTACTGACTGGTTTTGAAAATAGGGCGGAAGCCATAAAAACGCAATTCGAAATTAGTAGCGCTTTGTCGGGGTACGGGTTTGAATTGCGAAAGTGGGCATCCAACGACAGCGAAGTAGCTAGCGCCATTGGTGTAGATCGCGGCAGCATGGAGCCCATTTCTTTGACGGAAGACGCCACGGAGAAAACTCTCGGCATTTTTTGGGATACTCGGCGGGACGTGCTAAGTTACAGAGTAAACCCTAGCTGTTGCAAATCAGTTACCAAGCGGGCTATACTCTCTAGTATGGCTCAAATATTCGATCCCTTGGGACTACTTGGTCCAAGCGTTCTAACTTTGAAACTTCTCGTGCAACGGCTTTGGCAGTTGAAGTTGTCATGGGACGAAACGGTGCCCATGGAGATGCGCTCCAGATACGACGAACTCCATTCTTCATTACGCTCTTTGGGCTCGTTGGCAATTCCGAGACGGGTAATTTGCGATGACATAAATTCGATAGATCTCCACGGATTTGCGGACGCGAGTTCTGTAGCCTACGGGTGCGCCGTGTATATACGTTGCGTTGACGCGCGCGGTAATGTCACCACCAATTTGCTTTGTGCTAAGTCAAGGGTCGCTCCATTAAAAACAATATCCTTGCCTCGTTTGGAGCTTTGCGCAGCCTTACTGTTGGCTCGTTTGATTAAAACTATACTCGATTCCTCCGCATTTAAATTTGACCGCGTGTACTATTGGTCGGACTCCACCATAACTCTGCACTGGATAAATAAGGATGCGAGTAATTGGAAGACGTTCGTCGCGAACCGGGTGTCCGAGATTCACGAACTAAGCAATAGGGAAGAATGGTTTCACGTGCGTACAAATTGCAACCCGTCCGATATAATTAGCAGGGGAATGTTACCCCAGGAGTTACTCAACTCACGCTTGTGGTGGCACGGGCCAGAATTTTTGTCACAGGCGGACTTAAAACCCCAGCCCGTTAAAATTGATTCGGGTGAGCTAGCAGCCCAAGAGTCGCGCCCAGTAGTGGCCACTCTTCACCATCGCGTCCCAGAATTTGAACTTTTCAGACGCTATTCCAGTTTTACAAAATTACAGCGCGTAGTCGCGTACTGCCTGCGTCTCGCGAGAAACAGAAACACCGAAACGCGCTGGTCGGGACCTCCAGCCATTGACGAATTGGAGGACGCGACTCGCCGCCTGATCAAAATTGCCCAGGCGGAAGTCTTTTCCGGAGAAATAGCAGTTTTGTCTAAAAAGGCGCCATTGCCGAAAAATAGTGCGCTGCTTTCTCTAAACCCATTTCTGGACGATCAGGGCCTACTGCGCGTGGGCGGCCGTCTAGAAAACTCCAATCTAAGCTTTGATCAGAAACATCCCCTTTTGTTACCAGCTAGTCACCCTTTGTCGTTGCTAATCGTGAAGCAAGAGCATTTGCGGCTCTTGCATTGTGGACACTCGGTGTTACTAGCCTCATTGCGGGATAAGTTTTGGATCGTGAGGGCCAAAGACCTAATACGTAAAGTAATACACAATTGCGTGATATGCTTCCGGGCCAAGCCTAAGATGAATGAACACTTGATGGGATCACTACCCGAAGCTCGTGTCACACCCTCTCCCCCTTTCAGCAATTGCGGGATAGATTACGCGGGTCCCGTGTTTATAAAAAACAAATCCGGGCGAGGCGCGAAAGAAGTAAAGGCTTACGTAGCCCTATTTGTGTGTTTAGCCACGAAGGCTATTCATCTTGAACTCGTGGAAGACCTCACGACGGAGGCTTTCATCGCATCGTTGAGGAGATTCATCTCCAGACGCGGTTTACCCTCCAACATATTTTCTGACAATGCTACCTGTTTCACCGGTGCCAGAAATCAGCTATCGGAATTAAAAAATATCCTGTCAGGCTCTAGTGAGCAATGCATAAGGGAAGAATTGTCGAAACATAACATTAAGTGGAATTTTATTCCGGCACGCTCTCCGCACTTTGGCGGCATTTGGGAAGCGGGGGTAAAGTCATTGAAATATTATTTAAGGCGAATATCTTGCAATGCAAAGTTAACTTTCGTTGAGTATTACACCATGCTGACTCAAGTGGAGGCGATACTAAATTCCCGTCCACTCTGTGTTCTCCCTACCGACGCCTCATTCCCCGAAGTCCTTACTCCTGCCCACTTCTTGATCGGTCGGAAGCTGACTTCGTTTCCGGAAGCCCAACTCCAGGGCATACCGGAAAATCGTCTCAGCCGCTATGGGCTGGTCCAGCGGCTGTCCCAGCAGTTTTGGGATCGCTGGTCCCGGGACTACCTCCACCTCCTGCAGCGCCGGCCTAAGTGGAAGTCCTCCAGCACGTCTCTAGCCCCCCAGGTGGGCGACGTGGTACTCGTCCACGACGAGGCATCTCCAAGCTACCGTTGGCCACTGGCAATCATTTCGGCCACATATCCAGGAGCGGATGGTGTTGTGCGTGTGGTGCAAGTGCGCGATTCCCGAGGGAATCTCCTGAAACGCTCGGTGCGTAAAGTGTACATCCTACCCAAAGACGATCATTGCGATCAAGGGCAATAAACATTGACTTTGCTCTTAGTTGGTAGTTTTCGCTAATTGAACATTTTGCTAGGTTTAGTTGTTTCTTTGCTTGTATTCATGCTAGTTGTAAGTTATCTGTAAGACTCTTGGATTATCATCTGTCATTAGTTCTTGTTATGCATTTGATTATTTTGTAGTGTTAGATTTCAGTTTAATTTTGGGATTTAATCACGTCGTGCCATAGTCGGCACTTCGGGGGCGGCATGTTTGATTCACACAGATGCGTGCATCAAAACCTTTTTGATTATAATTAATCACGTAATTCAAGTCATAACTGTTTTATCTCATTCAAAGGTCGTGGTAAAGCCAAATTTGCATCTTGCCGTATTTGTTTGCCTCTGTTAATGTTGGAAAGGAATTTGTAAGCTTCCCTTAATGGCTTTAAAGCGGATGGATACATTTTCTACTAGAACTTAAGCCGACTTAGCATATTTGGGAATCATGGGTTTATGGATTTCGTTCAATTGCCTCATTGAGAGAGCTTAGCATTAAGGTTTCTTAGAATAAGCATTTTTCCTAAATAACGTGCGATGCTCCGATTGGCTACGCAGGATCGCCTCAGCCAATAGTGTTTGAGCTTGCCCCTCCTTGAATTGGCGAGTTCGTCTCGCTGTAAATTCAGAGTTAGTTAGATTCAGAGCCTCGAGGAAGCAAGTTCAGCTATGCTTTGTGCTAGTTTGCGTTTCGGTCTAACTCCCTGGTAAAGTCGTTTCCAGGTTGTTTTGTGTTACGGTTACGCGCAATTCGCTATTTTCGCGTGGCCAATCCAAGCGTGTCACAACGGTTGAAGCTTTTGTAAAAAAACATCGGTCCATCAGTGACGTTTGTAATCGTTGTTACTCAATATACTCGTGTTTGTTAAGTCTTGTTTCACTCCAACAACTAACTGAACCCAAGTTAGGGTTATTAAGTGGCAGTTCCCGGCAATCCCATTGAACCGGAACTCGCAGTGGATTAATTGGGGGCCCCATTCGTGGAAGCCTCTTATCAAGTTAATCGTACAAAAAACACTATTCGATAGCCATACGAGATGAAAATTTTTGATGATACTATAAAAAAAAGTAGTAAAGATTTTTCAAATAATTTTATTTCTTAAAGGGCCAAATTAAGAAGTTACTGCCCTGTAAAGTTTAAAATTTAAAAAAATCAATATTTTTAAACACCGTGTGTCGTATTGTAAATGAAAAATTAGACGCAAAACAATTCTTTTGGCATTTTGGGCTCAACTCAGTCGTTTTTGAGATACACTCAAAAATGTATTCCAGTGTGATATCGCTAATTGTACCATGTCATATTATTTTTAAAAAACTGCAAACAGACTATGTTGAACTAATAATTCCAAGACAACTTTATTACGTAACATTAATTTTATCATAATATGTACCACACAGTGTTTCAAACAACAGCTTTCATTCAAAACTATTCCTCAAATCCCTCTAACTGCACTAATTGTCAAATTAAGGCTTTCATATTACATGAAGTTTGAACTTTAGCAGACCCTAACTCAGCCTGTAAAAATTAAAAATAAATCTCTATGTGTTTAACATATTAAAAAAATCAACTTTTTAGTTCAACTTTACAGAACCATAACATTTTAATTTGGCCCTTTAAATAAAAAAATTATTTGAAAAATTATCGCTATTTTTTATGTAGGTAAAATATGTCCTTAGCTTAGTAAATAAAGTGGGTGATAATTACAAGCATGTCTAATTCCTTGCTTTATTGGTATATGTTCTTTTCTTTCCCTGCCATGTTTACTACACTTTGCGAGTGGTGGTATACATTCGGCATTATATTCATCACATTTAGAGACTCACATTTTTTCAAGTACCTATACTTATTAATATTATATATACAATACCAACTTAGTCCCGTTTACTCGAATAAATGCCGTTTCGTAACATATTAGTCGTATATGTCTTTTGAGTTATCCTGGTTTCTTTATTAACTGTTTTATTACTCATATCTTGTCAATATGTAATCTTCCTAAATTAATATAGTAACAAATATATAAAGAACAAAGATTCCATAATTTTACAATAAATATTTACATCGATGAATACTTTTCAAATGTTCTAAATTTTTCATTTAAAATTTGAACCGTTGCTAAAGTCTACATATTACCCTTTTTTCGTGACGTAACGATTTTCTCTCTTTAATTAACTGTAAGGGATTGGGCGAAACAGAAAATCTGCAATTTGTGGTCAGGTCGGCTTTAAATATGATCTGTTTTATAATGCTGTTCAAAGTGACATTTGTCCAAAACACCCTAAAAATGCCGCGCTCTAACGAGCAAGCCAGCAAGCCCAAAATCATTGGAATGTTTAGTAACTTCTTCGAAGAGAACCGTCGAACTGGCATAGGTCAAGAATGTCTAAGTATGAATAATGCGTTATTTAGGGCATCCCTTGCTTTAAAGGTTAGGTATATGTCAAATTATTTTTGATGTCTACTATTAATGATCTAAATATAATTTTTTGAATGTTACGTCAATATTAGACATACGTTTACAACACCATGTTTTGTTATTTATGACGTCACAGCAAATAGGTAATGTGTAGACTTTATCTCTTGTAGTATAAACAATTGTCATCCCCCCTCGTTACACCTGCCAATAAACCCCCTGATAGAAAACAATAAATAGATTAAAATATAAATCTACGTGTTTCTTGTTGGTTTAATATCAAATCTAGACTAAAATTGATAAAAAATCAAATACATGACCTAAAAAAATTCTGCCAAAGGCGAGAACATATTTTTTCTTTTATTTGCATAAATATTTCAAATACATTACTTCGTGGATCAAATAATTCGTGTTGTGACTAATAGAAAATATTACTTTACGGCTAGCCACATAAAAAACAAAAATCAAAATTTACGCCTTCCAGTGCAGGCAGAACACATAAGTACTCAAACGAGTAGAAAAAATAATATCTAATACGAGCAGAACAACCCATTTTAATTAATAACAAAAGACAACACCAATTTATATTTTATTTCTTAATAGTTTGCGATGTTGCCATATCTGGGCGATTAACTATAACTATTTTCTTTTAACCAAGTAAATAAGTAATGAAAATGTAAATTATGACAATTATGTTTTTCCTTTAAATGCCGATTGAAGTTATTTCCAAAATTTCAAAATCATGATAGTCAATGATCCGTAACAATTTAAAGAAATAATCAGTAATTTAAATTGCTACTGCCACAGTCACATGTTAGCCCCTCTCCACAATATAAAATATAAAAAATTCCAGTTATTGGAATTTATATGTTTCTTTAAATATGAAGCTCTGATACGTAAATGAACTAAAAGAGGAGATACGATTACCGAAAGTTGAATGTACAGATAAATAATGACGTAAATAACAGCGTATTTATAATTTGTTGCAATTAATTTAGATTTTTTAGTTTGATAAATTCCATTACGAACAGTGTATTCACGATATTAATTTCTAGTTCTATGATCTATTATATTTAAAACCTAGTTTATTATTTGTTTTTCATTACGATCTGAAAAACTTAAATTTTATTATTGTAACGTTATTCAACGAAACAAACAAATATACGCGAACATTCTACATTAAAGTTGATAAAAGTAGGTATCTCCTGTTTGCTCTAGTTTTAACAATTCTTATTTAATGTTGAGCTTTTTATCATTTTTATCCGGCAGTTCTGTCTTGAAGGAAATCACAAATCATTAACTTCTACATACGTTTCTGTCTAAAGGAAGTTTAATGTAAAATAATAATAAATAGGAGTAAGTTTGTAATCATTGTGGATACAGAACAGCAGGGCTGTGCTTAGACATCTAGGCGTCCCCTCAATATTTTTTTTCTGAGTATTGAAAGTTTTAAAATAGAGAGCATTACATTTTGCAAAAAATAAGAACAATTACAAGTTGACATTATAAAAGCATATGATCTACGTATGTAGTTGAAAAAAAATAGAAATTAAATCGAAGAGTCTGAAAGAAAATATGCTTTAACCATGTAATTAAAAAAATATTGAGTTATATTTACGCAACTACTTTGTTTTTTGTCGGTGGTCTATATGCGAAGGGCAAGTAGTTCAGAAGTTTTCTAAATTAACATCCTTGAATTACAGAACAATAGAATCGAGAAAGAGTGTCATTCGGCAACGGATTCCATTTCAAACAGTGCAAAGTTATGGTAAATAGGAATGGGGTGTTTTAATTTACTTATAATAATATCTTTCACACGTGTAACGTACTGGTTATAGTACTCGTAATAACTTCTTTACCTAAGGATTACCAAACATGTCTAAAAACTGCGTTATTTAAATTGCTCAGAAAATCAATCAAATTAAAAAAATTAAAGATGTTTTAGATATTCTCAGACGAAGACGTGCAAAATATGGAAACATTTTTAAATTCTACTAGTGCTAGTTTCTCCTAAAATGTGCATAGTTTGTCTTGCAGTAGGCGACGTGGCACCATCTTGTTGAAATAATGGATTTTCTATACCAAGTCTTCCAATTTCATTAATTACAAAATTTGTTCTTGAAATTCGTGTCTAAAATTTCGTTACGTCTGCACAATGGACTCTGTTCGAAGGAAATTTTCAACAGCGAACACGAGTTAGTTTATTGCCATAGCACTTAAAATTGCACACTTTAAGGAAGATAATGACGTTTGTACCAATAATTGTATGCAATAAGGCTGCTATTGATATAGTATATTATTTTTCGCATACATTTTTAGTACCGAATTAAAGTTTTCAGAATGGTACGCCTTTCTTAATATCGTTCGTTGTTACAGATGGAGTAAATCTGTGAAACTGAATGCACTGTTTTTAATACGAAGTTTCATATAAAATACAACTAATAATTAGTCATTTCTTTTAGGAAAACGTTTAATATAATTTTATTACGCGTTATTGCGATGTTATAGGCTTTTTAAGCAATGTAATTTGTCTATCAAAGAAATAATTAGCAATCAAAGCATGTAAGTACATTATTTTTTTGCAGACTATCACAATGTCTATTTGATCAATAGGCTGGTAAATCCTAAACTGCTTAATTCGTCAAGTACAAACTTATCGGCAGGTTATCAATTTGGATTTTGATCTCCACAGGTGAGGGAATTTCGTAGATGTTAAGTTTAGAGCCAATTTAGATTAGATATGGATAGTCTCGGAATGACAGTAGAATCCGATTAGGTGTAATAAAACAATTTAATAAAAGCAGGATAATCGATGTACTGTTTGAAAAAAGTTTCATAATTTTTTATAGAATTTTACTAGCCACCGTTTTCAGATCGCCAAAGATCGAAGACGGTTTATCTGTTTCATTTTTTAAAATTTGCTAATGCGTATGAGAAATACAATTGAAGATAGAGGCAAGAAGACTGGGAAAGCAAAATCAAGAACAACACAAAAAGTGTCTAATATTAGTGGAAATGTTATCAAGGAATAAACAACTAAAAATTATTAAAGTTGCAAAGAATCTTAACGGACAAAGCATTTGTACCACTGAGGTTTGTACAAAGAAAATTCAAGAAAATACTGATCCAGCACATGAAAAATGCAAGAACGAACGTAGTATACAATAAGCTGTATAGTAAATAGGGAAGCGTGTACAGTAGAGCAAATTGATAAGCAGGAAGTAGATGAGATAACAGGTGGAAACGATATGAAGACCCAGAAAAAATAGAAAGAACATGAAAAGATGCAAAGATATGCGGACAACACGAAATCCTTGGTTTGCAACATGGACTATAACAAGTCTATCTAAAATAGAAGCATTGCAAATTCTTAGAGAATAAATCATATGATACCAGCTTCATATAGTGACACTGCAAGAAGTGAGATGGAGAGGGAGTGGCAATTCCGATATTGGTTCTTATACTATAGCGTATAGTACGGCGAAGGAAGGGCAAAATGGAATGGATTTTATCATAGACGAGTGCGAGTACACTATTATATCATTTAAACCAGTAAACCAGAATATATATATACTAAGATCGAACGGAAAATTGGGTAATACATATAAGCATATGCAATGTACTTACACTCACATATAGAGGAAAGGGAGGAGGGAGATAAAGATACAGTTTATGAGCAACTGTAGGAAGTGATAGATAAGATATCAAGTCACAATCTAAAGATAATAATAGGGGGTTGTAACGCAAAATTGGGAAAAGAAAAGCGCTAGGCAAACATAGCTTACATGAAATATTTAAGTAACGATAATGGGAAAAGAATTATTGATCTAGCAGGTAGCATCAACATTTCCATATAAGAATATACACAAAGCAACGTGGGTACCTCCGGACGGAATAACCATAATCCAAATAGATTACGTTATAAATTTTTTATCAGCAGATAATATAATTATAATTAATTACATAATAAATATTACTCTACATAAAACATTATACATAAATATTGTGGCCACAAAGGCAAAGTTTGTGGCCATTCAAAAATACTTAAATATATTAATGTAAGCATGCATATTTAAAAGGAATTAAAAACTAAATAAAAATATGTATGTTGATTCCTTAATACCGGATTTTGATTCGTCAGCTAATTCTCTCATAATCAAGTGACTACGTGGATACAGTTGACGGCCAGGCTAACTCAGTGGTGGCGGCGTACTGTTCATTAGAAGTACTACATACAGTTAACTAAATTAAATGACGACAAGTGCATCCAGGTATCCCAGAGAATTCGTAAACTCAAAAGTAGCACAATATTCTGAAAGAAAGCATACACATCTAAGTAGCAGTAACATAAACAAGATGATGTACTAATATCACAGCATAATAATCACATATAAAATAGCATACAGAGCCAGTACAGAGTGTAGGTGATTATTCTATAAATATACACAAACGTCAGATGCAGCTCAAAACACATGAACTCGACTAACCCTGCAAATAAGTTAACCTTTATTTTACTCTAAAATGTACAAATACAGACTACGTAAAGCATGATCAACAACATATTTAAAAGTGATGCGGAGACTAAACTAGGCTCAGAGGATGAAAATAATTAGTTGTAATTTGAGCATTAGAATGGGCCCTGAAGGTTACTCATGGAGATCGTTAATTCAATTGCAATTGACAGCAAGAGTTCAATAACAAATGTAAAACCTACGGGGTTCTGAGGGAACTCCAGCAGAACCTGCTCACAACATAATGCAGAAAGGCAAGTTACAAAGGTGCTAAAGAGGCACAGGATAACTGTACACAATATTTCAATGGTGTTAAAATAAGGCAAACAATACACGTTTCATTAACTCTTTTTTGAGTTCCTAGACCTCACTACGACGGTACAAGTACAGCGAGTGCAAGAGGACGGAGACCAAGCCAAGGCAAAGACGGCTCGATCCTAGAATGCGGTCACAGGGCAGTGATTGCGGGCTCGCGCTGAAATTGGGCCGAGAACGCCAGGTGCACATGGAGCTGTGCGAATTTCACATTAACAGTCGAGGGTTATTTGGGGCTCCTAACTTGCAGCCCAAACCTGGGCCACGTGCCAAATGAATTTCAACAGCTTGCTTAACCACAATCCGTCAAGATTGGCGTGAGAGGAATTTCTTTCTTAAAGTCACCAGAGTAGCATTAAACCGCTACATAAAGCGAGGGCGATATCTAGAAAAACTTCATCAAAGAACCCGCTGAACTCTGGTTGACCCAAAATGGAAGCCTCACTGCTCGGAATCGTTACACAACGAAGAGAGCGAATGCAGACGTCGACCGCGCAACGATAAAAACTCATAACGACCAGGAAGGGTACTCGCAAAGTTTGAAATATGCGCCATAGACTCCAAAATTACCTAGACCGTGCTCAGGAACTTGTAAACCTATAAAAACGCATTTTGACTGTAACAACCTTCACCAGTCTACAAATCAAATTGATGCGAGGCATTATGTATGTCCTATGTATTGGATGTCAGCAGTTGCAGAAGATTGCGACACCGATCATTTCTTAGTACATGTTAGATTCGGGCAAATAATTGCTATAAAAAAGGGGAATGTGGTGTAAAACCCAAATATTTGATTTAGACAGATTAAAACAAGATGAAAAAATTGCAATTAATTGCTGCACGATACAGAGAGGTTATATCGGATTAAATCAGAAATAACGAACGGAAAGAAACAGCAATGGAAGAAGAATATAAGGACATGAGGAGTATATTAATAGCAACAATTATGATATTGAGAAAGAAAAAAGGATAAATCAAGAATAAAGGATGGTACCTACGATGAAGTACTCAAACGAGCGATAAAATTACGAAATGAAGTGGGACCAACACTGTTAAACGTTGCAGATGATGAAAATAAAGAGTTATACAGTGGGAAACGGAGAAATGTAAAACAATATCTTTAGAAAAAAGTTAGAGGTAACAGAATATATGGCGTAAGTAAAAATTACTAGCTATAAAAAAAGTGTGAACAGATGGAAATAATTTTTCGAAAACTTATTACCTAAATGCAGGAGAAGAAGGCAGAGTAGAAGAGGACCTAGCAGAAACCCAGTGCTGACAAGGAAATTTTCAATTTCCAACGGAATAAAAAGTATTCGAAAATGAAAAATAATAAAGCAACTCGATAAGATCAAATTGCCGCTGAGATACTCAAATATGAGGGCATTGACATAAAGCGGAAGTTATACAAGTTAATCGATAAAATGTGTAGAAGTAATGTCCAAAACCTGGAATACAAGAATAATCTGCCCGGTACATGAAAAAGGAGATGAAACTATATCTGAATATTTCAGAGAAATAAAATTGCTCAGAAGAGGGTATAAGATCTTAGTACAACAATGGTTAAGAAATTAGTTTCAAAAATAGAAGGAGAGATGGAATAATATCTGTACGGATTTAGGAAGGGAAGAAATACCTCAGATCATATCTTCACTTTAAGACAAATATTGGAAAAATCCGTCAAAAGGATGCCGATCTATAACTTTTTATAAACTTTCGCCAACAATACGATACAATGAGTTTATTCAATTTAGTTCTAGAGTGGAAAATAAGACAATTACCAATACGAAAAAATTAATCAAAATGAAACAAAACCACACAAATCCTTAGATATGCAAATGAACTTATAATAATATCTAGAAAAAACTAAGAGCTACAAGAAACATACGAACAATTAGATAGATAAAGTTGCATGGACGAAAGATAGAACAATAAATCAAACAAAATGCATAGTAACATCAAGAAGACAAATAGGGGTGACCTGACAGTGAATTTGAAAATATTGGGGAAAGTGAGATCCTTTAAATATCTAGGTGCAATTACAACAAAAGAAAAGGAAATTCCTGATCTAGCAGCGATAATAGCTGCAGAGTGAGATACAATTTCGAACTAACGGGTGTTCATAAACAGTCGTCATCCCAGTTGCTTTGAAAAACAAAATGTTATGTCTTTGATTAATTCGCGCAACACAATAAAACGTCATTGAGTACTGTCATAGCGCATTTTTTCTCAATTTTAATAGACATACGTTTCTGAAGTCAAAACCTACTGGGATGACGACTGTTTATGAACACCCGTTAGTTAAAGAATTGTATAACCAACCAAATGTAGTAATCGAAGATAAAAAGTAATAGAGCGGGGTGGTTAGAAATTTAAACAAAGTAGACAAATCAAGAGGTAGTAAAATTATCCTTAAAGCGAATTTTGAGTGGAAAGACCTAAGGGTAGACTACGAACATGGTTAATAGACAATGTGGAAAAACACTTGGAAGTGGTAGGAGCAAGGAATTGGAGAAGTTGGACAACTGATAAGAAAAAATGGAATGAAGTTAAGGAAGAAGTAATAATGACCGAAGACCGGGCGTAAAGAGTAACTACTTTATCCTAGTAGGGATTCAACCTAGTTGAGAGCTCACCTGGAGAGGCCATGACCCTTAATGGGCTACCTAGTGCCAAGGTGTACGTTGTAACTATATTAATTTAAGACTTTTTACGAACTGCTACTCAGCATTAGGAATATAATAAATTACCCTTCGGAACATGATAAAGTTAATTGAAAAGCTACGAAGAAAATTTAACTTCTAAGCAAAAACTAATAATTTTAGTCAAAAGAACTATAGAAAGGACAAAAATTTGCTGTGTAAGAAAACAACATTTTTGCTGCTGAGCTTCACTGGTGTTCTAATTATCTGTCCCAAGCGTGAAATAAATATTTATTATTTTGATGTAAGTAACTGTAGGGTCGATATAGCCTTGTTTCAGTTTTTTTTGTACTATTCAAATTATTATTTTAGCTATAAAAGCTATCGAAGGGTGTTACAGTTGTATTGTTCCGATGCGACGTCATCTAAGCTTTTATATATCTAAATTAAAAATATGTGCCTATTTTTATTTTGTATTTAAAATTAATCACTGCTATATTTAAAGTAAAAAAAAATATAATTAACATATATTATATACATTTGCCGGCCGCGTTGACTCGGTAGTTAAGCATCCTGACTGCTAATCCAAGAGCTGTGAGTCGAATCTAGATTCCAGTGAGCATACCGTGATAATATAACAATGTAAAACAGCTAAAACAAGATCCAAGAAGTATGTCAACAGAACATGAGTTATGTGTTAATACACTACCTTTTATCATATGCACCAAGCAGCTGGCAGTTAAGGGCGCTCCGAAATGTGCTCCAAAATTCTGAGAATTATGGATCGGCGATATAGCAGTTTCAAAGTGATTCGAAGGCTCACGATGTTGCAACCGAGATCACTGTAAACTCGTTGGATTATCGTCATATTTACAAATATTATGCTCCCGAACTGTCATGCAATGCAAGGGTAAAGGTAGCCGTCGCACCGATAGCAAATGTGGTGCAAGCTTTTCATTGAAAATGAATGCCAATGCAGCAACTACGTACTTGTATCCTTATGGGCCGTATATATCTTGGGTGACTTCGGCTGTTTCATGCAGTTTTATACAAAAAGTGGCGGAGAATAGCATAACTAAGCAATATTCTCAACATTAATTTTAAAAGCCTATTATTAGCTGACAATGTTAACGTAAAAAAACTTGGACGGCCTACACCGACATTAAATTTGAACCTGCCAAATAAAGTTGGAACTCGTTATTTTACAAGGCATATTCAATGGACATTTATACGTAAGAGAAATAAGCGGATTTATGGATGTGATGTATTACATGCTCTGTTTTGTTTTCCATTACTAATTAAATGATTATCGTGTTTCGGTTTTAACACTTATGTACGTTCTGCGCCGCTTCTCCGTCCCTAGTTTCCATTCTTTTCTGTCGTAACACATGTCCTCTTCTAATTCTCTTGTTTGCATGGCCTTATCTATATCGTCTCTCCAGCTTCTCCTAGGGCGACCTCTTTTTCTCCTCTTTTTATCCATTCCAAGATTCTTTTTGGCCATCTCGTATCATGCATCCTTTTTGTGTGTCCGAACCAAGTTAGTTTTTTTCTCTCGACTTCCTCCATTATGTTGGTGTTCATATTCATACTTTCCCTAAATGTGTCGTTTCTAACCCTTTCTAATCTTGATCTTCTACAGTTTCTTCTGAGGTAATACATTTCCGTCGTCATGAGTTTATTTCTGCTTTTTCGTCATATCCCATGTCTGGGATCCATATGTGACTATACTTTGTACAATACTTTTAGATATTATTTTTTTGTTTTCTTTCGTAATTGACTTGTACCATAAGATCGAATTCAGCGACCGTATTGTCATTCTTCCTTTGTTTAGTCTTTCTTTGGTATTATTAAAACTAAAAGTTAAGGCTATATTTGGATAAAAACATTGACAGAATGTCATTATTATGTTTTGTTTAGTTCTTGTTAAAAATCAAGAGCCCCACCAATGCAATTGTCACGAGCCGCCACTGGGTTTGACTATGATTTATAGTAAAATGTTAGCTTTTTCATCTCCTTATTTTTTTTTCTTGTTCTTCTTTCTCTTTCTCACTTATCCCGCACGGAGTTGGATCCTCTATTTATTTGCTATACGTGTCTCTCCCTTTCCGCCGTTACCAGTTTTCTCACTGCTTGGATCGGCTTTCTTCATATTCTTGTCACCTTTTTCCATAAGGTGCTAGGACTGTGATTAGGGTACTGTCGGGTTGTTTTATTTTATTTGCAGAATTAAATTTGTTTCTAGTTTGTCCCTTATACTTCCACTTTTTACTTTCTTTTACAATAAAGGAAGTATTGGATTCACCCCAAAAATTCGAAGTTGAGTTTTCAACAGATATTCATGTTTTGGGGTCCCCTGAACCCAAAAAAACTTGTTTTTGTTCATTGGTCTGTCTGTCAGTCTGTGTGTTTCTGTGTCTGTGGGTGAACAGAATATCTCAAAAATGAAAAGAGGTATGACGTCGAAACTTCATATATAAGTTTTGTTTACTATCTAGATGCGACAGCAAGCTTTTGAAGAAAATCGCATAACCGGAAGTATGGTGTTTACTCTAGTGATTTTTCAGTTTTTTGCAATTTTTTTCAAAAACGGCTAACGATTTTTTCAAACTTTACCTTTTTATTAAATTTTTAATGTGTATTGATGTGAAATAGATGATTTTCCAGTTGAATACCTCTAAAATGGGTTTCTTTTGTTTTTTTTCTTTTTTATTAATTCCTATTTTAAGTACACATTATGACATTTTTAAATTCAGCTTAAAATTTTAGAGAAAATTTGTCTTTTCAATTAACGCTCTATTTTGTACGGTTTCTGTAGAATTTGTAATTTTTGAAAAATGCTTACAAATCAAATTTTTGGCTAATTATCAGATCACTGTAAGAGGAAGTTATGTGCGTGTATCACACCAGATTTATATTCCATCTTTTCTGGATTTCCTTAGACGTCTAGGACGCAATGAACACTGGTCACAACGTGAACCACGTAGTATAGCCGCTATTTTGGAATCAACGTCCACCGTTATTTTTGATCATAACACCCACCCTGTTCACAACGTCCACCACCATAATTTTCACTCTAATCACAACATCTACCGTCGTATTGGTCATAATGTCCACTTGGACACAACGTCTACCGTCAAAACGTCCACCCTGATCACATACATTGCAGTGGTTATTGCTCTCTAAATGACGATAATTTAATTTTAAATAAATAACTAGGGCTACCAAAGCAAATATTTTTAGTTTGGGTTCGTTAAAGAACTAATGAATTAACTAAGTCTCTCAGGAATAATTAAAAATGAGCTGTATAGTAACTCGAGTTTAAATAAATGATCGTAAGCCCCTACTTGTGATTTAATCTACCTGCAATTTAAATTTTGTCGGCTAAACTCATGGCAGACATGAGCCCTTACTCAAGGTATGGGTTCACAGTTAGTTTTTGAAATTTATTCGTACGCCACTGGAGCGTAGGTCAAATGCAAACTAATATGCTTCACTCGAGCTAATCTGTCACAAATTTACGTTATGAAAGTTATCAAGTGCTGGTCGTTCAGTGTTTTTCAATATTAATTACAACAACTCAGTGAGCAGATCTAACAGGTAATTTTAAATTCTCCCGCTTAATTGAAGCGTCAGTAGCTCGTCTTTTGTTTTTAAGCGAAAACACAACTTCGTTGTTTCTCAAATCGACGCTGCAGAATCCTAACCTAACTTCTACATTTTCCAATTATCAGATCTAGGCTAACTGAAGGTTTGAAATGCCTGGAATCAGCTTCGGAGCAGCTTTCTTTATGTGTCCGGTATGTTTCACGTCCGTAGCATTTAAATTGGCTTCATAAACTGACCTTATAATTTGACGCAGGCAGCGCCTCGATGTTCGAAGGGTCGAACTGGGCCAAATCTTCTGCGGGGGCGCCTGCAATGAAGTGCCGTGCGTGCAGGAGCTGGATGGGGTTGCCGCTGATGTGGTCTCGTGCCTAGGATCCCCTCACGATGCTTGTAGTTGCTGGTACGAAGCTGGATCTCTGGTGCGAGGGTCGCTCGGAAGCCGATGATGAAAATTTCACAAACTGAGAGAAAATTATGTCTTCATTTTCCCGGATGCACTGAATTTTACTCGTCACAATGGTGATATTATTTTTAATGTATTTTGATATTTAATAGTGAAAATCTTAAATTAATTGGAGATGCAAAAACCAAGCTGTCAGCAATCATTTATTCTATTGTTAATTAATTTTTTTAAAAGTTGGTTATAAACAAATGCTCATCAAATTCATAAAACGGAAATTCGACTTATTCAACTTAGGTACTTTTTACAATTAAAATGCTTAAATCTAAAAACTTTTACAATAGTAACTTATTTACTAAATTGTCCTATAATTTTGCAATTAATGTCTTTCGATATTTCTCGCACTGCACTCTTTTAACAGTCCTTTCGCATATCAGTTGCACTGATTAATTATTCATTTCGCGCACTTCTTTTTTTTAATAACTTTGGTGTTCAAATAAATGTCCATTTCATTTTGTACTTTTAAGTCAATTCACTGTTTGGATTCCAACTAATTTTGAATATTGATGATCCATTTTTTTCTGTTAATTGCCTTACATCTGTTATAATTTGTGCTCGTTGCACTTTTCTCTTAGCATTCTGCTTTATTACCATATTATAATACGCTCAAACAGAATTTTTTATTAATGACTTATGACTTGCAAATACACTCGACAAGCATGTAATAATTATTTTCATAATCCATTTATTCTTAATTGGATTGGCTTTGACATTTCACCATTCCCTTTATTATTTTAAATTAATTAAATATTGTGTGAATCCAGTCGTTACGGTTTTGAGCTCTGCCTTTTTCCTTATGTTATGAAATTAATTTACTTATTAGTGGCATTGCTTTGCAAATATGATTACTACTTCAAGTCTGATTTATTTTACTTATTGCAATTAGATACCATCTCCCATTCTGAGCTTTTATAAATTATTCATTACTTTGCAGTGCTCACAGAGGTGGGATTCAGGGCTTAAAACCATTGCAATATCTACCGACACTCGACACTTCTTGAGAATAAAATGTTACGACGCCGGCCGTAACGTCCACCTTTGAGACAACGTTTACTTCCATAACGGCCATTCTGGTTAGAACATCCACCGTCGTATTTGGCCATAACGCCCACTCTGGTAACCACGGCCTGCTGAATTGTGTGACAAAAGTCGTGACGTTTGTCAAACAATTCAGCAGGTCGTGCTGGTAACAAATGCCCACTTCTGTTTTGGTTGCTATTATAATCAAGCACATTTAACTTGTTTCTTCAATATTTGTTTTAGTGGTTTAATGTTATCGAAAATTTCTAAATTTCGGTTTAGCAGTGTTGGGATAGTTTCCAAATTTTAAACATTAAAGCACTAAGAAAATATAGCGAAGAAAAAATTAAAGGTGTCGTAAAATTGTATTCCCCAGAGGGGTTGGTGTTGCGACCAGAGTAGACGTTACAGCAGTGGACGTTGTGTCCAAGGTGGACGTCTACCCAAATGCGATACTGGATGACCGGCGTGGTAAAATTGTATTCTGAAGAGGAGTTGATTTTGTGACCAGAGTGGACCTTGTATACAAGGTGGACGTTAAGACCAAATGCGACGGTGGATGTTGTGACCAGGGTCGGTATTATGACGGCGTATATTGGGACCAAGAATAAATGTCCAACATGGTGGCTACGAGTACTATAGATAGGGTTGGCGTTGTGACTTTTGTTTCTTAGATAGCATGATACATCACTGCTGAAATAAAATTTCCGTGTCTCCTTAAGAACCTTTTGTTTGATTTTTGAATAAAAATTTTTCCATTAATAAAAACAACTTAATTTAAAATGGCATTCTGCTGGACCTTGTACACACACGATCATTGAAAATGAACAGGGTTATGCAATACATCTTACACATTTGAAACAATGTGTTCAGAATGCTACTATAATTTTCAAAAATTTAATACAACTGTCGATGTAAATAATATTTCTGATCATGTATAGACCATTCAAAAAACATAAATCAACTACTGTAATGTTGGTTGTATAGCTCTGGTCATTTTCAATGATTCTTTGTGTACGTGTAAGAACAAATTTGGTGTTTTCAATATCTCTCATGTGGTACACAACCCCATTTTGAGTTACTAATGGATCCTTCTACTGAAGAACAAATCAAGTTTTGCTTTATAACGTTCTAATGTAGTTAAGTTGAGAAACCTCTTCAGGGTCCTGGTTTGTTGCATAATTAAAACGGCTCTTGCTAATATAAACAAGAATGTTTGAGTTAGACTGTATATACAGTGACGTCACTTAGGGAGTTGGTAACGTTAAAATCTCTCAATTGCTAGTTTTAATGTAAGTGGTATCAGTAATCAACAGCTTAAATAATTTTCGTGTTTGCTTTCTCATATTCTTTTCCTGCAAAACAATTGTCAGGAACGGTTCTAAAGTAAGCTAACCGAGACTTAACAGGTACTTCAGAAGGATGCACGCTAAAGGTAAATCCCCAATCCGTTGGAACTGCTAATCAAAGACACATATCCCAATAAAGCTGATTCGACATCGTTCACTGGTTTGGATGATTCACCAGCTGTGTAATTCCCCAGCAGAAATTATCGTAGCGCCCTAAGACATTAATTTGGAGCTAATATAAACCCACCGTTCTATCAACTTGAACTCGACCCTTCTCGACTGCATCTAGCTGGAGCATGTAAAATTTTGTGAGCCACGATTGTATAAACCTGGTTATCGTTGAAATTAGCCCGGGTGTAGTACAAATTCCGCAAGTGGCTTTATTTAACGTTTCAATTAAATTTATTCCGGCAGTGAACTGGCGCCCTTGGTCGTGGGGCTCTTTTGTTTATTGACATTATCGTCAGTGTTAATTACCCTGTAATAGGCTGGTCCGCGAACGTGGGTGTGTTTGCTTGTTTTGGAATGTCTTAAATACCGTTTTGTCCTGTTATAAACTTTTATGCAAAATTAGCAGTGTAGATAAATATAGTAAAAAAGATAATGAAAACGTGGATGAAGATAATTAAATTAAATTCAATTAATTTTGTAAGCAAAACTTGAAGTATAAGTGCATTTTTATGGATTTAATGTATTTTAAGGTCGTGACTTAGTAACTATTGTTTTTACATCTATGTAATTAATTAAGAAAATTGAAGATGAATATTTTTGTCAAATGATCACGTTTTTGTGCTTAACACCGGACAGCCGTAGATATATGTTATTGTTAAAACCGAAAATCCGTCAGATCTTAATTTTATTAGAAAAAACTCTCCTCTAAGTTAATACTAGTTTTAATTACATAGTTAAATATGAGATGTCACTGCCGGCTGTTAGTAAAATGTAGTAATAACCGAGAAATTTGATGTTTTAAAATTATATTTTTACTATGCAAAACTAGTTCCCACTAAACAAAACAGAAATTTCATGTTTTGTAAAAGATATTTACAATAATTGCTGTTTACAGTTCTAAAGTATGATCAAACATTATTTTCATCTAGTATGGCTATGGAATAGTTCCTAATTCATGAATGCAACTATAAGTCACTTAAAAATCAAATGTTGAAATTTGTTTGACATTTAAGTATAGCATAGTTGCATTTATAAATTAGGAAATATTTCATAGCCATGCTAGATGAAAATAACGTTTGATCATACCATATTTGCTGTAATTGTTGATTACTGCTTTGCATCAGTGTTAAAAATAATTTTTTATTCTACTGCATTGAAAAGGTATCAATTTCGGTAGTGCTTAGCGGCCGAAAATACCCACTTTTTGGTACTAACAACTTTTACTTATCAGCAATAATAACCATAGCAACAAAAACTAATGCTGTGTTTCCATTGGTCGAAATCAAAATACCAATTGCCATTTTTTGGTATGATCAAGACCTCCTCGACTTTTCCCAACTTCATCGATTAAACTACATATCATTTTTAATAAGAAAAAAAAACGGTTCCAAAGCAGTAGAACAAAAAATTATGTATGTAACTCGCACGAAAGCGGACTTTTAGACTCGTCTTATTTATGTACCTAGCTCGCCGCTCGCTGGGCCATAAATTGAAGCTCATCCAAAAAAGTGCTGAATTTCGTACTTGTAACATAAATAGCTATTATACCAGCATCTTACTCAATTCACTCCAGGTTTGTCACATTGCGCATCTAAATAATAAAATACAATTTTAAAAGTAAAACAATGCACTATCAACATTATTTTAATGCATAATGCCAAGAATTGCGCGGCTCAGATATATTTTTTTAATTTACTCTGTGGACTTTGACATACCTTCAACTAAAATAACTTATTTTGTAGTTTAAAAAACAAGTTTTTAGTTATTCTCGTTGTATGTTTAAGGTAGCTGTAGAATAAACATTTAAATTTCGCAGTACAGATGCTCATGTTAGTATTATTCTCCTGAACAAGGCGTGTCGATATTTCATGTAAATTTCTAAAAATTGATAATATATTTTGACTCCTGTTTTAGACGCAGAAAATGTACGGTAAATGGCGAACGATTAAATTATTTTTAGCATTATTACATTAATAAGTAAACAAATACGTACTTTTCCAATGCATTTCCGTGTGGACACGTTTACAGTTTGACTCTTAACTATAGATTATATCCTAAACACATAAAGAAAGAGTAAATACATTTGTTATACAACTATAAAAGACTGGATGCTATCACAACAATAAGTTAAATAATGGAGAAATAGTTATACAACTATAAAAGACTGGATGCTATCCCAACAATAAGCTAAATAATGGAGAAATACAACTAACTTATATTCTCAGTAAAGTCTATAAACAAATATCTACACCCACACAAATTGTGACACATCATATGCACCATCAACCATCGCAGACCGTATGTAGCTACCAGAAAATATAATGTAAATTTAAGGTTTGCGGTTTAGTGATTCAATCTGCGAAGTCGTTTTATGGCACTTTTTTATCCACATGGGATGACGGTAATTAACTCGAACGGTTCCAAGAATAGTGAGTGATAATATCCAATTCTAAAAATAATTGCCTCGTGCACGGGTTTGTGTACGTATATTGTATACTATTCAATGTTTAACAAAGGCGTAGTCTTTCTAATGCAACGCTTCTTCATGTCAATTAATAACGTATCACGTATATGAAGTTTTTTCACATGTTTGGTACACACATATATCTAATACTTACTATATTGCTAGCGGCTATGAGTGGGAAACTGGCCGATGAAGTGAAACACACAACCAACTCCTTAATGTATACGGTGAGCTGTGCGCAAGCGCGGCGGCGTCGTCCGCCCAATGGGGAAGTGGTCCCGCCCAATGGGGAAGTGGTCAAGTTTAAAATTCGCTTCTAAAGGCGGAGTTCGAATTCCCCCGCATGCGCACGAGACGCGTTATACTATAAGTGAGACTATGTCGGCGCCGTAATGTTTTCTGCAGTTTCCAGGCCCTACCAGCAATATATGTGTATTATATATATGGGTACACAGTACATCGGTGTCTCTCATATTAATGGTAGCGGTGCGTAAATAAAAAAAGTTTTAAGTTGCTTAAAAATACCTAGTTTATTTGCATTCTAAGAGATTCTACAGACTTATTCATATACCGGGATATATCGAATGCGTTTGAGTAAATTCTTAGGACCGGTTGCAGAAAGCAATGTTAAGTCTGGTGTTAGCTAACGTCGCGTCAAAGTGAACAAAATCGCATCAAATTTTGTTTACTAATGTATTAGTTACCATAAGCATTTGAGATTTGATGCGTTTTTGTTCACTTTGACGTCGCGTTAGCTAACACGAGACTTAACATTGTTTTCTGCAACCGGCCCTTAATCTGCTAGTTCAGTGGCGTAACTAAGATTTTGCTCTGGGGGGTGTTCTGGGAGAGTGATCTATCTTACAATAATAATTTAAAAAAATTGAGCGTACCATAAAGTTGAAACGTGCCAATTCGTGCCACCTGTATTTTCCTATTTCATACCTTTTATTATATACCCAACTAGTAATAAGGCGCAGCAGTATGTGTTCTTATGTCTATTTACGTAGCATCGCATCATAAGTGGGAAATGCTATGTGAGTGACCGCGGACTATGGAGTCCCGAGTGTGGACGCGCTAGTGTTATGTGAGAAAATGTGTTAACAACACAAGTTAATTCGGAGAACAAGAAGCAGCGAATTTGAAACGACGCTGAGGCCTGCAAGTGAACTCATTCGCTGTCAAACCTGCGAAGGGCGAAGGTTGCCCTGATTCGCGCCCTAATAGGAAAATACTGCGGATTAATTGGTTCGCGCCCAAATTGACCAAATGAAGTCTTACGTGGGCCCACCACGGGGTACGTGAAGGTCTAGGCGAGGCGCCAGCCAAGAAGCGAAGCACCGCATTGGAGACGTCAGCGGCGGCCAAAGGGAACAAGGTTAGTTCTGTTTGCAATCGTGGTAAGAGATCCAACAACAATTACAACATTGTCAATAATTGTTGTAATGAACTACTGCGCAACTACGAGCAAGTGGGTCGCTGCCAGATAACGGGGAATGACCGGTCAGCATTACGTAATTTGCTGATTTGGCGTCCAGGGACTGCAAATAACGAAGCGTCCTAAAAAGAATCGACAACTTCACGTCCGAACTATTTGTGTGTGCGGAATTACTTTAGGCACTGCTCTCGTGAGCTTTGACTTTGCATGCGCTACTGAACGTTTGGAATCTAGTTAAGGCATTTTCTCATGTGCAGTGCATAACGGCTTTGTGTAGTCGTTTTTATGTGTATTTTTCCTGGTGTGTCTATGTTTGTTTACAGATTATATGTATTCCTGTAAACTGTTGGGTTTTTATTACCGTTGATGTTTGCATTTGTAAGTACAACATTTCAGGTGTTAGCGAGCTGACCTCAACAATATTAGTTTTTCCTTAGCTGCACCTACGATGTGAATAGAGCCTCATAGCTCACTGACTGGATAAGCTAGCGAACCAGGGCATTGTAACGTAATAATTCAGTAGGTATAGGGCTAGGCAAGAGGCCGTGTTACAAAGTATAGTTGATTTCATTTCTATAGGGCTTGAAGTAGGCCTTGATTTAACTTCTTGGTAGTGTAGCCCACCTAGTTACATTTAAAAATGTACTAATTGATGTTGACAGACGTCTGATTAAATAGGTGAAATTAACTAGTGTGGCATTTCATTTCCTTATTAACCAAAAGGCGTCAGAAATAATTATTTGCTAAATAAATAACTTAGCTCGCTTGTAAAACAAAATTTCAAGATATGCCTCTCCTTGCAATAACTCTAACCTAAGAAAATGTTAAATGTCATTTTAACTGTAAAAAAATTGTTAAATCATGGCCTACGGCAAGTCCAATAGAAATGAAAGCAACTATACCTTTTATTTATAAAAAATAAAATAATTACAATTGTAATACAACTTACAGTAGTAATTAAGTTTTCTTGGTTCAGTTGACACAGGAATCGCTGCAAGGATTTGCAGCAACTTGAATATGTTGGGAAACATGTCATTATTGCACGTAGCTAGCGCATCCATTGCTGTCTTATGTGGAAGATTTTGTACATTTTGGCTTTTCCGGTATAATTTGAACTTAGTTCACGTCCGAAGGATGTTCGTTGAGGTCGGATTTTAAAAATGGTCCGAATTCCGAATGTAATAATTGATATTCAACTACACATTACTAAAATGTAATTTTATATTTTTTGTTGATGACAAATTTTAGTTATTCCTAAAGTCTCTGGGGGTGTTCTGACACCCATATCACCCCCCATAGTTACGCCACTGTGCTAGTTAATTGAAATAACCAATTCTGTACTCTCAGGCCATTGCAAACATATGACTCAGCGTCCCGATCATTCGAGAACGACCTAAGGCGGGGGCAGTGTCACGACCTTGAGCCGGTTCACGTGCGGACGGATGAGTCACACCCTTCGAGAAACGACCTTGGTGACTCATGCGCGCGAACACGTCAGCGTTGCGGGAAGGATTGAGCAAGGCCTCGACGTTTCCGGGATGACCCACCCGACGCATATATAAATACGCGAAAAGGAAATAAGGAGTCAGTCGAAGTTCAAGTCCGAGTCCCGAATTCAGCTTTGAAGTATGCGGAAGCTGCCATATAAATAACGCGTGTGTGTAAATAAATCTAGCGATATAAATCATTTATGTTAAGTCGTGTAAATAAATAAGTTGTATCTGTTGTTAGAAATAGTTCCTGACTAGTTTATAATAATTTGTGTCCGCGTTAATAGTTCTTGTGTTTCTTGTAAATCGTAATCGTAAATTAAATGGCTGTAAATAAATGCTTAAAACAAGAAGCGGCGTATAATTTTTAATAGCCCAAAACGTAAAACGTAACAATAGTTGCATTCAAACGAGTTTTTAAATGCGAGTTACTACACGAGGAATTTCTATAAATTAAAAAGGAAGACTCGCTAATGATCATTAATTCTATATGAAAACAAGACATTGTGTTCTAGGAATTATCGTGCGGTGTAGCAAAGTTCGACCAGCTAGTTCGTGAACAGGATGGGGTGGGTTGTCCAAAAGCGCCACTGGTTTGAGGCGGTCCATACTATACCTACAGCTGTTGCTGTAAATCCCCGAGACCACATAATTATTTGACGAAAGCAACAAATAAAAATCATTGCTGTAACCCAATGTTTAATTATAGTGTAATACACTATATACAATCAGCTCCAAAATGTCACAATATTTGCGGAAATGTCTAAAAACGTCGAAAGGGAATGACGAATGTTCACACTTGCATAAATATAAACAAAATTTATCCAAGGTATAAATCGATAATGGTATATATAAAATCAATGTACGATATTTGTAGTGTTGTCATTTTATATGAAGGTTAACTTTGTTGTACATGTAGTACAGAAATGATTAATTTTCACTTAGATGTCTTCGAGGTTTAAATCGAAATAATTAGGTTTTAAGAATAAATTAGTCAATAGACAATATACTGTACAAGTTTAAAAAATATATATATAATGTATGTATAATCGATAACCTCGTTTTACCTTGCGGTGTTGAGGCTGGTGCTTTATGTGCTTGCATCTGTCGGCACAATGCTCAACTTGCCCCGGATTTTGGTGCAAAATTAATTTCAAGATTTAGATTACTATATCGTTTATTTTGTTCTCTAGATTATAACGATATTATCTCGTTTTTCAAAAATAGTGCCCTTTTACCCTTCTAATTTTTTACTACTTCGGGATTATGAATCACTATCATATAAAAGCTTTGATTATGTGTGAGTCTCATCTTATAACCCCGAATCCTTCATAAAGTAAAAATATTTCGGAGCGAGCACTCTAATAAATCTATGTTCGTATGGCATATTTTGGCCGGGAGATCCAGGTCTATGACTTGAGAAGTTCGAGGCCAACTTCATGATACATTGAGGTTATCATATGAGTGTATATCGTGTGTGTAGCATACATTGTGTGTGGTCAGGTTACTCTTTCCCATAGACCAGGCTTTCGGGATGAGCGCCGTTAATTGTATCCCGACCAGGGCCGTAGCTACAGGCTTGGGGGCCCTGGGGCAACAAATAATTATGGGGCCCCCCTGTTATCTTCCCCTTTACCTCTACATCACTTTCATTTAGTAAGACTTTTTTAATAGGGTTATTATTTGATTTTTTTTTTCTGTTAAGATAGAAGAATGGGTATTTAAAACAGACAAAACACATATTTACTTCACATTGAGTTTAATATAAAACTGTATTTAACGTTTAAACAGGCTAAGTTTAGTTCAAAACTTTTTAAAGACATTTTCGTAAAAAAACTTCCTCCGTCTTCGGGGGCCCCTATGTTCGGGGGCCCCGGGGCGCTGCCCCGGTTGCCCCGGTGGTAGCTACGGCCCTGATCCCGACGGCGAATGGTCACCGGGCCTGATACTGATCCAATGAACTGCGAAAAACTTCCGCCTGTCCATGGATTCGAACCGGGGACTCGCTTATCGCAAGCCACGCGGTCGTTTTTTAATATTAAATATTCAGGCATTGCGACGCTGTGGGTTTCTTTACCAGACATTCACGTGAGATACTAAATACACGTTCTTATTACAGACCGATGCAGCTAAGGCTGCTTGACCCTAAATCCAAGCGGCTCTCATTGAATCCTAAAATATCCTTATCTTTTGACCGAGCTCTTGCAAGGTTCCAAGGAGGACGAGTTAGTCGGTGCTGCTGAAGATACCTTAGCTTTTCATACAGTAAACACAATTCCTCTTCCCATTAAAAGTTAGAGAATTACTTTCAAAACGGCAACTAGACGGAAAATTCGATAACTGTACGCGATTTAAGGAAGAATCAATTGCAGTGTATGCAAGGTGCATGCTTAGATTATTTAAACAAAAGTTTTTGGGGAATTTTCGTTGTTTCAATTATGCGTAGATACTTTTTCTTTCCAGTAGAAATTTAAAAATAGAAAGTATTCACCTTATTCCCCATGGGGACTTCGAAGACGACTAAGTGACATTTGTAATTCAATTAATAAACCTATTTAATGCGCATATTCACCGTATTATTTTACCACACCTCGTATTACTATAAAATCGACAATCGAAAGAAGGATAGTGCACACACGAAATATTCTTATTATAGTGTTAACATAATTGGCAATACATATTTGAAGTGCAGATTGTGCAGATTTTTAAAATGTTATTGGAAGTGTGTGTGTGGTAGTTTAGCTGTTACAGGTAAGTTGTTACAATGACAATCACGTATTTATCTGAACATAAGAGAGTAAATTTTTGTTGGGTAATTTTAGCAGTCATTCACATTGCAGGAAAAAAATTCTCAAATTTCATAAACAATATATATTCGCTATTCGGCTTCTATTGTAAGCTTCCTTCAGTGTTTAAGTTTAAGTTTTACATTTGTTTAACATTTTGAAATTTTACATTTTAATCAATTAGGAAATACTTTTAATTAATTATTTGATTTGTGTAGATAGTTTAACACTTAACTATTGCATTTTAGAAATTACAATACATATATTGTTTAAGAAAAAAAAAATTTTATGTCTGGAAGTGTTTGATTGTGGTGGAATTTACACAATTGTAAATTGTAAATGTGTAAATTCCACCACAATCAAACACTTCCGGACATACTTTTTTTTTCTTAAACAATATATTGTAATTTCTAAGATGCAATAGTTAAGCGTTTAACCATCTACATAAATCAAATAATCAATTAAAAGTATTTCCTAATTTATTAAAATGTAAAATTTCAAAATGTTAAACAAATGTAAAACTTAAACTTAAACAAACACTGAAGAAGGCTTACAATAGACGCCTAATATATATTGTTGTGAAATTGTTTCCTGCAACGTGAATGACTGCTAAAATTACCCAACAAATATTTATTTGAGAATAATCCAGTCGTATACCAAAATTACTATAAAAGAGGGTTAGTGGTTATATTCTATTTTATGGTTGGTCGTCAGGTCGTCGGATTACTGTTGTTTAAGACTAGGATTTTAGGTTGCAAAAAACTTCTTTTTAGGTAGCTAAAGTAGGTTACTAAAAATCAGGGCTAGGTGAAAGAAAATTCAAATACAACAAAATCTAAACATCAAACTAAATTCATTTGTTATTGTTATTAAATATATTTCAAAATTATCTGGCGTAAGTAGTTAGTACTTACGTTTTTTATAATCCCATAACCTAGATTTTTCTCCAAAATATTAGTTATTTTTTTAAAATCATTTTCGCTTGGTTTGCCAAGAGCTCCTTTTAAACGAGTTGAATTGTATTAATTATTTCCATTGAATCCGTTAATAAAAGTTCGCATTGTTGCAATTTTACTGTGTTATCTGTCATCTATTAGCACACTAAAATGGTTTAAGCAACTATCTACCAGCTTATCAACGAGTCCGGTAGGTAGGTTTTTATGGCCTAGGGCCTAGGCCATAAAAACCTACCTACCGGTAGCACTTAACAACGCCTGTGATTCGTTATACTTTTGACAGTACTGAAGCATAGTGTTGCTGACACTGTCAGTTTCTGTCAAATTCGAGGTTAGTAGGTTATGTTTTGCATTAGTCTTGCATGCACTGGAGCAAAACCTATCCTCGAGACAAAGACTGATGGTGCCACCAACAATATACTTCACTATTGCCAAACGTACAACAATAATTACAGCATTTTTAAAGTAAATAGTTTGAGATTATTCTTTAATAATCAAAATGGTTCTTGTTCTTGATCAGTATACAACAAAAGTATGCAACACAGGGCCAGTATTGGGGTTTATGTAATTGCTAGATGTAGATCACGTGTCTCGCCCTGATGGGCTTGACTGTAATGTACTAAATGGTTTCCCAATAGGAACGACATGTTTTTAACATTAAATAAAATACAAAATATTTGAGATGAAAGCCAAACTTTTTCTTTATTTTATAGTATAACTTATGACAATTATGTTTTGAATAACACATTATTCAAATGTCCACCTCGGCTTCGTTTGCAGGATCGAATCCGATGAACCCAATTTTAGGTAACTTTGTGCAATACATCAGGAGTAATTTCATTAATGCAGCGTTCAATGTTCAATTTCAACGCGTCAATAGTTCGAGGTTTATTGTCATAGACCAACGACTTTAAATAAACCCACAAGAAGAAGTCCAAAGGTGTTAAATCACAACTTCTTGGAAGCCAATTAACAGTTCCATTTCTGGAGATTACAGACTCACTCTCTCTTTTTATAAAATTTTTGGATAATAACCAAACGTTGTTGAAGCGTGTATTTTGATATGATGAATTGTCAAACTATACTAAAAACAAATGACAGCTAGTGAGACTTCTAAAATTTTAGATATGGTTGCTATGACATTTTAAAAACATATCGTTCCTATTGGAAAACCCTTTAGTTCAGCCATAAATGCTTTGCTCTTGGCCAAATGTCGTAAATAGCTATTATATACAGTAAGTTTTGTTTCAGCGATTTATGTTAAAAACTAGTTATAGCCTTCTGAATGCAAATTTTACTGTAATGTATTCCAGTTGGCAATAATCTTCCTGAAACCCCATTATAAATATTAGCGTGTTATTACTGTAATATATTATTTAAGGTTAGGATGCGCGTTGTGACTATTGTACCAACTGCAGACTGAACAGTAAGGGATAAATTTATCTAAATAATAAGAGAAAAATAAGGAACCTATTTTAGGTGATATAACTTCTGAGTTTAGGTTGAAAAAACTTGAAATACAAATAGGTATTATAGGTAATCTCAAATTCCTATTAAATAAGATTTTTCGCGAAACGGAATTATATACCTACAGTTATTTTTCCAATACCTACAATACGCAGAAAAGGTATATTACCTAGGATCCGGGCCTTAGTTACTTCGACCATAACGTAAATAACATCCGAAAATAAAATACGTACCTAATGCAAATATTAAAAAAAAGTTCCAATAGAAATGCATCGATAATACGAATATAAATTTTGATTGAAACGTGAGGGTCGTCACGTACACCAAATCTGATTAAATTTGTGTATTTCAGCGTATACTTTTAAACCAATGAGATAACCAGCATCAATAATGTATTGATGGCAAAACAATTTTCCGATGGCAATGCTTCTAGTGTAACTGAGAAACTACCAATATTGAACGTGTTTTAGATTGCAATGATAAATAACAATTAATATGTGATAGATTTCTTGTCGATGCATACCTAATTCCATGTTTATGTCTATCAGTGACGATCTACGAACTACGCCCATTTCCCTATTAATTATAGGATGTATCTATTATACTGCACATCTTGGAATCTCTTTTAATATTATGCATATTCTTCTGTAACGTAGTATAAGTACTGTTACACAAAGCGATAAAAATTACGTAACATCGTAGAAAAATTAGCATATTCGACCTTTAATCCGAAGTAGACGACTTGATGTCTGTGAAGAAAAGCAGCGATTCTGACGTGTGGGCAAATACTCGAATTAGAAGGCCATTATCTTCCTCTGTTGTTCATGCGCTTGTAGAACGAGAGGCGATTACTAATTTAGGGACCTGAGGACTATAGCCCCCCAATAATTTCGTTAGTGAAAAATAAATGAATGTAAATTATTCGTAGATTGATTATTTCCGATTCCGATAATGTGATGGGTAGATTAAATGTTGGAAGTCGTTGCTGCTAGCTGTCTTCGAAGTAGGGATGTTCGATACACCGAAAAGTACCGGTACCATCGTATCGTATCGTATCGACTTAAAAGTACCGGTTCGGGGCAGTATCGTATACAAAAGTACCGGTACACGAAATACCGGTACACAATCGATCCGGGATATTTTCTAAATTTATTTATGCCACACTTTAGAGTCCTAGTATAGCAAATAGAAGTTTAGCAATAATAGTGGCGTAACAATCAAGAAATCAACAATAAATAATTGCAGAATCAGTATTAGAAATACATTTATTAAATAGTATACATATAAACGCTCAAAAACTTTAAAACTAACATGAATATAATAACTGAAACATTAAAAGTATACAGGGAGAGTTGTTTTGAAAGTTTAACATGAGGATCTCGGAAAGTATTGGAGATAGAGAGACGGTTAACTGGGGAAATAATTGCAGTTTTACGAGCTCAATTTAATGAGCGTTTCGTTTTTTGGAAAAAATGCAAGGCTAACTAGATATTTCGCAAAAATGATTTTTTTATAATTTCGTTCGGTGTCTATAGCTCTGTTATTATTGACCTTAGAAAAAATGTGCAAATAAAAGAGTTGCAGATAATTATGTGCTTAATAACAGTCTAACCAAATTTTTTATTTAAGCTATAATTTTTGAGTTATGACACAAATTTGTGTTTTTTCTAATGGAAACTATAGTCGGCCATGACTTTATAAAAAATACAATTTTTCAACGATTCGAACAATATACCACTTGATATAGTTATTTTTATAAATAAATAAATTATGGTCATTTTTCTCTTTTCGTTTTCGAACTGTTCTTAAATTTGTAATTCCGTCTGAACTTTTAATTTCGCACTGACACAGTGTGCATTTTCCTCCAGAATCTATCTTAATAAATACTTTCCAAACGTTACTGGTTGAAGGTGGCATATTTGTTTAAAAAAAGCACAATATAAACCACAATTTCACTGAATAATAAAAGAAAACTGATAATAAAAACAGAACTGTTAATTAATTTACCGAACACCCACAGCGACCGCGATGGAGTGACGAGTGACACAATTATGGTAATTGCCTTATAGGCACAATTTTTTATAATCTCGAGTATAAAATTTTTCTCGGGGATTTACCGAATTTCGCTGCGATATCCTAGTGAGAAGTTGCTGTTGCTGTTATATACAGTTAAGCTGAATAATGAAGTTCTCTTTGGATATTTAATCATCACCATAAAAATTTGTTGCGATACATGAGAGCTCCAGTTCACCAGAATTAGTCATTATTTTTACAATTTTGCTGTACTAGTCGAAATTCGAAGCGTAATACGTACACATATTAAACAGAAACATTTCGGGTCAGCAAAATCATTTTGTTTTGACTTTTGTTCTTGTGTTTGTAGAAGCTGAAAATTACTTATTGAAAGTTATCTACGTTCGACCATTTAAGACTTCAAGAACTGTTAGTTCCATAAAAGTAATAGTTGCACATGGCTTAGGTTTTTTACCCTTGAAGAAAAAGGGCATATTTTGGACCTTTTCCCATTGGTTTTGTCAAAATGTCTAGTTTTAATACTTTTTATATTAAAAATAAAAAATTTCAGTATATAGTCAAAAGATGAATTATTTCTACACAGGCGGCAAAAATCCAGGATCGGTCCTGCCGATCCGATACTGACCAAAAATAAATCGTATTGGATTGGATCGCTGACTGAAATACCGGTACAAAATATCGAGTATCGGAAGACAATGTACCGGTACTTCAAAATATCGTATCGTACCGCACATCCCTACTTCGAAGCATGCACATGCAACATACTAATTCCGTTTTCCGACTTTCACATCTCTTTATTTTATAGATTTATTTCTTCGAATGTTCGAAGATTTATTTTAGAAAAGATAATAGATATACAGTGCGTCTGCTAAAATGGGTTTAAAAATTTGAGGAGTGTTTCTACCCTCCAAAACAAGTAAAAAACACTGAATACCCTATGCCGCAAACCAACGCTCTCCAAGATATAGCACTTTTATTTAAAGAAACGTTCAATTATTAGAATTAACTTAATTTTAGTATATGCCTGTCAAATATAGGTAAGTGTTCTTGTTGAAATTGCTGAAAGTTACACGTATGCGGAGATGGCTAAAATCAAAGAGCATATAATTATATAGAGCATCCAATGGGTACCACTTTGAACATCTTTTGTAAACCGAATTGTATTAATATTATAACTAGCCTACTTCATTTAGGCGAAATAAGTTCTAACTCAAATATGTCTTTTCTTTAAATAAAAGTGCTATATATCGGAGGGTGTTGGTGTGCGAACATAGTGTTATAACGTTATAAGCATTTTTTACAATCAATCACTCCTCAAATGTTGAGACACATTTTAGCAAGCAACCTGTATACTAACAGCACGCCGTAAATCGTCAAAGTGAAAAACTATTCGATAAAGTGTTAGACGGGTGTTTATGTGTGTTATAAAAAAAATTCAATTTCCGATACTTATGAAATGTGTCAACGTGGTGGATGCAACTCACCCATGACCACAAAGCGGCAACGGGGCGCAAACAGTGCAGGTTCAAACATTTCTTGACCCAGTGGCGGAGGCAGCCAGTTAAATGTAAAGGAACATAAACTTACTGATCTGTAAATCTCATCGATAACAATAATTGTACTTACCGGGGGTGGCCTTCCCCTGGCCCCTCCGTACTGCTGGCAGAGACGCTACAATGCTTGGCCTTGCATCAGGCGGCATCAACCCTTTGGCCCCTCATCGTTGCCTTCATTGGCTGGGTTAGCTGCCGGTACCTTTCGCTAGTACTGCCCAATAGTAATCCACTAGATTAACTATTGTTACAACCCGTACAGAGTCGGTAATAACTACCGTAGTATACTGGTCTTTCACAGTACAGCAATTACCGTAAATCTTGCTATTGCTCTAACGGGGCTTATAATTCGGAACTCCATGCTTCCGGTGCGGAACCACATGCTTCCGCGAATCACTGTGCGAAACGTTGTGCTTTCGCGGGATTCAACTCTTTGACTATCACATAGTCGACTAGCAATGCAAGAACCTCTGACGTATGCCGGACCCTGTAATTGCCAAAAAGTCTACCAAATGCCATTCAACTAACTACGATAGTACGTACATTCTACGCTAGCTAAATTAACTCACTACCAAGAAAATACGCATGGCCGCGTTCGCAATTTCGCCTCACATTGTCGCATCTTATCACCTGATAATTAATTATTGGTTCGCATATAATCGCTTACGCCAAGAAATAACTACGCAAATAGCCCACTTTAACTAATACGTCGCACCTCTAGCACAACCCCAAACGTTCTGTCCTGTTTTTAATTCCATTGCTAACCGAGCCCCCTTCGACATGGTGCATTAGTTGCACATGTTCTCCGGGTTCCTGAAACAACGTACCGCGAGCCCAATACATTCGTCAAGATTATATTACATTCCAGGGCTCAAAACATGCCAGAAATGGCAAACGTACTAATTAAAACTTAAAAATAATGCGCTCCAAAACCGTCAAACATTTAATCCCTAACAAAAGTAAAAATGTATCGTCTCTTTTTGAAACATCACTACTCGCGGTAACGTTTTTATATTTTTGTGTATATAAATAATATTGTATAATTAACTATTGGATTATTACATTATCAACATTTTATGGTTTTATTACCATTATCGTTTCTTTTTCGAGCCTATATATAATAGTAATTTACATTGCAAGACCATTTCTTAGAACTTTACGTGCGAGCACGGTATCTAACGAGCGAGCGCTTGCGAGCTTGTTATCAGTATGAGCACTTAAAGTTCTGGTAACAGTCGAGCATTTTAATACGTTCCCTAGTATTCTGAATCATCGCAAATCATTAATACATAATTCTTAAATTCAAATGACGTTGCTACTTCTTTTTTCAGGCTGCATACGCATGCTGCTATGATAAACAGCCCGTTATAATTCAGAATACCATAAAATATTAATTTGCATTAAACATATTTTTAATTATGCGCGCATATATTTATCACTTCTTAATCATAGCAACCCTGTTTAAAAACTGTCTTACAATTCCTCATCTCTCGCTTTTATATGGCCGTATTTGTCGTATTGCATTTTTTCTCGAGTTGCTTTCCAGAGATGGTTCAATCTTTCGCGTTCTAGAACATTGATTCTCTAAATGTGCAGATTTTTAGATACCTGTTTATTGCCCGTCACGAGATCTTACTGTGTGCCCGCTGTATTGCTTTTAGATAGATATAGCAGTGAATTTTCCGTCTATGTAACAGGCAATCTGGCATCACTTGTCTGCTATGCTTATTTTTACATAAAAATCAAAACTCAACTAGTATTTACTTGTGCATTAAATTTAAGCATTATATTAAATTTGATATAATCAAATGTTCGCAGAGTCCAACCCTGTGTAGTATTTTGAAGTTAATATCGCGTTTACAGGGAGAAACGGACGTCCAAACCTGCTCTCAGGATGCGGGGAGTTTTAACTCATGCAGATTTCACAAAGAAGGGCAGTTGCGAGCAGCCTAAGATTGTGGGTGGATATGTCTGCGGCTCTCCGAAGTGCGGACGGGTCCATCCTAAGAGCTCGACAGCCTCGCAGTAAGTAATTTGCTGCAAATCAGTTCTTGTGGGGTTCACAAGGCAGCGTTTGCTGGAGTAGATGCCTTCTTCAGCGTTTACAAAAAATACATGCAAATTACGACACCCCAAAGGTGTATATGTGACGTTTGAATATTTTGTGACGCCAGTTAGCAGGATTTCCCCATAGCCGTTCTTGTGGTTATATTTCACGCACTACGCGAGCCAGGATTGAGCGATGTGGTTAAGCCTAGATGCAACGCAGCATTTCCCATGACTCCAATTCAAGGTAAATTCGATACTGGAAAATGTTTACAGTCAAAAGGCGATAAGGCTTGTATTTAATTATGAGCTTTTTCAAACGCGAAAGAATGTGTTCCGTCAGCGTGTGTAGATCGCGCTCGATTGTAACAACACCGGTTCCCAACCATGACCGTCTTCTAAAGATATTTATTTTGAATGCGTTGTAAAGACAATTATTTGATGCTATATTTGATTGTATTTTATGTACGTTGTGTACTTACATGAGAGTATTCACAGCTATCTGACATCTAAATTTTTCTAGTAGTTCAGCCTAGTTTTCTTTGATTTCCGTTTTGTTTTTGTATGTGTTTTGAAGTCACGAAATTGTGCAAACAAATTGGCTTTTAATGTGCGTTGTTTCAGCCCGACAACACTACAAAGAAAGACCAGATTCCTGTTTTGGCAAATATGGACAATTCGCAACCACGACTGGTGTATTAAGGGGGTTTCATGTATGCACTAGGCTAGCGAACTGCACAAAAAGAGCAAATAATTATTTAAATATTAAGGCGTACGAGACATCTTGCTCAAATTGCGTGCCTAACCACGGAGGGGTGCACAGACACTTAACAGTCAATTTTTTAAAGGAATTGTAGTTGTTCTCGTTCTAAAACATACTATCTAATTTAAACTATTTAACTTATAATGTAATTTTAAAATAGTAATGTCTAAACGTTAGTATAATACTTAATTCATTTACTTACAGAGTTGAGAGTTTATTGCTGTATGCCCATAGTAATGGTAGTATATTGAAAACGCCAATCTTCAGTTCATTTTGCTAATTGTAGTTGTAGGAAGTGAAAATTTCCCAAATGTAAAACTTTCACTTCTCTTACATAACTTTCAAAGAAGAAGCGTTCTTATAATACGATCAAAAGGGTGGCAAAAACTTATGATTCTCTTTGCGGCTTAATACTTTATACAGAGCGTTACATATGAAATTCATTATCTTTCCTCTCTGAATTTTAGAAAAGGAGTGAAGCCATATAAAGAAAATGTTTCCTACACGCTTTCATACATTGCTGCATTCCTACATGTTGCAATAGAGCAAACGTATTCAGTAGACAGGCGAGTGCATTGACTAGCAAATTTCTAAATTCGGCAATAAAGATTAGTTACGATTCTTATTCACGAACGGTTTTGTATGTAGTATGTGCGGCTACTTATTATGAATTCTCATTGACACCTTGTTTAAAAGTTCATTGACTCACTTTCAACTATCAGAGCAATTAAATTTGTGATTACAATCGCCGCCGAACATCGAAGAACGACGCTTCTAAATACTAAAGCCGGTTGCCCTTTCGTCAAGTTCTTCTTCCTAAGATTCAGAAAATCGATTGGCTGTTACTTTTCTGGGAAATATTGAGCTATAAATATGCATAGCGTGTCCAAGATAAGAACATACATGCGAATTTATGTCAAAAAAAATATGCAGTATTTTGAGAATTACGCCCCTATACACATTCAAACATGTAAAGTTTCAATTTTTCGTTATAATTTAATTATTAAATAAACTCTTAACATCACTAGGACACGTTTTAAAAAGTACTTCATATCGTGTTTTCTACATTTGTTCTATGTATTTGTCCCATTTGTCTACATTATCCCATTAGCTATCTTACCGTCAAAAATACATCGTTTAGTTTTGGATTTTTGGAAACGGGATATGCGTAAAAACAATTTTTTAGTACTAGTCCATGCTTGTTTAATCGTAAAACAAACGCTTGCTGCAGAAACAAATTTAAGTATAAAATCAACTTTAGGTTCGTCTTTAAAGGCTGTCGCGAATTCGTCTAGTCGGGGTAACTGACAATCCTTTTAGTCAAAAATACTTGTACACGAAGACTAAAGCTACTGTTTCGAGATTCATAAGACATTTAAATACAAATACTTGCCTTTATTTTCTGCTGTTTATAGAACAACTTAAGTTTAACACCGTTACTTGTTAACAGTTTGACCAAGGAAACTCGGTAGGCTTTCTCAAAATGTATAATAAGCCTATCAGAGCAGTTCTTAATTATGGACTTCTGTCACGTACATAAACGCGACATTTCATAATTGCTATATGTATTCTACAAATTTGTAAGTTTCACAAGCTAAAATTTTTCTAGCGGTCGACACCTCGCAAAGGATCACTAATAAATTTTACAACTCTTCTAAGGCAATTTGATCCAGCCGGCATGTATTTGTACCTAATTTTTATGACCGAGTTGCAACAATTGCGCTTCTGATCACGTGCTAATAATTTAGCTTGGCCCAATTTTTCGGCTGACGAGGTAAACCTTGCATAAATTTACCCTTAATCATTCCATGGGATTCGGATATTTCTATCTTCCCAGAGAAAGGCACGTTCTAAACACCGGCTAAATACTCGCCTTTTGTAACTTTAATATGACCATTTTGTCTACGAAACTCTACCTTAAAATATTTACGATACAAATTGCTTATGGTTAACTAAAGTACAGTCCTTCGTACAACCGCGTATAGTTCATTTTCACTCAAGAACGCAAATCGTAACAAGGTGTATAAATAATGTCAAAATATTTATGTTTCAACTAACGTAATAATCGACTTATTACGAAAAATGGCGATATCGATTATCTAGATTTTCCATATGAAAAAGGCCATTAGAAGCCATGCGCAATTAAAAATAGTTAAACAAAATACAGTGAAATCCTAAGAAATCGACCAATCCTTTCAGGTACGCGTTTTGTTCAGTCTTAAATTGGAATAGCATGTATTTTAAGATTTGACTCGTATCGCAAAGTTATTACAATATTTAGAGTTCGAAGAATAATTGCGGTTTTCTAAACAGTTGCAATAAGTTTTCTTAAAACGCTTTAATCTTTTTAAGAAAATGGAAAAAAGAACAATTACTTGATGTAAACTTTGTCATCTCTTATCCTATTAGTAAAATTTTTGTTTATAGTTTAATTTATAAAATAGTTCTAGTAGCCAGATTTGAATGCCCTATTGTTACTTCGCATACAGCCAACACCAGTTGTTGCACGAGGCCCAGCGCTGAGGCGCGACGTCAGCACAGAAGACCCCAATTGGCCAATGATTGAATTTATCAAGCCTCTCATCTCGAGGCCCGGACCTTGATAAAAATGAATTTGTTACTACTGCAGTGCAGACTGCATATTGTACGAGTACAAAAAAATGTAGCAATAAGCCAGGCAATTAGTAAATGTTTTCTAGTTGCATTTTCTGGACTTTTTTGTTCAAGCTTTTCTCCAGGTTGCTCTAACTCCCCTGATTGTGATTTGGCTTTTCTGATATATCAACTGGCGAGTCAATAAGGGAATCACTTTTTGCGATCAACTTGTTTGATAAAATTGGAAACGATTTACCAGACTGTAGTAATTCGTCTCGTAGGAGAGACATCTTTACTCTAGCTAAGCTGGCCAGTTTGAGAGTTGCTTCCTCTTATACTAGGCCAGTGGCCTGTTAAAATCCACAACGTTTTGGCACTATGAAATCGAAATCGAGAAAGAGTTCCTTTGTTAGGGGTTAACGTCGATTCTCGATCTCGAACTCGAGAATCTCGATTCTCGAATTTTAAATATATGCTATGCGTACCGAATTAAAGCTGCGGTTATTTTAGGGCAACGCTTGCGAAAGTTTTATAAAAATATCTGTAAAGGGCTTTACACGCATGTTTCCTCGTAAGTGGAAAGTTTTAAACTAAAAATGTTAAAAATATCAAAGGAAAACGATAATTTATTTTTTAAGGAGTCCACCCTGTATTTGTGGACTCCAAAATACATCTATTTTCGTCAAAGGCAAACACATGAGCCATTGTAATAGCAGCCTCGCTTTATAAATAATAATAGGGTTCATAAAATTTAAAATTATTAGCAAAGGGTACTACACTTTATAAATTGTTAAGTATTCGCCAAACTCAGGGCAAATTAAAAAGATGTAACAATTACTGGTAAAATAGAAATGGTTTGTTGCTCTTTGAGTATTTTATTTATTTGCAATAACTTAGGGCTTAGCTCCGGCAAACATGAAACAATTCTTAACTCAGGGGTCGGTTCATAAAATAAGTAGAAAAATTTGTATGACAATTTAACTGGTGTCATTGTCAACCAATGGCATTCTTCAATTTAAAAGTAAACTACCAATCGAACGATTATTTTAGTGACAATAATTCGAGGAGCTTTATTTCAGCGACAATAATTCGAGGAGCTTTATTTCAGCGACAATTTTTTCTGTAACAATTATTGTAGTGACAATATTTCTAGGAGCTTTATTTCAGTAGCAATTTTTTGTGTAACTATTTTTTTATGAAAAGTTAAATTGTCAAGACGAATAGGACTCTAGGTCGAAATATTGCAGACAATTTTTGCTCTTCAGATTGTCTCGTTTCTGTTGCTTTAGAAAATAACGACTCGTGCAAGCACTCGTCGTTATTTTCGTCGCCGCAGAAACTCGTATCTGAATCGCAAAAATTATTGTCGGCAATATTTTGACCTCTCGTCCTATTATTACTGACAAATAATTGGTTGTATGGAAAATAATTGGTTGTATGGTATGACAATTACTTTCTGATATTAGGGCAAATGCACTGTTTCCCACTGACAGTTAAATAACCTTTAAATTTAGTGCAGTAAACAAGATGATGTGCCAGTGCAAAAATAGCGTAAAACTGAATTTTAAACACCAAAATGGCAAGAATGCATCAGGTAAATACGATCAAATATGACGTAACATCGGATAACCTTGTTTTGTTTCAGGATGACGTCAAAACCCACGCTCAATTGCTTTTTGTTCAACTTCCGGCAAGAGCTGCAAATTCCGCCTCTATTGAAAAACTATCTAGATCGATAATTTGGTTAATTTTGTCTGGAATATTCGAGAATTTGATTAATCTCGTCTCGAAAATTCGAGATCGAAAAATATCAATCTCGATGTAGAATTTCGAGACGAGATCGAGAATTTTTTCATCTCGGCGGCATTACCAGTTGACGTGGTGGCCGATTTTTTTAAATCCCTTGTAGTCACTGGGAACTGTACCCGGGTCGGCCGCCTGAGAGTTATAGGTAACTATATTACCCGCTTGGCGATCCGCTCACACAATCAAATCTTATTTTTGGAAAATCTTTCATTTAGATTAATTCTGATTGCATCTTTAATAACAGTGAAAACTTCTCCGAACACGTACATGGAGTGTTGAGGTCTTTTTGTTGCTGCATTGTTAACTGTCCATTTTTTTTCTTCCTGGTGATGCGTGGCCACTTTGGCAGTTTTTCTTCCATAGAAATATTCATATCTAAATTTTCCAGTCATCTATGAAATTATTTATATATATTATTATAATTTCAAAATTTACTTGACATCTTTCAAAAGTGAGCAGTAAACATGTTTAAAAAAGAATATAAAATTTTTATGATGAAATCATATTACCGGAATTGAAATCGTGGTTATTAAAATCTTTTCTTTTTTGAAAATTTACTTTTTATCTCGTAATTCGAGGCAGGTTGAGCACTACACGCCAGATGCTAGCGTACAAAGCACCAGACTCTACACCGCTAGGGGTAACAGGAGGTTAACGATTATACATACATACTTTTATTACCATTTTGACGAATGTCAATGACGTAAAATAATAGAAGTAAATAATTTGTAGATGACTTAAATTATGCAGCAACCGCGATCCAAAGATTTTTTGATTACACATGATCATACTACAGAGAGATAACAAATAAGCTTATTTCAGAGGCTTTCACGGCCATTGTCATTAAGTAACAAACGACTTCCGGGATTAGACCGTGCCATTAGTGAGGTTGAACAGCATAACGTATAGCCCACTTTCGTAATGGAAAAGGGGGAAACGCAAAAGAGCACGGTAACTCAACGTGTAAAACCACGCCAGAGGCGAAACTCTTCTAACGATCAGAAGGAGAAATGCAAGAATTTATAGGCAAGTTACGTCGCGATTAAGTGGCGGTGGGTGGGGCTTAGAAATTAGCACTTTCCACATAGAAAGAAGTAGCTTTGTAAAGAGCACTATAGACTGTGTTCATATTTTTCATGAGCTCCCGCCATCAATTTTATTTTTGATCGCTCTGTATACTTTGATATAAGTAGGACCAAATTTTTCATAAATTTAAAATGTTGTTAAAATGGTTTTCTACTTCAGCAATTTGTAGTGGAAATCATTCAACTTCAGAATTTGTTTTTGTTTTCGCCGCCCATTATTTTTTTAATGCAAACAATACAACAGGATACAGGCAATTATCACCTTAAAAATCCATTTGAAAGCTTTTTTGAGCCCACCATACGGTTTATTGATTTTTTTAAATTTTTACTTGAGAACTTGAGCTACTGCATTACACCAAATATCCATCCACTTAAGATTCGTCGAAAAAAATTGCCAAGCGATTTAATAATCCAAATCCTAATAGTCCGGGAAATGTCATCTCTAACCATGACACATCATCTAGCGGCGTCTCGCCAATAAGAGAAGTGGGGCCCTTCTTTATTAATGATTTTTTCATCATTGCATATTCATTTCTGATTATTACCAAGATCTTAAAAATGTTTGTTTTATTGATTTGAGATGAGGGCCCGGTGGGACTTTGCCTCCTTGCTCCCCATCCAGTACGCCCCTAGGGTATTTAATAAAACAGTTAATCTACCTAACATTACTACAATTTCCTGTGAGCCTAATCTACATTTTATGACAACAACCTTTTTTTAAGAGTTACAGTTTTTCATTTTAACTGTCTATACAGGGCATTACGGTATAAAATTATCAACAATTTTATACTAAAAAATAGTTCGTAAAATTGCCCGGCTTACTACATATTAAAGCAATTAAATATAAACATTTCAAAAAGTAATTACATCGATTTCTATGTTAATCGAACTCCACATATTAATTTAAACAGCGTCATGCCATAGGTGTGTCATAAAATATCGTTAGCGCCCTTTTTGCTTTTATTAAACCTGCATCCTTCGAACTTAAATTAACGAATACTTTCGAAATATAAAAAAATACTGTTAAAAACAATTAATAAAAGATACACACTGATGTCTTAGAATTGTTTAAATGAGATGAAGATGTAAAATAACCTATTTATCAATTTATCTACTACATAATAGCAAGGTATAGATGCTTTTAAATTTTCTTTTTCAGTCATAATATATTTTTAACGAAACTAACAAGCTGCAGTTCTGTTAGTAATTAGAGTGGCTTCAAAGCAAGAAGTACATAGGCGTGGCTACAGTTATGCGCCAATAGACGGTATCAGTGGCGTAGCAATAAGTATTTTTAGGGGAGGCACATTAAAATTCCCATTTTAAAGGAAAACTTTTCATGCTGATTTATTTTTGGTTTCAAATGCTAAATAAATTAGCATGTCATAAGAAGTAACAAGCTCTACCAGAAGCTCGCAAGGCCGCCCTCCGCTAAACGCTTTCCGCGGCGGGAGAACTCGCCGTGCGTCACCCGCTCCATTCCGCGCTAGGAATTATTACTAAATTTTCCCGTTTTGCTGTGAATTTTTGCCAAAGCTGTGCAATCTGTGCATGGAACTTCGCCATTTGGTCGTGGCAGCATTTTAGACAACAGCTGGGAATCTGGCAGAGGGCGCAGGCCAAAGGCTCTTGAATACGCGTGCGACCTGAGAAAGTTCGAATATGGCGCTACGGACAATAAATGACTAACCCCAATGCGTCATGTAGCTACCAGACTGTAAGGTGCTCGCCCAAACCCCTTTTTGATATTATTAACGGGTTAATAGTCATGGAAACATGTAAACAAAATGACACGACGAACGGCAATGAACTGAATACAACAGCGGAGATCACCTTGTTGAACGTAATGGACTCGTCCGGACGTTTCTAGCGTTCTGCGCATCTATGACGCGGTGTACTTTACAAACTGAAAGACTTCTAGTAAGCAAAGGTCAGTTTTCAAAGCTAATGTTCCAAACCCAACACCGAAATTAAGGAAACCAATAACAGTAATAACAGGGACAGTGGCGACAAGCATAACTTAAAAATTGCGCAATTTATATTAACAACAGTTAACAATCAATTAAATGATCAGCACTATTTCATTCAGATGACTCGACTTCTAGAAAGTGCAAGAACGCCACTGTGTTTACAATCCGAAATACGAAGCAGCGGAGTCGTTTTTCCACCTATAATAAAATTGCATCATCAGTCATCACCTCTCTGATTCATCCGATTCCGTTTGTGCTTACAATTAATGGCAGTCTCCTGGCAATGACGTCAGTTCCCAGAAATGCTGCACTATTATTCGAATCACATTTTAGCATTCTATATTTGTTGATGCAAGCATACCGGAAGGCACAAGGTCTCTCTTTTGTTTACATAGATTAATTATTAGAACCATTTTCGAATCATTTTCTCGATCTGGATTAATTATGATTTGAAATCTTAATATGCCTGTAATACTATTAAGTATGCTGCGAAAAAGTTCATAATTAAATTGTACAGAGTATTAGCAGGACTTTCTATACTTGTGATAATGATAAATAGAAATCTGTAAAAGGCTTTACCCAGAACTTCCCTCGTCGACATTGTGACACTAAATAACTTTAAAAATCAAATTAAGTTAGGAGTAAAAATATCTTCACTTTCTAATAAATTAAATACATTTTCGAATAAAAAAAATCTGTAAAAGGCTTTACCCAGAACTTCCCTCGTCGACATTGTGACAATAAATAATTTTAAAAATCAAATTAAGTTAGGAGTAAAAATATCTTCACGTTTCTAATAAATTAGATAGATTTTCAAATAAAAAAAGGTTACCGGCGGTCGAATTCGAACGGCAGGCGGATCGCGTGTGCAGCCTACAACGTTTTGTAAGATTTGTAAGGGACCGGGCAATTTCTACCTATGCCACGAGCACCGACCTCTCGAATTCCTGCTACGCAGCTATATTTAATGACGCGTTAATTTGTGCCTCGTTTTTTTATCGTAAAACAGTTATTCTGTATCTATTGGCTCTCATTTTTGGTAAGAATAAAGCCTGCACTATGTACAAATTATTACTTTTATCTATTACTAAGTTAAATGAAAAATAAACCAAATTGTATTTTTTTAAGGTGCTCACCCTGTATATATTTGTTTGAAAATTTTTCCGTTTTCACTCCAGCTATTTATATAATGTGTATGCAAAATATCGTTTTCCTCCGACAAATATTTTTTGAGTTATACCGCCAACAGACAGACAGACGGAATTGAGAAACCTGTTTTTCGTCATATAGGGACCCTCAAACGTGAAGATCTGAAGAAATCTCGGAAGGTGATTTTTTCGTGATTACAATACTTTCTTCGTCTTTCAGACGAGCGAAGTAAAAATTTATCCCGCTGGGGTTTGAACCCGCTGCACCTGCAGAGCGATCGTAACCGCACCCCTGCGTAGAGATCGTATCTGCATCGTTAAATCCAACTACACCACCGAGCCTCTTCGAAATAAGTCCGGAGCGCGCCTCTCTTGAACAGAACGGTGTTTTTACTCTTTTGCGACATTATCCTGTATCAGTTGAGTTTTATTTTCGGCAAATGTGAAGCTTGACCTATGTGAAAGTTATTACTTTCTTCTATTTCAAAATTAACCCAAAAATAAACAAAACTTTATTTTTTTAAGGTACTCACCCTGTATATATTTGTATGAAATTGTACTGGTTTCATGCGAGGTAGATATATAATATACTAGCTGGCCCGGCAAACGTTGTTCTGCCCAAAAATAATTTGTCTCTGAAACCCCGTTTCACCAGTATAGAGTTTTAATTTTATGTCAATTACATCATCTTGGACTTAAAAATAAATGCCATTTTCGCAATCAACGTCCCAAGAAACCTCAATAACGACATCCATATCGATTTTTAGACTTATTTACTCCATTTCACTCCCTAAGGGTTAGCGGACCCGACCGACGTTGTCCTGCCAGAACGTTGGTTTGCCTGCTATTAGCGGGTTCAGCAAACGTTTTTTCAATATTCGAATTTTCGATTTTTACATTTTAAAAAATAATGGGGTTTAGAAGGAGTTCAGTGACATACACACGTACAGAAGAATTATACAGGGTGTTAATTAAGTACGTAGACAAACTTTAAGGGGTGATTCCTTGATCAATTCTAAGATAAAAAGTTCCTACAAACATGGGACCTAAACGGCTTCGTTTTCGAGATACAGGGTGTTGAAGTTTAAACAAAAACAGTTTTTTTCAAAAATTTGGAAAACGGATAGAGGTATTCTAATGAAACTTGGTGTAGGTTAGTATTTCAGAAAGTGGCATTGTTCAGTCAAAATAAATTTAATTTATTTCCACCAGTGGCGTGCATCGGGGCGATCTCAGTTACATTATTTTAGAAAAGTCTGATACGCCACTGTTTTGTAGAAAAAAGTTTTGTAGCTATTGTAAGATTGTGTTTTATTAAATAACATTTTTTAAAAGCTTCCTTAAACTGTATTTTGAAAACGAAGCCGTTTAGGTCCCATTAACGTCCAATGTACGAAATTGCTGTTACAGATTTTTCCATTTTTCTCGCAAAATGTTTATTCTCTCAAAAAAATAAAAGATACATCTTTTGTAGAGTTTCAATGGATAAAGCTAAAAAACTTGTCGTATTGACTAAAAAACAGTGGCGTACCAGATTTTTTTGAAATAAGGTAGCTGCGGTGGCCCCGATGCACGCCACTGGTGGAAATAAATTACATTTATTTTGACCAAACAATGCCACTTTATGAAATACTAATATACACCAAGTTTCATTACAATACCTCCAGGCGTTTTCCAGATTTTTGAAAAAAAAGTAATTTTTTTTTAAATTTCAACACCCTGTATCTTGAAAAGGAAGCCGTTTAGGCCCCATGTTTGTATGAACTTTTTATCTTAGAATTGATCAAGGAATCGCCTCTTAAAGTTTGTCTACGTACTTAATTAACACCCTGTATATATGAAGATAAAGATTTTCATTTCAAAAAATAATGTGGGGCGGCGGGGGTGGGGGTAAAATTTTGGGGGACCCGACAGACGTTGTCCTGCCCGAACGTTGGTTTGCCTGCTATTAGCAGGTTCAGCAAAGTTTTTTTCGACTTTTCGATTTCTTTTATTTTAAAAAATATTGGGGGGGGGGGGGGGTGAAATTTTGGGGTTATATGTTCTCATATGCGAGAAATCTTAAAAAAAATAAAAAACGAAATTCGTCAAAAAATTTTTTAAAAAATTCCTAGAACCCGATTGCAGCGCCACCTACCGGGTCCAATTGTGAATCTAAACCATCCAGGGACCCACTCAAACACACACAAAAAATTTCATCAAAATCGGTCCAGCCGTTTAGAAGGAGTTCAGTCACATACACACGTACAGAAGAATTATATATATAAAGATATACAAAATATCGTCTTCGGGCTCGACCTGTAAAGTATTGGCGCGGCCATAAAAATGTTACTACCGGTCTAATAACGTAAATAGCTATTATTTCCATATTTGCATATGGCTGTAAGCAGGTAACAAACGTCACTGTGACGTTTAGCACACACCTGAAAAATTTCCAACGCCTTAAAAAATAATAACAAACATAACAGGTCCTTCCAACTTTATTAACTATATTAGTTTTTTTCTGTACCTACGTATATTTTAATTTTAATAAAATGTTTATGTACGATTGCATTATAAAGTACTGTGTATGACACAGAAGTACCTTTATATCCATCCATGATATCCATCAAGGCACTTTCATGTCAGATTTTTTCTGTAACAGAATAGACATTAAATTTATAAACTCGCTTTTTTCGATTTTAGCAGTCGAACATAAACCTTTGTATACAACTCAAGGTTTCCTGAAATGTCAGATTTTTTTCAAGCAAATTGTATTGAATTAAAATTCATTGCGTTGGCTTCAAAGCCACAAACAATTTCTTGTCTTGATTTTAATACAATAACTTTGAGATTTCAAGAAATCTGCCATCCTTATTCTAACCACAATATGTTGATATTTAGCTACGTGGCACTGACAATCCACCGTATATATAATAGGCTTGTCTGGGACGCTGTTTCAGCAGCCAAACCGTAAGAGATAGAGAAAAAAGTTATGAAAGTTATATGTTTGGAATAGTCATGTCAGGTCAGGAACCGAATTTCTGTCATGTGACACTTCCGGTTTTCGAGAAATCACGTGATTTCTGTCCGTCCGGGACGCTGTTTCAGCAGCCAAACCGTAAGAGATAGAGAAAAAAGTTATGAAAGTTATTTGTTTGGAATGGTCATGTCAGGTCAGAAACCGAATTTCAGTCACGTGACACTTCCGGTTTTCGAGAAATCACGTGATTCCTCGAAAACGGTCTTTTTTAACACATGAGACATTTGTCTCACTGGTTGCTAGTTATTAAATAATTTGAAACACTTGCAGGAGTTTACCTTACTGATGCTCGTAACAGTTTCAATATTGGTTGTAGGGTTTCCAAGTCCCGGGACCAAAAGTGTTTTCGGGACTTACGAGCTAAATTTCAAGTCCCGGGACTAGTCCCGAAAATCCCGAAAATGGTCCCGAAAAAGAAATAGTGTTCAGGTGAAATTTCCGAATGCAATATCCAAAGAAAACAATGTGTTTTAAGTTAAATAAAGTATTTCTGTGCTGATAATTTGCATTGGTGCTCGTCTACTCCATTGCTTTTTTCTGGTACTAAAAATGTCTATCGCTGTTCATCTTTTGCTTTTGTTTGAACTGCAAAGTGTTTGTGTAATCCTTTCGCCAAGCTGCCTCTGATTATGATAATTTTGTAGGAACCAACTTTACATTTCGCCAATTGTTTTATCTCCAATATATAAAATTGTCGCCATATTGACTTCAAATCGTTTTTTTAGTGTAGAAGGAAGGTAGGCTGCGAATCGGAATTCATTCTAATCGTACCGCTTTAGCAGACAAATAAGGAACACAATTAAAACTCAAAAATATAAATTATTCAGCTTCTTCGAACATATCTAAATCCAACAAGAAAAACAGACCAATACATAAATCGAAGAATATATGCAAATGTGGCTGAAACAACACACAGGTTTAATTGCAACCTACCGAAAATAATACCTCTCCTGCCTACGAAAAACGCAAATAATGCAAAATGTGCAAGAGGCATGAGTAGTACGCCGGACGCCGGTGAATACCCGTCCTAATTCTTTGATATCGAGTATACGCACGCATGTTGACATGGTCCCGGGACTTCGCCTGTTCTGGCTGTGGTCCCGGGACTCGGTTTTTGTGGTAGAATCCCGGGACTGTCCCGGGACCGGATCCCGGGACTGGAAACCCTAATTGGTTGGTATTTTTGCAAAAATCATGAAATAAATTAGAAAAATCAAATTTACCACCAAACTGTGGGAGAAAGCAAAAAATTGAAGAGACACTTTCTGCTAGAATTAAATGACTTACCTTAAAATAATATTGATTTTAATTTTATCCAGGGTGTTATTGTCTTTTTGTTAAATTTATGGCATTGATTATCAATATCTCTGTCTTTGGTTGATTGTGGAATTTGATAATACCACATATTTTAAGGGGTTCTATCAAAGTTTACTGTGTACCAAATCTGGTTTAAATAGCTGCATTAATAAGCAAATTATAAGAAAAAGACGATATTTTTACCAGAAATGTTTAATAAAAAAAAATTAAATGGATATTAATTTTGAATTTCGAGAAGTACTATTACAGAAATACGAAACAAAACAAAACAAGATGAGACGGTGCAAGCTTTTTATAATTACTTTGGCACACTGTTGGCATGGAGTTGTTTTTGCCATGCGCTCTTTGGGATGCCCGTTTCTTAAAACACATATTTGATCTTGGTAATCTGTTCAACAGTGTTTTTAATGTGGTATGACCATTATCATGCCGAGCTTGAGGCCGCAAGTTTGAATCTTGGTCCAGGCACGATTTTTTTAAGTTATGAAAAGATTCGGATGCAAATTGCTATCCCTTTAAATCTCTGCCCCATTCGCAATCCCCGCTAACGGTATTGATAATCGCTGATTCAATTTCCTCCGTCTAGACTCTGCAATAATTAATTCTCGTCTCTCGTGTGAATTCTCTTTAGCCGAAGTTGTACATATGGCGTGATCATGTATATAACATAATATACCATACCACAGTGAAAGAATCCTTTCCAACAGATTATGAACACTAAATGTATCTTAAGGAGCGGGCGTTCCAAACAGTATATGGCAAAAAACCGCCCCATGCCAACACTGTGCCGAAGTAGGTATCGATAAATGCTTGTGCTGTCTCATCATGTTATTTCCTTTTACAAAGTAAAATCAAGTATATCTCTCTAGTTGTTGCCTCATTATTGATGATTGTGGTCTTGTATATTTTTAATTATTTTATTACACTTTCATGATTTTTGGCTTTCTGAGGGATTCGCAAAATGTAGTCCTTGTAGTGTTTTTGACTTGGTCTGAACAACGTGTGAGTGATTATCCCGTTAGTCTGTGTCTTGGTATATCGGCAGTGATGATTAGTCTCGAGTTGGTTTCATTCTCGACGAGCAATGTGGCCAAAGAATTGAAGGATCCGTTGTTGACACATGGTTGAAAGTCTAATCTTGAAATTTACTTTTCCAATGACCAATGTGTTTGTGCAGTGGGCTGTCTACGGTATACGCAACATCTGCCTTCAGCACCACACTTGAAATGGGTTGAGTTTTTTCCTTCCACTTTGGGAATCTTCCACATTTCCATGTCATAAAACAATAGAAAATATCATTAGGCAGATAAGTTTTATTTGTATTGGATTTAGATATTGTGCAGTTCTTTCTAGATTCCGGTCAATTTGGTCATTAACGACTTTGGCATCGCTATTCTACGTTTATTTTTGGAGTGCAGCCAAGGTAGACAGATTTTTGGACTGTTTCAAAATTGTTTAAAAATCCAGTGATCTGAACAGTGTTATTGCTATCAACTATCATTAGCTGTGTTTAGTTCCAACCCTAGTTTTGTCTTTCACTTTCGATTCTATCAATCAGGGGTTGTACCGCTCCCTTATATGAAGGGTGGACACGGTCTAAGCTAGCTCTTTTAACTCTCGGCAGAATATGGCGTGGTGTAAGGACTAGGCAAGAAAATGCTTCTGGCTTTAAAATTGTACAGTAGGATTATGAAAATTTGGGCGCCTTGTCGTTCCTCACAACATAAAAAACAAAACTAGCCAATTAATACTACACCACCTACCTTAGTGCTTCGCTGCATACCTGTATAAATTGTACAGGTGAAGGAGTTGCGGAAAGATCACAAAAATATTGGACGTCATCTCATAGGACCTGTAGAACAATCAACTCGACTTATGAAAACAATTATTTAAATTTCTAAGTAACACCCTTCCCCACTTTCTCGTAGATGTTCATCAAATATGATTTTATAATGTGAAGGAGCTACAGAGCATTATGGCCGTCAACTAACAAATTTTCTGAAAGAATCAATCCACATTACACATTCCATACAACTAATCGCAGCAAAAAATTACTTCTAGACCACGTCGAGTTATAAAACGTCAATGGTAGCCACTTTGAGCATTTGTTATAAACCACACACCTATTTACTTAAACTTGTTTATCTTCTAAAATTTTAACGATTACATTCCTCTCCGAAATGGATAAGGATCAGACACCTGTTCATTATAAATTTCATTCAAAATTATCTCAGCTATACCGCAAAAAATTGCACGCTAATTACTTGCTAAACACCCTGCATATGTAACTCCCAAGTATTATTGTATAGCTACTTTGCATCGATTCCAATTTTTTCCTTGTGCTACATTTAATTCGCCATTACGTGAATCAGGTTGCGTACCTCCTACACCTGGCTGGAGTACCCTTAGGGTTACGCGTATCCCACTTTGATAAACCCTGCTCTAGATGAATAAAACACAGTAATAAGTAAACGTATAATGGATAAAAGTGACAACATTAACAATTATGTTGCTTATAATACTGGAGCGCTTGAAAATAAGAGTAACCAACTCCAAATAACTTAGAACATAAGTCAACATACATTTTAGCATTAATAAAAAAAAATAGTATACTTATAAAGGGCCAACAACAAATATTCAAGCATTCTGACAAATTTTCTTATTTCTTTTAACAGTTTTCAGGAAGCGACATCAATATTCATGACATAAATTTATCGAAAAAGGATAGTCAATATATATAGATTTGCAACTGCAATCAAAAAACATAACTTGATAACATTTAACATTTTCATAACAATTTAAAACATGCACTAAACTTGTAACTAACAATAAATTCATTATAAGAAATATTCACCTACAATTTAGAGGCACACAACCATTATTGCTGATAAATCATATCTTGTAATTGTGATATCCATTAAAATCCTACTTCTAGCAAGTTTACATTCAAATTTTAATGGATTACTGAAACAACGTGTGTAAACTGCACATATGTCGATTACCAGAAAATGAAAGACCAATTACAATAAATACTTAAGCTAGTTTAGAATGTAGCATTGTAAACTATCTTAAATGCACACAAACAAAAATTCTAATCTGGAGTTCCTGGCGAATCTAGCGTTAGCTCTTCTGCTTCAGTAGCCGTTTCAGTTGGTTGGATGGCTTCGCTTGAACTCTGAGCGCTCAAAGCATCACTTGAGCCTTTTGGAGATGCTGTTACCCAATTACTTAGGTCTTCTTTATCACAGGATGGGCATTCGAAATGTACACAGTGAAATACCTATTAGTAAAAAAATTCAAGATGGATTTATGTTTCTTTTGCTGACATTTGTTATATATCGAGAGATCCAAAAAAAAACTGTTCCTCAGCAGGCTGTGGAATGAAAAGTCACGTCTTTACTTGTGTCAGCTGGAATCCACTACATAAAATCGTTGATCTCTTTGTATCTTGGTTTGCTAGCTCCTCCGACGATACTGGACCGATAAGTTGTATGATGGCTTAAAATGTTGCTAATTGTTAGACTTAATCGTAGGCCGGTTTTATTTTCAAAAAAGGTTTTAATTAAATTGGCAAATTAGCAAAACTTAGCGTAGCTCAGCTGATTCATTATATACCACTACAGCAGCACGAAGTTCAACAAAGTTCCGTAGCCCAGTGGTAGAATGTTCGCCTGTCACGCGGGCGGCCCTGGTTCGATTCCCGGCCGGTGCATCTTTTTTTTAATTTATATTAATGAATCTCTTCTAAATTTGCGAAACGAAGCGTAACTCGGGTGATTCACTAGTTAAATAAAAATGAAACGTCAATTTTAGGAGCACAAATCTTTTAACAATCTGCCAGATTTTGTAGAGAAATTGACAATTAATTATTATCCGACACAAGTAAAGACGTGACTTTTCATTCCACAGCTGCTGAGGAACAGTTTTTTTTGGATCTCTCGATATTAAGAAATTGAGTTTTTAACATAAACTCCTGGACAAAATTAACGCACCACTATTATATTTGTTTTAATTCCGAGATATTTATAACTTTTAGTTTACTAACTGTCTTGCAAGTAGCCTTTGGATCTCCTCTGATGTTTCAAACAAATGCTGTCAAGAAATGTTTTGTTTTTAGATTACAATTGTCAATCAAAAATTGATTTCAAATCTGTTGGGAAACTGCTTATTAAGACAAGTTATCTTCAGCCATCAAGTGTTTTTTTATATCGATTGTATCAGTCGAGTGTTTTAAACTTCAAAAATGAATCGTACAAAAAATGTATCCAGGGAGGAAGCAATAAGGGTATCAACTTTGCTGGATGAGAGATACTCGATGTGTTTTGTTGTAAATTTGATAAGAAGAAATCATTCTAGCATAAGTCGCATTGTTACATGATTTAACGAGACACAACCTCACTTTCAAAGGCCAGGGCAACGACAAAAACGACAATCCATCCAAAGGATGAGCGTTTTCTTAGTCAATCCGCTCTAAGTAACAGGAGAATCACTAGTACTGTGGTAAAGAATCAGTGCTGTTAGCAATCTTGTAAGATCGTGTCGAACAGTCAGAAGACGTTTAAATAATGCTGGAATAAGCAGCATAGATCACAAAATTCAAAGATTGCATTTTGCCAGAAATCATCAACACTGGACTGTTAATGATTGGAAGATTTTATTCTCAGATGAAACTAGAGTTAGCCTCACATCTCCTGATGAACTGAGCATGTCTGGCAAAGGCAAGGAGAAGATTTGTTAAGTTGCAAAGCAATATCTCTCCAAGGGTCCGTTTTGGTGGTGGCTCTGTAATGTTTTGGAGAGGAATGTGCTTCAACGGCCGCACAGAGTTGGTCCCTATATTGTACAGGACTATTGTAAATTTTTAATAAGCTTAATACTTACATCATGTACAAGACTGATTAAAAGTAAATAAATAATTGTAGAAATGGGTTCATTGATTGTAGTGTTTTGCCCCCTATAGTAATTCACACATCTGCAAGTAAAGTTATTTATGGCTAGCTTTCAGTAGGCATGAAGACTCAAATCTGCAAGTTAGGTTCACCGACATGTTCATATTTAAACTCCGTGTTACGGCACTGGGCTGTGAAATTAAAAGCAGTAACGCGCAGGCTCACTACCCTGTCAATTTATCTATCAACAAATTCAATTTTCGTGCGGTTCGTTTCTGGTGTATTTACAAGTTAATTCAAAGGCAAATCTATGCGCAAATTATCAGCTAATTTTGTTTTTAGATCGTTCGCGGCTTCCTGCGAATTCAATTGTTTTGAACGCGTCCTTTCATGTGAAAAAACATAACCTCAACTTATATTTTTACAATTTCTGGACCTCCTGCTCTTTTTTAAGTATTGTAAGACTGGGATCGGCTTCCTCTTATAGGACTCGTTCTCATGGTAAGTTTCGAAACTCTAGCACGGATATTTGCTTTGCAACACTAACCTGACCTTTTTTTAGGCTGCAGAACTGGCTCGGAACAGCTTCTCCTGATGCTCGCTGCTGGAAGCGGAACCCTAGGATGCTGGGACTGCTGCGGTGTACTCCTAAACGGCGTGCGGACGTGGTGCTACCAAAATTTCAAACGCCTGACCTCAATTGTGCTCAAAATCTGATAATCGTAAACTTCTCGTCGTTGGCGAAGTGGTTTGGAAGGTGGTCGCATATGAAAATAATTTTAGGTGATGGATTTTCCACACTACATCCTCACATATGTACTACGAACTCCTGAACACGATGGTATAATTATTTTTAATTTATTTCAATTGTAAATGGCTTAAAACTCAAGAGAGACAAATTAGCCGTCATGAAATAATTTTTATTCAATTGTTTCTTTTTTCCGGTAGTTACAACAATTGCCTATCTAAATTCATAATTGTGGATGTTAACCAAGTACAAAACAGTTACTTATAAACTAAATTTTAACTTATATTATAAAAATGTACAAAAATTTTAATTCAAAAATTATTGTTTGTTCACGTTCGTAATTAAACTAGGTTATAGCGCCACTCACTATGTTTTATTTGGATTGTCTGTTCACTATGTCACTTCACTGACTCATTTTTTTAAACACCAATCTCGTTCATTTCCTGTTGTGTGAATTTCCTGTATTTTATAATAATTGTCTGCTTTTCACCAATCTTCAAATATTGCCGTTCCAATTTTTTATAGCCTTATTTGATCTAGTATTGTGCCCTCTTTGCACTTTATTAAGAACATTCTGTCCTTCTTACCTTTATTTAAAAAGTTCATAGAACTGTACTTATTCAATTATACTGACATGTAAATTTATTTAACACGCATGTAATAAACCCTTTGGTGATAGATTTGTTGAATTTTTTGATTGGCTTTACTTTGCACCAACCTCTTAATTTATGCTTAATTAATATTCGGTGACTCTAATTTACGAATTGAGCTCTGCCCTATTGCCATTTATTCTGAAGTAATTCCATTTAATATCGGCAATGCTTACCAATGTAGTTATGAATTAAAATTTCTGATGTAACTCCTTGCAGTTGCCTGACTTACCCCAGCTCTGTGCTTTATTGACTTGCTTTATTTATCTATGCTGCAAGCAGAGTTGAGTAACGGGCTAAATACCATCTCAATATATGTAAGGTCTATGAATGCAGATTATTATCTAGAAAACATGTAATGCCATTTGCTCCTTCTGTGAGACCCAATATTTTATTCATGCAAGATCATGCTCGTACCCACGTGACTAGACATGTTATCGACTACTTGAATGCTGTTGATATTCCGTTAATGGATTAGTCACCTAACAGTCCTGATTTAAACGCCATAGAGCATCTATTGGACGCTCTTAAAAAAAAGTCCGAAGTTGTACACCCCTACCTACTAACCACAATGAACTCGTAGATGCAGTAATTGCAGAGTGGGAGAATATTCCCCAGGAAATTATTGACAATCTAATCCCAGCATGCCAAGGCACATGAATGCGATAACTAGGAGTAGAGGAGGGGCATACACGGTATTAATGTCGCATTGAATCCATTACATCTATTGTTTTCGATTTTTTCTTTTTTCATGTTTTATGCGTTTTCAACAAAAAAGTTCTTAAATCAAAAATTATTTAAAATGAAGTCATGTTTCGCTTATTTCTTTTGCAAATGATTACACAAACCTATAAGCATTCATGTAATTTTCATTATATTTTAATTATAATACGGTAATTATAACAAGAGATCAATAAAAAAAACCAATTAGGGTAGGCTGTGATATGTGTTAAACGTTTGGCA
>OW679195.1:91654826-91744058 GCA_940337035.1 Agriotes lineatus | reverse complement strand
ATTAATATAGTTTACAGTGATCTATTTTAAAAAGCAAATAAAAACAAAAATAATATTGTATCTTGTGAAGTTGATACGTATAGAGTACAGTACGGCTACTAAAACAGTACGCCTTGAATATCTCATTTACTTGATGCATTAAAAAATATCTATTTAGGCACATTTAAGTTGGCGATCTCTCTATGTATAGTCTCAGCAAAGAATAAGACAATATTATTCGAACATTTATTATCGACATTAACTTATCTTTCAGAAATGTATGCAAAAATTTAATTTGGTGATTAGGGATCTGACCCAAGTCCTGTACAATGAGTTATTAAAAAAAATGAATCGGGGCGGTTTTCACAGAAAACTCACAATTATTTAATAATTTATACTCTAGTTTAAATTACTGCACTTTAAACGTAAATTAGAGTAGAAACGAAAAAGGACTTATGTGGTTAAGGAGCTGCAAACTAATCGAGGGTTGGGGTTCAATACCCAACAATATACCTTTTTTTAACAAATTATCTGTTTTCTTTATTTACCTTGGGGTTAAGTGGTAGAACAGTATGCTAATTCGATTAGCACGCCTGAACTTTGCCCCTTTGAGCAACTTATGTATTCATAATTCAAGTATATTGTAAAATAACAATTTCATTTATTTTTGCTCAATAAACGACATTTATTATTATTATTATTATACTTAAGTTGCTCAAAAATTATGCCAAATAGCTATTTTTAAATAAATTATTATTACTTGCATTTGACATAATTTTTGGGCGATATAAATAATAATTTGTTAATAAAGAGTTAGGTACCTATTGTTAGGGATTGAACCCCAATTTGCCCCAACCTTTTACGGGTTTAATTACTTTTTTTTAAAGGCAGATTATAGGAAATTTGAGTCAGATCCATTAACGCCAGTTTAAATTAAAATATTTTGAAATAAAGATATACATTTCTTACTCTCGCCAATTTCAATGATCTATTAAATAAATTAGATTTTCAAGGTGTAAATATTACATACAATAAAACAATATAATATACAAAGTTACAAAGAATAGGAAGTACGCAAATATATCTGTAAGCATATAAACGTACATTTTTTAAGCTTTAAACATTACTTAAATGTTGTATTTTTTTGTTGCGTGTACCAGACTGGTTTGTAGTCCTTAAATCTTGCGATAGCCATTTCAACGTTTTATGGAGTTTGCACGTAATTAAATGATTAATTAAAAACAGTTTATGAGAGTAACATGTGTCTTGCTCGTTAAGCCACCCTTGTACTAAAATTTTCACTTTATTTACACTATATGCTAATAATGTTTTCTTAAAACTTACACACGACTTACTATTTTTAAAATAATATTCAAAATGTTCAAGTAACATTGTAACTATTTTTATTAAAATACTTGAAGGTTTTTTTAGGTAAATAACACAGTCGCCCGCACCATAGTCTTTTTGCTGTAAAAACAGTTCATTATGATGCACTACAGAGTCACGGCTGCACATATTTTGACACTGATCACAATTAAAACGTAAAAGCGTTTTATGAATGACATAACCAGCTACATATACCGTCGCACGAGATTCTAATGTGGCTTCTTGATTTGGTTGTGTTGAAACTTCTATTACCTCACTGAGTAAACTGAGGTCACCATCTTCTGCTAATTCAGTTTGTTCAGCAACTGTATATGGTATGTCCTCAACATATCCCATGACGTCTTTTTCTGGCACTTCAACATTCGCCATGTTGACAACAGCATCTTCATCAACTTCGCAGTTGGAGCTCTCTGTAGGATGCTGCAATTTAACCAGCATGTTGAACTGTAGTGCTTGGCGGAAAGATTTTACTGTGGGGTTCGAAGAATTGCCTCCCCTATACCTCAGGACCGCGAAAAGATTTTCTAGAGGATCTTGGTTTAGTCTGCTGGTCAGGAGGAAATGATACCCTTCTTGTTTTAAGTCTTCCCATAGCTCCATAACTGACTGCATGGTTAAAATAAGTCCCTTAAAACAATAAACACCTTGGTTCACCTTGTTATTAGATGTATATGTTTGCCAAGTCTTAACCCACTGCAAATACTCTTTCAAATTATTTTCAGTACGCGGTACGTTGACGGATAGAGCACATGCATATGGGTTACGGTCTTTCAGCATTCGACTGTTTAAGCAATCAAATAAATAGTTAATTTTCTGTACGAATTCTGCAGTATCCAGAGCGCTGGTGCTTTTTAACTCGCCCGTTCCAACAGCAGTTCTTATCGTAGCACTCATGGTGTTGGAAAACACTTGCGTTGCAAATTTAACCCTCATTCGCTGGAAAGTATTGGGGTAGATGTGGGCATCTGTGATTTTTACAGCTGCTCGAACAGTACAAGAAGATTTATCTATTTTGTATGCCTCTTCGATATCTTTCCAAGAAACTTTCTTGCCCTCCACGTAAAAATCCTTTGATAGAAGATTATTCCGTACGCTTTTTATCAAGTGCGGTACGTCATGTATTGCAAAAATTTTTGCGTCGCAGACAAAAAAATACGGCTGTTCTGCAGTAACTCCTAGATTTAAAAATGCAGCTCTATTTGTAGCAGCTTGGTCACTAGTAACAGCACGCACTTTAAGTCCTATTCTTTGTAACTCTTCGATGTTTTTAATAATGAGGGAAGATAGCTCTCCATGTTTAATGGTACCTGAAGAAACATAAAAGCTGACAGGAATCTTCCATTTGTGAATAAGTCCTCTTGCCATAAACACTAGTGCATGACTAGCGATTTTGCTTTTCCGTCCAAGATGTCCTAAATCTTCGAAACCTTCAATCATATCTTGGCGTGGATTATATTCTAGACCTTTCTTTAAATGCATTTCGTCAAGTAATACGACACACTGTTTTTCATCATCGGTCATGCTGTTAACTTTAACAGCCAGTTTTTTCATTAGTTCCGTACTGGTGCCTGTATTAAGTTGGTTTAACCGTAACCATGAAACTATTGTAGATTTGGAGGGCATAGTAAATTTTAATTTTTCTCTCATAAAAAAGTAGAGGGCTGGAGATTTGTGGTACATATTTAAGGTCAATTCTTTTTCAGCTTCTGTCCAAGGTGGTTTAGATTTGTGAGAAAGTTGCATATTTACAAAGACGCGAACGGTTTTTGGTTTCAAGTCCAGTGCATCTAAATTAGCCCCCTTTCGTGCACATTGCTTCTTCATACGGTAAATTTGTGAATTTTTTGCCGCCACTTGTCTTCGCAGTTTTGCAATTTTTTGATGTAGCACAGCAGAACTACGGCGCTTTCTTGTTTTGGTAGGTGTTGGCATTTCTAACATGGCCTGTTGAAATATGGTTTTTAAAAATAAAACATACTAATAACAGAAAAGATTTTCATGCTGTAGGCTCCATTAAAATGCTTTACAAGCTCATTGTTTTGCCTACATATTTCTACACAATTTATCAGAGAATTCAAAACGTCAATAATTTTTCTGTATTTTATGAAACTGCCAACTTTTGTTCATTTTGTGTTATTGAATAAAAACTCCTAAAGAAGTGAAAATTGATCACCCTGTATACTTACTGCTTGGGATTTAGTTTTGATTTAATTAATAAAACTTTAAAAGAAATTTTAACTAATTATACCTTATTTAATTAGTACCTACACGAAGATCGAGCAACAAATTTGGGGAAACTATAAGATTTAAGCCCCTATAATCGGACATCGTGTTAACTTACTATCGATGGAAAATTTAAAAATTTTATTATACAGTGTGGTGATAAAGTTCTACACAAAATTAATAATTTTGTTATTTAATGTTTTTTGGGAAAACCCTGACACGTCAATTTTATTCTATAAAAAGTGGACATGGCACCGTCCATAGACTTTCCCATACTGGAAATTGTTCATATCTATATTCATTGGTTTGAATAATGTTCTGCATTGCCATTTAAAAAAATTGTAATACATAAATTACTAAAACTGAAAATTTTAGTTGCAAGTGAATATGAAACAAAAGTTGTAGCATTTAAAAGTATCTTAGTAGTAGCATGGTGAACATTTTGTTTAATTTAACTGAGTCTTATTTTTTACGATTGAGAGGTTCTCCCTTCCCATGTAGAATGTGCTGTTTTAGAGGCACTAGAAGTGGGTCTCTAAAACTCTCTGTAAAAAATTTCCAGAGTCTTGGGGTCAAAACAACAACCCGATGTAGCCAAACTCGGCTACATCCAGAAGTTGTTCCCTTCAACAGTATTTACCTTCAACTCATGAAAAGAAATTGATTTTTATTAATAATTTGATCTGTTGTCCAAGTGATTGATTTTTAGTTGCTCTTAAAATATATATATTACTATGTTACTTTTATATCCATGCAGTAAGTGTCTTTTTAATATAGTTAGTTATATTTTTGTACTTTGCATTTTATTGTTACTCATTGTATCAATGTTTTATAGAATTTAAAACAGGAAATTAGTTTAAAAAAAGATATCTATGTTGTAACGAGTTGTGCTTAATATACTCAATTAATATTCAAATGTGTTAGCTATTATAATTTCTATATGTTTTATTGTCTTAATTATAATTTAATTTCCATGAAACTAATAACACTTATTTATTTAACAAAATACTACAGTTAATAATTCGATTACAGTTAATTTATAAGTACTAGTGAATGCTATATGATAAGCAAATGATATAGTAATTATGGGAAGCACATATGGTGTCAGATTATATTGTCGCAGAATATATTGACGCAGAAAATATTGCATCAGAAAATGCAATTGCAGAAAAGTGTTTTGTCAGAAAATGCCGTCATAGAAGCGATGGTCACAGAAAATGCAAAATCAGAAAATGTCCTTGTAATAAATTGTTAGTTTTTAAACGCCATCTAGTAAAAACTAGCCCTATGAGAGCCTGAATACTATTATGCAAATTTAACACCATTACAGCATTTACCTGTAGTAGGCGCTGCAGTTAATGTTAGGTATCAACAATGTTCTGTGGTATCAACCATCAACATCTTGTCTGTGTCAACCATAACCTCACTAATTTTCAACTTTTTGGTTTTGCTCATGCAAGAGGTATTTGCTTTTACATTAATTAACACAACCTTTCGTGAGTGATTTAATTACTCGATGCTTTTAGAATTACTTTCTATATTTATATTTTTAGGACAATGGAAAATTTGTAACAAAGCAGCAGTTCCAATATTGGAATTACCTGTACAAGAATTTGATGCTCGTGTAGTACAAAATCATAAAAGAATGGAAAGGTATCACGATAACAAGTGGTCCTAGTTGTAGCAAAATATCAACATGCAATGTGGGAATTCAAACAAGTATTTGTTACAAGATGTTCAATGATATCGTATGAATTTGTAACTGAAGCTCACTTAAAACACGACAAGATTTTTGAAGGAGCTGTTGAATTTCTTTAGTGAACATTTTGGTGGTACCTGCTGCAAGATGCATAGTGCCTCGGAAAATGATTTATTAATAACATTAAAGGGCCGGTTGCAGAAAGCAATGTTAAGTCTGGTGTTAGCTAACGTCGTGTCAAAGTGAACAAAATCGCATCAAATTTTGTTTAACTAATGTATTAGTTACCATAAGCATTTGAGATTTGATTCGTTTTTGTTCACTTTGACGTCGCGTTAGCTAACACCAGACTTAACATTGCTTTCTGCAACCGGCCCTAATTAAATCGTTATTATGTCACTTTGGCAAGTTTATTTGACATCAGAGTCGGCACTGAAAAGTTCATTGCGAGCGTACCATTTGTGTGCATATTTCAACCTAGAGTCCGTGTTTTGATGTTTGTCATTACTTATTTGTAGTCGTTTAATTGGATTTCGTAGCTTTTGTGGATTTTTAGACTTAAATTGTGTATTACGTTATTGAAATACGTAAGTGCACAAAATTTATTTAATCGCTCTGCTAGTTAATCATTGAATAGTTAACAAACTGTTAAATTTAATAAGAAGGCTTAATGTTAATAAATAGTTAAGAAGCCAAATATTACAGTCAAGCTGATGATTGCTAAAATAATAACGCATTTCAATACTCATTTTGGTCCAAAATTGTATACTAAGCTCTAATTTTGCAGTTTAAAAATCAAAAGTCTGTCAAACTTGACATATTGTTAACCGATTGTCAACTGTTTTCCTTGATTAACTAACAAAGTTAAGTTAAATAAGTTTTGTGCAACCCCCGTAAGTGTTCAAACGTCTCAATTCCATTTACTTGAGTAACTGAAACAATTATAACAAACGCTTGAGCCAGAACAATAATATGGGGTTAGGTACGTTTTGTGATATGTTCACAATAAACTTTCCAACGCTGACTTTGACGTCAAATTTAAAAAAACACGTAATAATTGTAAATAGTTGTATAAGTGTTTTCGTCTTAGCGACTTTGTGTAAATTTAATAAATAATTTCAGAGCTAAAATTATTCCCTATCTTTCTCCTCTTTGCCTTTCTTGCACTAAACCATTTTTCTCTAGATTTCTATAATTTTTTGTTCTTGAAAAAGCTTAGAGGTCCCTTTTCTTTCCAAATTGCTAAACTAAAACGTAATTAAGATATGTAGTATGTACTATGTAGGGATGATGGGTGGACCTTGTACTACATGGGTTGCTAATTTCCACCTTCCTCTTAAAACGTTTCTCGCCTATTCCAAATACTTACTTTTGTAACGAATGCGAGAACGACTTCCAGATCGATCTAGAAGCAGGTGTGCGCGATGAGTCACTTCGAACGGATGCCCAGAGAACGGGCCCGAGGTCAAATGCGTCATGCTTCCGTCTCGAGTTTCTAGTGAGTGTCGGGACTGTCTGGAAGCTTCTGGAGGGAAATTATTGGCCATATAAATACCCGGCCGTCGGACCCGCAGCCAGTTCTGAAATAATTCTGCGGCAGTTCGAACTCACGTCGAGGCTTGTTAGAAGCCCCCATATAAATAACCGCGTGTACATAATCTCTCGTGAAATAAATCCGTATGTAATAAGAAATAAATATATAATCGTTAGTGTTTAAGAGTGATATAAATAAATAATAATAGTTGTTAGAAATACGTGTACCGATAGTCGTTAGTGCTTGTATTAATTTGTGTTCTGCTTGATAATTCTCGCATGTGCTTGTAAATAACAATAATTAATTCATTCTTGTAAATAAATGTTTGAACCCATGTTTGTCGTATAATTTTAAATAGCCCGAACGTTAAGAACGTAACACTTTGTTAGCTGCTTGGAGAGGTTTGACAAATTTTTTAACTAAACCTATTATATATGTTAGGTTCTAGCTGAATTTAGCCCTTCGGTGGTGTTGATTTCTTGACCTTTTGGGGTCACCGGCGCTATTAATTACATCCCATAAAACTGTCTGCGAGACGGCTGCCCTATGAAAGCAATATTGTGTGATACAATTCGAATGCGTGTGTGAGCGGGCAGACTCGTTTCCGTGGCTGGCCCGACGGTGCCGGTGTAGAGAGCGTTGCATTAATTAAATGCGGTGTAATTCACTTATTAATGAAGTTGGTGCGATACCTTGTTTTAATTGACACTTTAATTAATTGTTTTCGCTAACATATATACAGCGACTGTCAAAAATCTGTACCAGATGGAAATTTTTATTTTAAAAACGGTTTGCGGCTACCAGTGCCCAGTAATCTTCTCTGGGGGCAAATTGAAAAATTTTGAAAAAAACTTTGTGATAAACGAAACCACATCTTTACACAACATATATTCTGAAGAGGCTGCTAAGTATGTACTACCTACTACAATACCAGATATACAGCTAAAACAACTTTTAATAAAATTGATTTGCAGCCCCGAGTTCCAAAATGCAGCTTTAGAATATGGTTGGCTTACAGCCAATTCTACAATGAAGGCAGCACGAAGACGACATAATCCAAGAGTGCCCGCTTCATTAGTAGAATTAGGGGAAATGTTGATAACGCATCGGTTTCGCTATCAATGCAACTATAATATTGAAGGATACGTAAATGAAGATTTTTACAGAAGAACAATCGATGCAGATGGAACTACAGTAGTATTCTGCAGCCAATCAATAGCAGATTTAGCATGCCAGGGTGCTGATGAACTTTCAATTGATGGTACTTTTAAAGTGGTACCTGCAGCACCCAGTTGCCACCAATTATTAACTGTACTACACGTCACAGTTGAAAATCATGTATGTATACTCAAAACAATGAAATATGTATAAGAATTTTATATTTTATAATATTTTAGAATATACCAGTAGTTTATGCCCTTATGAGCAGACGCTCTAAAACAGCATACTTTGCTCTCCTGCAGTATATTAAGCAACAGTTGCTACCCACAGTTTATCCCACATTTATTATTACTGATTTTGAACAGGCACTACAAACTGCTTTGGAAGAAGTATACCCCAACTCTCAAGTAATGGGTTGTTGGTTTCATTATATTCAGGTAAACAATATAAGTATTTTAGTTCATAGCAATAAATAATGTTCTTTGTTCTAATGTATCTTTATATTTCAATTTAATTTCTGTATCTAATTAAAATGGTCTAACTTATTTGCAGGCTGTATGGAGAAAAATGCGAACTATGGGCTATTTGGCAGCAACTACAATGGATTTGAATACAAAAAAAGGCTTTAAGATGTTGCTCTCTTTACCACTGTTGCCTGCTGAAAACATTATCGAAGGGTTGAATCTAGTGCAACAGTGGTGTAATGAAAATGGTGTTGATTTGGATCTGCTTTTTGCTTATATAATAAGGCCTGTATACTATCATAGACATCGGTTAAATTTAATGTTCCCCAGAAATTATTTTATTATAGGTTTTGGATAAATAGAATTCCAATGCGACGATTATCGGTTTATGGAACACCCCGAAGAACTAATAACAATGTGGAACGATTTCATAGAACTTTGAAAAGTTTCATCGGTGAAGCACACCCTAATGTATGGACTTTTGTTGGTAAAATAATTTTATGGAGAATTTTGTTTGAGATAAATTTCAAATTGTTTCAGCTAAACTTCCAAAAATTAATACAAATATGCTTTTAAATGTCATTAAATTAAAGCGTGGTGAACGAGTAACTAGGTTTCCACCTGTGAGTTATGCAACACAAGACAGGAACATAAGAAACGCTCAAACTGATTTTATTTCTGGTACTATTACTTTACTTAGATTCTTAGAGAGGACAGGTCATTTTACCGAAGGCTACGATGAAGTTAAGAAATACTCAAGGATACTTAATATCCTTAAGAAATACTAAAGCAGTATTACTAAACTCAACTTCACTAAAATTTTTGATTATTTTCTAGCTACTATGATAATCCTCACCTTCACATTTATCTGCGGCTGATTGAATTTAATTTTAATGCTTGCCCTTCTATTTGTTTCTTTTCATTGCAATTTTTCAATTAAACTTTGTATCAGTATGCAACCAGCTCTTTTTAAATAACAATGAAACGATGTTGTGTTAAAGTTGTTGATATTTATTTTATCTATTTAGCTGCAAGGGCATGGGCAGTAAATATGCAAGATGAAAATATTTCTGATGACGAGAACGAAATTATTATTCAAGCTATTCCAAGTAAGATATTTCAGGTTTATACTTTGTCTCATTAGATTATGTTGTATAAACTTTTCAATTATAATATAACCAGAATAGTAATAGATGTTAAGACAGGCATTAAACCGTTTAAGGTGTATCACACAGACTAAATAATACCCCTTTTCAGACAATATAGATCAACCTGCTATTCAAAATGTAGAACATCCTGTTGCAATTATTGATGTAAATGAGCCTCCAATGGAAATTCATCATGAAAATAATATTCATCCTGTGCCTGCTGAACCAGATTTGGAAATAGAGATTGGCGACATAGAACGTCCTGATGATTTTCACCTTCCTGAAGATGACTGGGAACAGGATTGGATAGGTGTAGCTATTAACAATGACATAAATTAATTTTTCTATTATCATTTTCATACATAGATCCACCAGAGATTGTTATCCACGACGAAAATCCTTGGCTTCCTAATGGATACGATAAACGTATGTAAAAGCATTAACTATTATAATTAAAATTATTAAATTATACACGGTCAGTTTTTTTTTTATTGTATGCATGGGGATTTCGGAAACTATAAGAGATATAAAATCGGTAAAATGGGGTAAGTTGTGTGGATTTTGAATGCCAATTAAATGGCGTGTTCATTTGTTTCAAAATATTCATGGCTTACGAGATATTTGCAATATGCAGAAAATTGTCAAGTTCTTGTCGTCGATCTACAGCTCTTATTATTGAGCTTAGAAGAAAAGTGTAAATCAGAGAGATGTAGGTATTGTTAAGCTTAATAAAACACACTTGTCCAATTTTCTTTTCTGTTTTTAATAGCTGAGTTATTACATAAAGTTGCATTTTTTTAAATGGTAATCGTAGTTGGCCATGATTTCTCCTCTTTTCACTGATACTCGTATAATGTTAAATTTATTTTTGGAAATAAAAAAGTTATACTAAACGTTTTAACATTATTTACTTATTAACAAAGAATAATAGGAAGCCGTGAAAACAATAGCAAAACAATTGTGTACTACTGTCATTAATTTGATGTTTTGTACTTCTTTTCTCGCTAATTTTCTAATATTATTACATTATGAATTACAATAACAGTGAAAAACTTGAAAATTAAAAATATGGTGGCCAACTGTGATTACCATTTAAAAAAATTCAACTTTACGTCATAACTCAGCTATGAAAAACAGAAACGAAAATTGGACCTGCCTTTTATTAAGTTTAAGAATATCTACAACTTTCTAATTTAAAGTTTTCCTCTAACTTCAATAATAAGACCTGTAGATCGACTACAAGATTTTGATAGTTGTCGGTTATAGCAAAGATCTAGCAAGCCATGAATATTTTGAAACAAATGAACTTATAGTTTCCGAGATCCCTATGCATAAATGAAAAAACTCACCCTGTATAAACCTACATTATGTGCCATTATGCATTTATTAGTCTGGATCACTCCACCGTTTGTTGATGGAACAAAGATGCCGTTCATAGGTTTTACATAACAGCAACATTGACCGAATTGGTTCTAACTATCTAACCTTAAAATTTCACAACTTTGTGCCAAACAATCAAAACATAAACATTCTATTCTAATCTGATAATGTAGGTACCCCCATGTACCACAGTAAGAAAAACATTTTTCTCTTTGTAACTCTCTATAAAGGAATTATTTTAAAAATGTATAATATATCTATTAATAAATAGATGGCAGTGTATACTCTATCAAAATTTTTTCTGAAAATGCACTTTATAGTTCTGAATTTTCTGACGCAATATTTTCTGTTCCAATACAATTCTGATAATGCAACATTCTGCTACAATATTTTCTGTGCACATATTTTCTGCGTCAATCATTTCTGAAACTGCAGTACTTACCGTAATTATGCAGCTGATGACCCAACAACTAATGGAATTTCAGCAATTAGATTCAAGTTTAATCTCAGTGCGAATCTAACACCTACTTGCTTGCAGATATAGGTAATTACATTTCAAATTTTTGAGACACAACACATTATTATTTAATTTATAGATATTAACGATACAAGTTTTGCTATGCGCCATAAGCAAACGTGTTGTTTAAAATTTTATCTTCATAGATAAATCTGGTTCATTGTATTTTTTATATAAAATGAGTGCGGTAATATCGATCCAGTACCGCAAGTGCGGTAATGAAGCTCTTAACAATACTAATAGCTATTAGTTAATAGTTTATAACAACACCAATGAAGATAATAGATATTAAAGATACCAGTTTGATTATGAGCACCTTTTTTCGTTATGTGCCATAAGCAAACATGTATTGTTCAATATTTTATCTTCATCAATAAATTCTGGTTCAATGTATTTTTTATATAAAAAGAGTGCGGTAATATCCATTACCGGAAGCCCTTAACAATACTAAAATTAATTTAGTTAATACTCTATAACAACACATACGAAGATAAAAAAATTGAGCACATTTTGGGAAAAAATTTACTAAAATTCAATGCTATACAGGGTGTTAATGAATTGCAAGGCAAACTTCTAGGGCTTAAAGTATACATAAAAACAATTTTTTTTTTTGTTAATAAATGTATGGTCGAAAGTATTTCTTTTCAGGAATAGAGCTTCTCAGCGATTCTTTAAGAAGCGCCTAGACGTAGGCAACTCAATTTACTACGTACTATTGGTTTCCGTAAAGACGGAAATTAATACAGGATAAATAAAGCCTTCTTTCCCACTTTTCAAATTCAAATTAAATTTAAAATAAATTAATTGACAAAATGTTTCAAAATTAAGCAATAGAAAAAAAACAAAATAACAAATAAAAAATAAAAAATCAACTATTTGAAAAATTCTCAATTACTAATTCAAAAATTAACAAAATTATAGTAAATGTTCAAAACGTCGACCCTCAGCTTCTACACACGAAGCACATCAACGAAGTAAATTCCTGCGCACCGCCCCAAATATACCAGAAGTCCGTTGAACTTCTTCACATGCAGCGAGAATACGCTAAGTTCTTCTACAGTTTCAGCTGGGATAGCATTAATTAACCTTTTTACATGACCCCACAAAAAGAAATCAAGTGGGGTCAAATCAGGAGAATGTGGAGGCCACGCCACATGCCCTCCTCAACCTATCCATCTGTTCGGAAAAGTGTTATTTAAAAATTCCCTGACTTCTTCCGAAAATAGCAGGTCCACCATGGTACTGCAGCCACATTTGAGGTGGAACACCTTCCAAAAGTTCAGGCAGGAAATGGCGCAAGAAATTTAAATAAATTGCTCATTTTAACGTTTGGGGTAGCAGATATGGTCCATTGAGTCTATCGTCAACAATCCCCGCCCAAATATTCACTGACAATCTTTGCTGGTATCCTTTCTGAACCACAGCATGGGGATTTTCATCGTCCCAAATGTGGTTGTTTATACTGTTGAATATTCCTTCTTTCGTAGAAGATGCCGCGTCACTAACATAACATTTACTTGGAATTCTGGAACCTCATTACACCGCCGCAGAAATTCCTGGCACAATTCTCCCCTTCTGGGAAAATCGTTGAAATTCAAATGTTGCAACATTTGTTTTTCTTTGTTCTTAAGCAAGGTCTGTAAATATATTCGTAGTATGCTTAGAAATATAGGTCATCCCAACAACGACATTTTGGTGCCCACTGACAATTAGACTGACAAACGTCACAGCTTGTGTGTATTTGAGGTTATATGATTTCAAAATGCCAGGGTGTGCATGTTTGAACTGCACTAACCACTCAAGACATGGTTTTCGCTTATTTCTTTTTTCCGCTGACCAAAAAAGGGGAGAAATTTGGGTTAAAAATTGTGGTCGCGATCAATGCGAGCCAACAAAATATTTAAGAGTGTGTGAGGTAAGAGTTTTTCATTATTATACATCTATCTATTCCAAATACGATAACATTCACCAGACTGAGTAATAACAGAAAAGTTTGCTAGTGCCCAATAGATATTATAGTTGTGTCTTCTGTGTTCTAGAAACATTTTAAACTAAATCAATATGAAAATAATCGTCAGGTTTAGTGAAACGTTCACTAAGCGGCCCTATTAACTTACAATATCACGACGGAATCAGCACAAAATAGTAAATTAGACATCTCAATTAAAACGGTACCAAGTGTAGCACGCTAAATGGGGACATCCTTGCCGATAACCTATAAATAACCTCTTTTAGTGAGGTATATTAAAATAATAGTTTACTTACCGTATCACACCGGGATCAGGAAAATGTAGTCTTAAAAAATACTGTTTTTCTAACACAGGCAGAAACACGGATATAAATGAACGGAAACGCAACGAACGTGCAATTGCAATCCTAACCTCCAACGAACAAACAACTGACTGATTCTAAAACACCACTACAAGATTTAAATTTCCCGCCATTGGCGCCATTTTGGTTCCCACTGCATAGTGGAAATGCATGGGATGACCTATATTTCAAAGCTTGCTATATTTACGGACCTTGTTCTTAAGTAAGGTCACTATATCAATAAGGTACCGCCATTCCATTCCTCGCTTGAGAATGTGAGAAAATTGTGAGATAAGGATAACAAATACAAATTTCTCAAGTGCAATAGGGAAGACACTAGTTTTTGGGGATTTTCTTTTTGGTGTAATAGCACTTGTAAAGTGAGGAATCTGTTAGGTTATGTGTTTTTATCCCCAGTTGGAGAAAATTGTGCGACAAGGATAGATATAAAAAATCACTAATGGCGGTACCTTATTGATATAGTGACCTTATTCTTAAGGGACAATAAGTGACATCTGTTGAGATAATTTGGAAAAGTTACCATTCCTTTTTGGGGCACCTTGTATAAAAGGCACAGAAAAGTCAAACAATATCACAAAAATATCGAATTGTGTCAAAATTGACGTTATTTGAATGCATGTATGTGTAGATCGTTTTTATTTCAAAATTCCGTGTGACCTGTGCAAAATAATTAAAAATGAAATTTGGGTTGCCTACATGTAGGCGCTTCTTAAAGAATCTTTGAGAAGCTCTATCCGTGAAAGGAATACCATACATTTATTAACCAAAACATTTTTGTTTCATGTATACTTTTACTCCTAGAAATTTGTCCCTGCAATTCATTAACACCCTGTATATTATACCTAATCTCAAAACATAATGTACAGCAGAACCATTGTAGCGCTGCTAAGGTCACTAGATTAATACACTAAGTGTAATACCGCTATTAGTGATTTTTTATATCTGTCATAGTCGCAAATTTTCTCAAATTAGTGATAAAAAACACAATCTAACAATAATTTGACCCAGCAGTCATATTACACCAAAAAGAAAATCCCCAAAAATAGCGCCTTTCCTATTATTCTTCTTCTTTTTCTAGGCTTTCTCTACCCTAAGGACATAGACCTCTCTTTAATTTCTCCAATTTTCCTTATCCTGTGCTATGTTGTACCAATTCAGTCCTGCTGGTAGCCGTTCCTCCATCTGCCTACAATTCGTCTTTCGTCCCACGGTCTCCACCTGATGATTTTCCGCTCCATTTTTCCTGTGACTTTGTGACATGGCCGGCCCACGACTATTTCAAGGATGCTAGTCTTCTGCTTATGTCGCATACTTGGGTTCTTTGGCGTATTCATTCGTTGGTTTTGCGATCTTTTAAAGTGATGCCTAAGATTTTTCTTTCTATTGCCCTTTTAGTTACTTTTAGCTTTTCTATGTTGGCTTTTGTAAATACCCAAGTTTCAGCACCATCAGTAGATATTGATAATATGCACTGATTGTATAGTTCAACTTTTAATTTTAGAGATATATACATTTCTATTACATCCCTAAGCTTTCCGTAAGCTGCCCATGTTAGCCTAGTTCTATTGTTGACCTCTAATGTTTGATTTTGTTTGCCGAATGTTACCCTCTGCTCCAAATATGTATACTGGTATACCCTCTTTACCATGTCTCCATCTGTTTTAATGAGTTTTCGATCGTCTGTTTGATTGGTCAATGGTCATATACTTAGTTTTGTTGTAGTTCAGTTTTAAGCCAAATCTATTTGAAGCTTCGGCAACATTTGAGATCATATTTTTTAGCTCGTCTTTAGTTGTACCAAATATCGTCACATCATCAGTAAATCTTAGATGTTGTAGTAGTTCGCCCGATATGCTGATGCCTTCTTTTTCCCATTTTATTTGTTGGAAAACGTCGTCCATTCCTAAGGTGACGAGTTTCGATGACATATCTCCTTGACGGACACCGCGGATACAAATTTTTTAGGCTCTATTGGTGTAGCTTTATTTGTAATGTGGCATCGCGATATAGGTATTTGTTTATTATATTGGTGTATCGGGAGTCTACTCTTGCGTTGTTCAACCCTTCTAAAATAGCCCATGTTTCTAGTGGGTTAAAGGCTTCGTACAGTCAATGAACGCAATCCACAGTGGGATATTGTATTCATTGACTCTTTCAATTAGAATTCTGATTGTTTCCAAGTGTTCTGAGGTACCAAATCCCTTCCTAAAGCCAGCCCGTTCTTTTGCCGAGTAAAAGTCTAGTTTTAAAGTTAAGCGATTTGTAATGATCTTTGAAAACAGTTTATAAATTTGAGATAGCAAGCTTATTGGTCTATAGTTCTCCAGATTCTCTCTGTCACCTTTTTTGTGCGAGAGTACTACAATCGCATTTGTCCAATTTTTAGGGATATCCATTACTTCCAGGCATTTGTTAAACAAAATCAGCAACTCTTGGACTATAGCAGGACCTCCCAGTTTTAATATTTCGATTTGTACGCCGTCATCGCCTGGTGCAGTTTCAGATTTCATTTGGTTTAACACTGTTTTTATTTCTTCTTTAGTGATTGGTATAGGATGTCTTCCGAATTTACGTTTTTAATTTCTCTGTTTATTTGGGCATGGTTTTTATTTTTGTGACTTTCGTGAATTTGTTTGTTCAGTTTTCCTGATATTCATCTTTTTGTTGTTTAATTAAATCTGAGGCAACCCTTTTTATGACGTTCTTCTTTGTTTTTCTCTTTCTTTCGACTTTTTTGCTGACGTTAACCGTAGCTCGGACAAGACGATGGTCATTTCCGGTGTTGGAGTTTTTTAGAACGTCGACGTTTTTGACTATTTGCATATCTCTGGTGAGGACATAGTCAATTTTATTGTTTGTCTTGCCATTGGGCTGATCCATGTCCACTTACGACTATCCTTTTTTGGAAAGAATATGTTTGCGTTGTAAAACTGTTGCTGTCCTAGAAAGTTTATCATCATCTCGCCCCTTGCATTCCTGTTTCCAAGACCATGTTTGTCTATATACTTCTCGCTGTTATCTGTTTTTTGGCCAATTTTACAGTTAAAATCACCCACGATTAAGACGTGGTAAGTTTTGTCTAATCTTAAACTTTCACTTACTTCTTTATAAAACTTTATAACTTCGTCATCACCGGAATTACTTATGTGGGCGTAGACCTGAATTATCTTTAAGACCATCATTTTGTCTATTTGGAGAGTTATGTAGATTACTCGATCAGATATAGGGCTGGTTGCACAAAGGAAAGTTAACATCGATGTCAGCTAACACCGATATTAGGTTAAGGTCATGTCAATTTGGATCCGGTTGCAGAAACAACGCCGTTGTTAGCTAACAGCAGTGTTAAGTGCTTTTTTAGTGATTTTCTGGCGCAAACGATTTTAGTATAGGAAATCAAAGTTACCATGAATGTCAAAACTTTTAAGTGTCAAATTTTTGTCATGCAATAAAATAATGTCTCCAATTTAATAAGATACAGTCAACGAAAAAATATTGTAACCAACTCGTGTGTTAATCGCCGGTTAATAATCTCAACAATTAACGTGTTCGCTAGTGCTCACACGTTAAAATATCTCGATTATTAAGCGGTCCGATTTTTTTTTTTTTTTTTTTTAATAATTTAAACCTAGTTCAGCATACAGAGCTATTCATAGGTACGATTACTACATAATAATTATAACTATATGATAATAACATACAGGACTTTCACCCGGTTACATAACATTGTTAACATATATTCTGTGAATGCCTTGTTTTGGTTAAATAATTAGTAACAGTTTTGACCAACGGATAATTTTATGATCGTAAATTAATCACTAATGTTATCACTATCAGATGATTGAATTAGGTCTATTGGTAAACTTCGTTTGAGTCTTCTGTGTTCTGGATTGGCACCAAGATTGTAGTAGATAGCACCTGCACAAGATGAAATGTTCTTGTAAAACGTACGTGAGTTGTTACGAATGTGTTCTTTCACAGTTGTGATGTTAAGCTCACGATGTAACTGATCATTTCTTATAAACCACTGTGCATTGCACACAATTCTTAACACCTTGTTCTGTAGCACTTGCACTTTATTTATATGAGTTTTTGTAGCAGTACCCCATATTACTGAGCCGTACATAATAATTGGACGTATTATTGATGTATATAATAAAAGTGAACAGGAAATTTTTAATGCACTGCTTTTGTTCATTAGAGGATACAGAAGCGAAAGTCTTGCGTAGCATTCGTTTAATTTCCGGTTGATATGGTAACCCCATGTTAGGCGTGTATCAAGGTACAAGCCTAGATATTTGACTGGTTCCTCCTTTGTCTTCCATATAATTGGTTGATCATTTAAGTATAGTTGTCTTGGGGTTGTAATTCGTCTGAGCGCAAACACTTTTGCCTGAGTTTTACTTGCATTTAGTGAGATCCTCCATTTATTGCACCATGCTTGAAAAATGTTAATTGCATTTTGTAGGGCTGCCACGGTATCTTCAATATTCTGGCTTTGGGATAAGAATGCGGTATCATCAGCGAACATAGCAGCCTCGACATTTTGTGGTACTGGTATATCATGGACATAAAAGCTGTATAATATGGGTCCTAAAATGGATCCTTGGGGAACTCCCGCTTTAACTTGTTTAATTGTAGAAAGCATCGAACCAATCCTGACTCTAAATTTACGTTCGTCTAAGAAGGAAGTAATTACATTTACTAATGGTGTTAGAGTGTTACTGGACCTCAATTTGTGTAACAAGCCCGCAATCCATACCTTATCAAAGGCTTGTTGCACGTCTAAGAAGATAACTGTCGTGTAGTATCTATTTTGAAAACCTTCGGTAATTTTGTTGGTCAGTCGTAGTAATTGGTGATTTGTGGAGTGATGTTGTTTAAATCCAAACTGGAGCATTGGTATGAGATGGTTACCTTCCATCCACTTGCACAAACGAACATGAATTGTTTTTTCTAAAAGTTTGGAGAGTGTCGGTAATAAGCTGATTGGTCGATAACTGGTCACTTGGGTTTTATCTTTCCCTGGTTTATGGAACATTATTATTTCAGCTTGCTTCCATGAATTTGGGAAGTAGCCTAATCGATAACAAGCATTAAATAAGCTTGCTAGGAATGCTAGCGCTTTCTTGGTTAATTTTTTGAGGACGACATTCGGTATTAGGTCGTGGCCAGGTGATTTTTTAAGTTTTAATTTTAATATATATTGTGCTAGTTCACTGGGCGAAATGGGATCAAAGTCTGAAGAGCTAGTTTGATGATGCTGGTTCTGCCTGTTCTCTGTCTCATTGTGGAAAAGGTGTTGCTCTACGCTAGGGTTAGGTTGAAAAACCTCTTCAAGATGTTCTGCAAAGAGTTCGCATTTATCTTGGTCACTCTCGTAATTAGTGTTACCTTTTTTAAGAATTGCAATTTCTTCTTTTCTTCTAAGAATTTGATTGGTGGCCTTCCAGAGAGAGTTGTCATTTGAATCTACTTGTGATAAATAGTATTGATAGGATGAGTATTTAAAACTATCTAGTTCGTATTTTATACGATGAATAAGTTGATTTAATTGCTGCTTATAAAGCTGGTTTCTTGTGTTCTGCCATAGTCGCCGAATTCTATGTTTTTCTCTTATAAGATTAAGAATGAAAGTTGGAGTTTCGGAGCGGTAATTTTTGCGTCTTGGATTATCTGATGTAGATGACTTTTGGATTGCTTCAGTTATAGCTGTGGCGATGTGTGCAACTGATTTGTCTATGTCATGCCTATTTTGGATTGGAAATGGTTGCAACTTTGAGTTTAATTCCGTCTGAAAGTGTTCCCATTCAACTTTTCCATTTATTAATCTTCTCGGACTATTTTTAGCAGAGACGCTAGCATTAGTAGAGAGAATCACTGGTAAGTGGTCGGAGTCGAGCTCAGTTAGGACGGATTGATGAAATTGTAATGCTACATTTTTAAGAAGTGCTATATCGAGGATATCGGGCATGTGATCATTTCTGTATGGGAAATGAGTCGGTTGAGGAGGGGCTAATATGTGAACTCCTGCTCTAGAGGCGATATTTTGAAGAAGGATCCCACTTGGATTATTTGTTCTACAACCCCAAATTGTATTTTTAGAATTAAAGTCGCCGAGGAGCAATGTAGGAGTGTTGTTTTGAAATAGATTGTACATTTCGTTATCGATGAGGCGCTTGTTTGGTTGTTTGTAGCATGCGATGATTATTAGTGCATTACTACGGTCAACTTGTATTTTAACTGCTACAGTTTCGAGTGAGGTCAAATTTGGAAGTAGTAGTTGATGATGGTCAATGCTGTTTTTTATTGCTATTGCAACACCTCCAGATGCGTACTGCGAGTTTCTGTCAGTTCTATACACTTTGTATCCGGGTACTTTAAATGGTTGTGAAGTTACTAGGTGAGTTTCGCTTATGCATGCCACGTCAATTTTGTGCCTGCTTAGGAATAGTGTAAAAACATTTTGTTGGCGTTTAACTCCATCAGCATTGAAATTTAATAGGGATAACTTTTGTGTAATATTAGCGTTGCTATTGAATATTTTGATTAAGCAGATTCGCTATGAAGTTTGTTAACATATTTTTTAGCTGCAACAGCAGCGGTTGGACTAAATCGGAGATTTTATTTATAATTAATTCCATAAAATTTGAGTTGCTATTGGTAGATTGGGGAGTATTATTTTTGACATTAAGGTTTAATGCAACCCTGCTGGCATATGATCTTATTTCTGGCCGCTGAGGTGTTTGTTGTTGTTGTTGATTATTGATTCTGTTAATATGTGAGCCGTTAGTGGTTTTAATTGACTGATAATACGGGCATCCCCTGTAACTTGCTGCATGTCCACCTCCACAGTTTACACATTTCGGAGGAGTATCTCGAGGTTTTTTGCAGGTTGAGTAATGATGCATTCCATCACACTTAACACATCGAGCATCTAATCGGCAATAGTTTTTGGTATGACCAAATCTTTGGCATTTGGTACATTGTGGAGTTTCTGTAGATCTTCTTCGCGGTTCTACCGCGACTATGCAATTCATAATTTTATCAAGTTTATAGATTTGTTGGGCTTGATCATTTTTGGTTAATTGGATTGCACATCCGATTAACACACTTGTTTGTTAAATAACTATAATTACAAAGTAATTAATTACTGCCCAACTACGCCTGCATGGAAGTAATAAACACTTTATTACAGGGATTAAATCATTCATTGAGTTTTTTTATTCACAACAGTTGGAAAAATTCACAATTTGCAATGTGTTTTACCCTACAATATTGGAGTTTAGTTTCAGTTTGGTTTTCAACTTTACCGTTATCCTTGTATCCGTATATATCGTATCAGGTACACAATAAATGCCTATTTTACTGCAGAGCTAGGCAGTAATTAATTACTTTGTAATTAAATTACTAATTAAATTCCTTTTTGTTTATTTGTCTTGGAATTGAATTACTTTTCAAAATGCGGTAATTGTAATTGGGAATTGCCATTTTTGTTAAAAAGTACTTGGAAATTACTTTTTGAAAGGAATTAATTACTACATTCAATTACTCAATTACTTTTGTGTAATTAATTTACTCTAAAGTATCTAAATTACTTTACAAGTATTTGAATTACCTGTGGTAATTAAAATTACTCGAGGTAATTGAATTACTTTGTGGTATTTCAATTACTAAATTACTGACCTCGATAGGGTGCCAAATCTCCAGAACGCAAAAATACAATAAGGTCTTATTGAGTTACATATATAAAGCAAATCGCAATAGGGTATTCCATGCTCAATGTAAGCCTAATTTATTATTTCCTCTGACGAGTCGAATAACAGCATGCTTTTGTACAACATTTGCATTTTTACGGACTGCTGCAGCATGTTAGCTTCGATTATTATTAAAAATTTGGAATAGTGTCTTATAAAAATAGCGAATTTCTTATAATTCCGCTCACCTCATCCAACATTACTTCTTTACGTTATACAGGGTGCTGCGTTGACGGACGAAACATACAAAACCCTCATGCTAATTACAAAGCATTCAAATATCGGCTTCTTAATAATTTTACACAAAATTTTATTTAGTTTTTTAACACTGCATAGTGACCTAATTTACGTAATTTTAGATATTTTAATGACCTAAACTTAAAATCGGTAGATATTATTAAACATGTTGATAAGATTTTGAAAATATGAAAGCAACCTGCACAATTTAATTGTTGGGCGTTGACAGTAATTTTATGAAATACGTATTTTTACCCGTTTCTTATACGGTGTGTTCAAAAACAAATTACATAAGTGTTGACCATGGAATATAAAAGTATGTCATCAGCAAGCTTTAGAATTCATTAACTGTCATCACTGTTGTTGCTGTCATAAGTTTATATTATACGCTGATAACGTGATTGAAAATTCTAAAAATTCCTGTTTCTAAAGCTTGCTGTCGACATTAGTTTTATTCACCATGGCCAACCCTTATGTAATTTCTTTTTGAACACATGGTATAAAGGTCTCTTGAATGTAAAAATTACTTCATTGTTACGTGCTTGAGCAAATGTTTTTTGTTTTTGTATCCGATGTACAAATTCTTATTTCAATCAGCCGTTTTCAACTAAGTTTATCAATCACCTGTCAACTTTCAACAGTCCCTGATCAACACCAAATTGATAATTTGTTTTCAAATTTTAAAAGTTAGCTAATACATTTTTATAGCTATTTGCATTATTAGGGAGAAAAATGTATCATTCCCTCCCGCGGATGTAGTTTAATTCTTCAGCGGTAGCGAGAACAGTACCTAATCAATTGTAATCATGCAAGAGAGGAAATCACGTTTTAGTCCAGAGTTATACAAACAAAACGTTTACATTTTATGATGAGACTATCTCTAGTATTCAGCTGCTTTCAAAAATATTTAAATATGAAAACCAGGAGGCTAGTGTTGATTTATTATTAATCACATTGCCTCCCGTCTCTAATGGCAACGGCAGTCAATGTATTATATTTCCTCCTACTGCCATTGGAAACCGACCTGGGAACCAAACGTATATTTTCGAGAAACCTCTAACAGGCGACAGAAAATGTCACTTTCGTATCAAGGGGTAAAATAGTATATTATTTTATTTATTAGGAGCAAAAGTTATATTTTACAAGCAAACTGCGCGCTACGCGCACGTGAAATAGGATACGCGAAATGTCAAGCTCCGAGCCGAGCGCTAAGATAAGAAAAACAAAACCTAAACAAATATAAACATCTGTGAAGCCGGAACGTGAGATTTTATTTTGTGCCACAGACACACAGACACACATTAAAGAAAATTATATTATAGATGTACATCCAGCCACGGCACATAAAGATACTTTTGCTCCGAATAACATATAGCATTTTTTCTTCAAACGTTTATAAGAAAATCCGAAGAAAATTACTCTATTTCGTCAGCGGCAGATAATATTATTTGCCGCATGGCAATAAAGTGACAGTTTAGCATCATCAATCCAGCAGTATAGGTAATGCCACATTTTACTGCCGTTTGAAGAAAAAAAGTATTTTCGAACTGAGCCAACAAAAATTGCTCAAGTTGCGCCAATTAGATCACCACGTAGTGTTCTTACACAAAATCTAAATAGAAAATCGCTGTCAAACAATTAAGAAATCCAATGCTCCACCCTGTATACTTAGGTAAGTTACATATTTTTGTCATTCAGCCTCTTGTTAGGCGTATTTAATAGTAGATTGTTCTACAAGTTAAGAAAAGTGACAGTTTTTCAATGTTTAATTTACGAGCGAGCGATGCAAAGCGAGTGGATTAATTTATCACGAACATGGAAAAATCACTTTTATAACATATTCAGCGTGCTTTTTTTCTAATACCATTAGAAAATCTAGCCAAAATGAAATTCTACATTTCTTCATATTCGATTTTTTTTAAATCGGCTGTGAAGAACATGGAAATCGACAAATAAAATACAAGAAATCGGAAGTGAAGTAATCCATTGCTTTACGACTTTTTGTAGGCAACTGGGCAATAGGTAAACATCAAGCGACGTCAACATAACCTACAAAAGTTTGTTAAAATGTTGTAATTTCGCGATTTCTTGATTTATAAAAACAATGTACCCCTAGGCACTGGAAGTTCCTTTTATCCCTCATGTGATTTATTTGCTTTGGCCTCGGCAACTAAATCCACAATCGTGATAAAAAGTTCAACTTCAGTGATAGCCTATGTGGAAACTAATATAAAAAAATAAAATATAAATTTGAACTTCCAAGTCCTTATACCTTCTTACTGAAGGGACTTTGTACTAAGGTATATTAGGTTTAATCGGTTTATTATAACCTAAGGAATCTATGCCAAATCGGTGTCCCATTTTTTTGGGCACCCTGTATAATTGTTATCCTTGAATTAATTTATTTACTTACATCTTACATCAAAACAAACTAAAAACTTTTGGTTTTGGTGAACGGTGTATGTAGCTACAAGATTTAATTATCAAAAAAGTATATACAGGGCCGCGTCAAGCCAGTGTGCAATGTGTGCACCGCACACGGGCGGCCAAATTCAGGGGCGGCCAAAAAGGTTTAAAAATTATATACAAATTACAAAAAAAAATTAAAATGTACAATTTTTTTTACTTTACAAATTTTAGAAGTTCAAAAATATGTACCTATATAGGTATAAAAAAAGTGGACGTGACTACCTCCCTGGACTTTCCCATACTGGAAACTGTTCATATCGTCTTTATTCAACAGTCTTTACAACATATCAAAATTTCAACTCGATGACTCACGTCTTCACCGTGATAAGCGTTTACACTTTCACGTAAATTGCGGGTAAATATAAAAGAATGTGTAGTTCAAAACGTGACCACCGAGCTTCTGTAGATGGCGCCAAGTGGACAACCCGCCACTGTGCTAGTTTATGTATTATTTTCCTCAAAACGGCTGTAGCACCGAGGTGAAATTTTCTAAGTACCTGGAAATTATATTTTCTAGGGCATACAAAATCGATTTTTTGATTTTCGCGGAAAAACATTCTTTGACGCAAACATATAACAACCGTTAGAATAAAAAAATTATTTTTCACAAATAGAGGGGGCTGGTGCCACGAGTGTAATAGTTTTTTGCATATTCATATGCTCCATTATGCACTGAGCAATTCAGTGAAAACCCCAGCTACCTATCTTGTTTTGTTTATTAATTAAAGGGGTTTAAATTTTCAAACTTCAAAGCTTCGTAGAGGGCGCCACAGATAATTCATGAGATTCTTTAAAAAAAAGATCGATAGCCCTTTTCGGAGTCTATCAGTGTATGAAGTTTAAACAAATTCCTGTGGGCAGTTTTTGAGAAATGATTTTTAGAAAATTTCCAAAATTTGAAAATTTGTAATTTAGGCCCCTTAATATTTTTCAAAACACTTTTTATATCACCTCATGTTAGCCTTCATATACTATTCAGAAAAAAAAATCAATTGAATCGATTCATCCGTTTTTGAGTAATAGGGCGTTAAACTCAAAATTTTCAAAAAATCATAGCGCCCTTCATTTTAAACCTAGCGAGTTTGGCAAAAAACTAACAGATTTGTCTTATGACCCTCTATCGTTATCCGCGATAAAATTTTCAAAATTTTAATCACGAAAACAGTGATACCAAAAAAAACGTGCGTAACTTCCGCTTCCGGTTTCGGATTTTTTTGAAAAGCTTATTTTGTCGATGAATTTTCGATACACCCCTGCATTCCAAAGCGCATCAAAATCGGAGCAATACTTTCGGCTGTAGGAGCGTCACCCACCCACACACCCACACACAGACAGACATTTTTTAAAACCACTTTTTTGGGTTCCTAGAGGCCCAAAACGGATATTTCTGTGAAAATCTCGATTTCCAAAATTTTCATGATTCCAAGACTTCCCTATACCTATGGGTATGGGAAAGTAAAAATGTTTATTGTGTAAATGAACACCTGATAATATGGTTACATGGATTATTGTTTATGTAAATTCTCGAAGTTAGTTTTTATTCCGTGGCGGCTAATTGTTAAACGAAGCCAACTTGAAGCAACGCTTTCCATGCATCTTTATGCAATGATTACAAAAAAGCCGGATATTTATCAGAAGCAACAAAACGTGACCTTTCAGAAAACTGGCGGCTGGCGGCTTTTATTGACTGTGAATCATATCGTATTTATGAAGTAGGTATTTATATTATTTTTGATCGGGTTGTCGGCGATCTCTTTTCTCGGTAAGTACCTAATTGTTTAAAGCTGATTTTAAGAAATATAATATTATATGATGCTTAGGGTACATTAATGCTGTGGTAATATGGGTGCAATGATAATTATTTGGTCATTTAATTTTTAAATTGGCTGCAGAGAAGATCGAGTAGAGAAAATTAATTCTGTTAGTGATTGTGTTTTGAAGAAAGTTGAAGAAAAGTTATAAATATGGTAAGTACCTACATACATATCAATCATATATCAATCAATACACAGATAGTTACCTACATATTCTTAAATTGTATTAAGTAATAAAATTGTTATCATTTTTCTAGAACAGAAAAACGAAAAGGCTGTCGGGTTTTCAGTATCGAAAACAAAGTCTACAAAAAAAAAGAAGAAAAGAAAAAACTGGCCAATACTTTAGAAAAATATTTGAAGCCAGAAAATGTGTCAGCGGAAGCATTAGAATCAAGCTCCAGTTCTCTTTCAGGGGCCACTTAATTAGCCGTGCGTCCAAGAAGTCGAAATGGAAATTATGAGGGAAGATTCCGAATCTGGGGAAGAGAAGGTGACTTCATCTGACTCGGAGTCTCCAAAACCAGAGAGAAGAGAAGTTGGTGACGCTGAAGAAGTCAGCACGTCATCCTCATCAAGGCTTTCTGAACTAAAGAAATTTGGCTGCTCATCAGATTCACAGCAGTCGCAGCAGGACACAGCAACCTCAGATGATCCTGGAGAGTGGCCTGAGATAATATCAACAACATTAACAAAAATTTTAGTAGAAAGAGGGCCTGTTCAGGTAACGCAATTTAATTTTTAGACGACCACGTATGAAAGTAACATTATCCTGATAGCAGCCTACTACAGAAAGTTGACAATTTCATACACTAGCACGATATTATATCGTGCTAGTCATATCGTAACAGCACACAGTTATTCAAATCACGGCCTGCTTAATTGTGTGACAAACGTCACTTTGACGTTTGTCACACAATTCACCAGACCGTGATTCAAATAATCCAGACGCTTTTGCTTTATTCGTTGCTCTGCTTCCAACAAGCTCTAATTTTTTATATTTGTACCAATAATAATATAACGATCAATTTTGCAAACGAAATAAAAACAATTCTTAAAAATAGAATTTACTTTGAGTGGTCGTCTAAAAAATAGTGTTCATAACTCGCCCGAAAGTGCAAATATCTGTGCTCGTGTTTTAGATCCACTCGGGCTTCGCTTCGCTACGCCCTCGTTTGTCTAATCAACACTCGCACGATATTTGCTACTTTCGACGCTTGTCATGAAAATAACTATTCCCAACTAATGAAAATGGTCGAAGGTTTTCGAAAAAATATTTCTACCGTTCTCTTCCAAATGGAGAAGAAATTAATAGACCGTGGTTAGTTTATTCAATAAAAAATAATGCAGTTTATTGCTTTTGTTGTACAATATTTGGCAAAATTAAAAACAATTTTTAGCAAAAGGATGGTGTTTCTGAGTGGCAGCATTTGTCACTATTGATTTCAAGGCACGAAAAAAGTGATACTCACAATGCAAATGTTAAAAATCAGTTAGAACTTATAAAATTGTTATCAAAAGAACAAACTGTAAACCAGACGCAACTACGTTTGTTGAATGCAGAAGCAAAGCACTGGCATGCTGTGATTGAGAGAATAATTTTAATAATACAATATTTGCCACGAGTGTCTTGCTTTACTCGGGCAATCTAATAAATTATTTGAAAGCAATAACGGTAGTTTTTTAAAAGCTGTCGAGATGATCCCAAAATTTGATTCTGTTATGTCAGAACATGTGCTTCGGACTCAAAAGTCACAAAAAGATGAAACACGAATGGTAAATTATTTAGGGGACAAAATTCAGAATGAAATAATAGATGTCATTGGTAACAAAATTAGAAATAATATTTTGGATTTAATTAGAAAATGTAAATACTATTCTATCATTCTTGACTGTACACCGGATATTAGTCATATCGAACAAATGACTATAATTTTTAGATTTACAATGTTGAATGAGTCCTCAAAAAAAAATTCAAATACGCGAGCATTTTATAGAATTTTGTCCTATTAATGATTCAACTGGAGTGGGTTTAAGTGAATTTTTAATGAATTTACTTTCAAAGTTGAATTTAAATATTTACGACATGCGTGGCCAAGGGTACGATAATGGGGCAAATATGCGCGGCAAACATACTGGTTTGCAAAAAAAAATTTTAGAAATAAATCCGCGAGCATTTTTTGTGCCGTGCACAGCCCATACATTAAATTTAGTAGTGAACGATGCTGCTAAAGTTTCTTTTGAGACTTCTGGTTATTTTGATATAGTTCAAGAATTATTTGTTTTTTTTCTGCGTCGGTAAAAAGATGGTCAATTCTGAAAAAACACACAAGAAATTTAAATTTAAAATCACTTAGTGATACACGGTGGTCTAGTAGAATAGACGCTGTGAAGCCCCTGCGTTACCAAATTGGGCAAATATATGATGCATTGGTAGAAGTAATTGAAGATCGTTGATCCGTACAAGACCACAGTGCTCCACATCAAGCCAAATCTTTGGCATTAAAAATCCAGAGTTATAAATGTTTGTGCTCAACAATTATTTGGTACAATATTTTAATCAAAATTAATATTTTGAGCACGATGATGCAAAATCCTACTATAAATATAAAAACTTGCTTAGAGCATTTTAAAAATTTGTTATATTTTTTCTTAGCTCTTCGATCAGATGAAGAATTAAATAATGTTCTTACTGACGCTAATACACTTGCGGATGAACTCGGTATTGAACCTAATTTCCCTGCTGTTCAGTCTGTTAGACCACCAAGAAAACCCAGACAATTTGATTATGAACACAGTGATGAACCAATTATTGATCCAAAAATTTATTATAAAGTTAACGTTTATTTTAATATATTAGATCAAACTTTATCGTATAGACAGATTTGAGGGAATAACAAGATATGATACTATGTTTGGATTTCTCTATAATATGTTTGATTTAACGGAAAACGAGCTATTACAATGTTGTAAAGATTTATATCTTCATCTAACATAGACTTATTTGAAGAGATAAAATCTTTAAAATTACATTTTAAACCTACTTCAGCTGAAAAGCATCAGTTAGAGCCCCAGTCCATTCTTGAATATATTTTTGAAAATCAGCTCATAGCATCATTTCCAAATATGTCAATAGCTCTTAGAATATTACTCACATTACCAGTTTCAGTTGCGTCTGGTGAGAGATCTTTCTCCAAACTAAAAATTATTAAAAATTATATGCGATCCACAATGTCACAAAACAGATTAAATAATCTGTCTATAATAGCAATAGAAAGCGACACGATGGATTCCATCGATTTAGAATTAGTAATTAAAGAATTTGCGGAGAATAAAGCTTTTTATAATTTTCTAAAATTTTGTTGTTTTTTTATTAATTTTATTCCACTACTTTTTTTGTAAATTTTATTGTTAATAAAACTTTTTTAAAATATCTGTTTTTCACTTAAATTAATTTAATTTGTTACAGTTAAACTAGGTATGTACTACATAAAATTTATATTTTACCACCAAAATTACGATTACGAACCGACACGACACTAATGATAGTTGCAACTTGCAAGAAAGTTCTACTAAATACAACTATTTGACAATAATTTTTATTGAAAGTAATTGAGAAACTTATTGATGTTATACAATTACAATTACTAAGTAATTGGTAATTGAATTACTATTTCCTGTGAGTAATTGAATCTCTGGTAATTAAATAACTGCATTGGGCGGTAATTGGTAATTAGTAATTAATTACTTTTTAACAGTTTTAACTGTTTTACTGCCTATTTTGTATTTTTGTAGTGCCTTAATGCCCTGTCTATTTTAAACATTTTTATAGCTTAAACTTCCGGTATTTATTAATAAGTAAATAAAGAATATATATCTAATAATTCCATAAGGACCGTCCCAACAGGAAAAAATCGGCCACTAAAACCTCCCCAAAAATGTAAAAATTTAAAATTCCCTAAAAATATTTATAACGTATCATGAAACAGTAATATTTTCTACATAGTCAAATCAACAAATGGTTGTATTAAACTTACTCTCTGTAAAAATTAGAACCTCACGTTTGACATTCATATGTTGATCACACTTTGCTCAATATAATTTAAAACCGTTTTGTACGTACTTATTTTTATCTTTGCCTCTCTCTCTCTCTACAAAATGACGACGTGAGTTATTTTTGCAAACAAGAAATAATACATATTACATTGTATGTACCAACCAGTTATTAGGTCTATAATATATGTAGTTTATTCGCAATCACATTGTAATGTGTCAATTTCATGACATGACAACAGCTGGGAACTAGATGATCACATGAAACTAGCCGGGAAATTATTACATACCCCGAAAAATATTACATACCTGAAGAGTGGGGTGTTTCCATGGTAACAAAACATTGAGTGAGTTGTTTTCATGGTAACAAAAATATTAGCTACATCAAGATATCTATTATTCAGTATTCAATTGTAGTTATTTTTAAAATTAGATGATTGCAAATAAAATAGTATACATACCACGGTGGAAAGTTTCATCTCTGTCTCGAGATAAAGTTAACCTCGACGCTACGCGTCTCGGTAAACTACCTAATCTCTCGACAGTAATGAAGCACTTCCCACCTCGGTATGTAATATAGGTACTATTTTCTACGACCACTACTAAAAGTAGGCCTTTTAGCACTAGCTTGTTTCACTAAAAGTTACGTTTTATAGTTTAGCGTGTTTAAAGAAATCAGCTGTTTACTTTTAGCGCATGTGTGGTATAAAGTGAAGTGAGGTTATGAATCATAATTTCGAACTGGAAGTGAAGTTGTAAAGTTATTCTAGTTACTTCTTGCAATTAAAGCGTTATGTAATGAATACCTTCAGATGTGTAGTATTAATAATTACCTTTGATAACTGACTTTGACAGTACTGGCTCCACAAACATTCACCTGCGCTTCAAGGCCTACTGTTTATTATAACATAAATTATACCTGTCGTAGATGCAAACTTTTGTTAAATCGATATTTATGGATTAATAACAGTAAATTTAAGGTCGTAGAAAAAATATTATATGCAACTCGTGCATAAACCTCAACTTTTAGCACTTGTTGCATAAATAGCTATTATCTACGACAGTGTGTAAAATTGACTTTTAGTTGGCAGTTTTAAGTTTGCAAAACGACTATTTAATAATATGTTTTGATTAGTTTACTTCGTTAGTATAGCAACGTGTTTAAAAGATTTCATTAGGCAAGTCGTCAGTAGCAACGTGTTTTAAAATGTTTAACCACACAAAATTACAACCGTTGGCTAGTACCTAATCCTAATTTATATTTTTTTTTATTTTTACCGTGGTTTCCAGATACTATTGTAGATAAAATATTGTACGATACACATGCGTAAAGCATCTTTAGTCACTCGCGAAATTTAAAACGCTCGCTCACTCACGTTTTAACTCTGCCCACCGGTGACTAAAGACTAGCTTTACGCACTTGTAGGTATCGTAAATTACCTACTATTTTAACTTTGACGAATATTGAAGTGATGTCTCTAGAAGTGTAAAGAGATATTTTGTTTTACATAGTAAACAACAAATAGTTTTATTTAAAGTATCCGATTCAGTTGTAAGCAAGCTGTCTAATCTGAATTTTAGTGCCTAATTATGGTGATGCAATTAGAGATCAGGTAAGCGGTGCCGAATTCGAAGCCGACTTTTTCAATAATTAAGGTACCGGGTGGTGTGGCTTGAACAAGCCTCCACGTTCGATCAGTAGAGTTAAGCAACGCTCTTTCTGGTCAGAACTTGTATGGGAGTTCCACGGTTGCATCTCTCGGCGCCTCGTGATACGGCTGTCACGAAAATAGTTGGTCCTGGTTCTCATTACAACATCATGATAGTCTTTAGTGGGGTTGGAAGTCCCCATAAATGCACAGCGACTCCTCTAATTGGCCTAACGGCTGTTGGCTAAGTGCGAAATAAATAAATAAATAAATAACTGGAAGTAGATACATAATAATCGTTGCCTTAAACATTCTTCTATGTAAATATATACAAGGTGAAAAATAGCACATTGTAACATCACTGCTCTTTTCCTGAGCTTGCATAGAGTAGAGTTTCTACAGTTGTGTCCAAGAATTTCTGGCAATTAATAGGAGAAATTGCATGCCTTATAACTATGACTATTTCCGGCATCTCTTATTTTCCATTTAAAAGCCAGGAATTGTTCAAATTTCAAGCGATCACGTGTTTTTAGTAAAGTATGATCAAAAATTATTCTCATCTAGTATGGCTATGAAAGAACAAATTGCTGCCTTTAAAACTGGGTCCAATATATTTTATTTTTAGGTTAGATTTAACATGAAGTGTCTATTCGACCGGCGCAGGCTTATTTGTTGAACAATTACATTACTTTTTTCGACGACTGACATCGAAAGTAGATTTTTCTCACTGTCATTTGACAACAGAAAGTTGACATTTGCCGCTGAGCGTGCGTTTTCACATTTTTGCCGCTCGCCGAGCGTTTGGGGTTTCCGCGTCAACAAAATAGGTAGCCACGTCCGAATGTTTCCTTGACAACGCCCGTCATTTGTGGAAATAATCGCGTCACATGTCATATAGACTGCGCGAGTAATGTTAACTTGATTGTCAATTAATTTTTGCGATAAAACGAAATTTGATATTTTCCTTTAATAATATGCTCAGTCGTCGAAAAAATAGTATGTATATTTCGAGCTAAAAGTGCGGTTGCCGCTTTTGCATGATTGCTGGTTTCGACTTCGTCTCAACCAGCAATATTCATGCGCAAGCGGCAAGAATGCACTTTCAGCTCTTAACATACAATATACTATTACGTGCAAATTCCTTTATTTCAATATAATATTGTAATGAGATTGATAAAAAGAATATTTAATAATAAAATTAAGTATGTAAGCCAATTTTAAAGGCGTTGGTTTGCACTTCCACAGCCATACTAAATGAGATTACTTTTTGATCATACTATATTTATAGTGGTAAAAAATTCCCTTGGGATTTTATCACTTTTTTCGCCTACCATATACGAAAATGAATCATATTGACCCTAAAAATGTGACCGAAAGTAATGTTTATCGTCCCTTGGGCCGCTAAACTTATAACAACACGATTTTGAAGTTTTTCACAATCTAGACACCTTTGGACACCTTTGACTGTCATTTGCGTGCTTTGATGTTTCACATAATTTTTCATTAAATGTCAGTTTAAATCAAAGTTTGGAATCAAAACAGACAATAAAAGTGTAAAATAACAGTAAATTCTGAAAAATTGTAATTCAGTAAGTGAAAATGAATGGCAATCCAGACAATGACGAAGAATTTACGAATACTCCACCGGACTTGCAAGAGGAAGCTAGCAAAATTTCTCTGAATTTGTTACCTACAAAGTCAAGAGAACCAGTGGCGTAACTATCATATGTGCAGGGGGTGCAAAGAACCTCCGCGCAGAATGTATATAGGCGCCGCTCCGCGGTAGCGGAGTTTTTTGTGAAAATAAAAGTTTTCCTAGAATAGAGGTTCAAAGCGGCAACAGACTATGAAACGTGAGCGCCACTGGGCTCTTTTGAGTGCGCAGTCTTTTCTTTTTTTGAGTAGATTAGAAGTTCCAGCTCTAGTGTGTGTTTGTGATTCTTAGATTGCATACGTAGTGCATAGTGCATAGTAACATACTATAAATTCAAAGTTTTAAACCGCAAATTTCTGACGATTGCCTCAGATGCAGAGGTCATACAGAGTGCCAAATTACTTCAAACTACGTATGAAACTGATCTCGATGACGGCTTACTAAAGCAAATTGTACAATTTCAATCTTCGTACACAACAAGTATTAAATATTGCTTATCAGTGAAGAAAGTGGGAGAAAAATGTCTGTCTAATCACACATCATTGGCTAGCTTTCCGTATTTGTATACAGCTTATATCCTCCTTTTTACATCCCGTCACTACAGCCTCCACTGAGAGATCTTTTTCAAAAATTAAAAATTATTAAAAACTTTTTGCTAAGTAAGATGGGCCAAATACGCCTAAAGAGTTTTGCATTACTGAGTATCTGGAAAGTAAGAGCCAGTACTCTTGGTTTTAATTCACTGATAGATATGTTAGCTTTAGCAAAGTGTTCCAAAAGAGAGTTTAATTAAAGTACTATACCTACCTACATATTTATATATCCACTAGCTGGCCCGGCAACCGGCCCCCCAAAAATAATTTGTCTCTGAAACCCCGTTTCACCACTATAGAGTTTTAATTTTATGTCATGTCCATCGTCTTGGACTTAAAAATAAATGCAATTTTCGCAATCAATGTCGCAAAAAAACGCAATAACGACACCCATATCGATTTTTAGGCTTATTTGCCCCATTTCACCCCCTAAGGGGTAGCGGACCCGACAGACGTTGTCCTGCCAGAACGTTGGTTTGCCTGCTATTGGCGGGTTTAGCAAACGTCTTTTTGATATTAGAATTTTCGATCTTTTTTATTTTAAAAAATATTGGAGAGTGTTGAAATTTTGGAGTTATATGTTCTGATATGCGAGAAATCTTTAAAAAATTAAAAAAAGAAATTCGTCCAAAATTTTTTTAAAAAATCCTAGATCTAAGGTCACTATATCAATAAGGTACCGCCATTAGTGATTTTTTATATCTATCCTTGTCGCACAATTTTCTCCAACTGGGGGTAAAAACACATAACCTAACAGATTCCTCACTTTACAAGTGCCATTACACTAAAAAGAAAATTCCCAAAAACTAGTGTCTTCCCTATTGCACTTGGGAAATTTGTATTTGTTATCCTTATCTCACAATTTTCTCACATTATCAAACGAGGAATGAAATGGCGGTACCTTATTGTTATAGTGACCTTACCTAGATCCCGATTGCACCGCCACCTAACGGATCCAATTGTGAATCTAAACCATCCAGGGACTCTCTCAAACACACAAAAAAACATTTCATCAAAATCGGTCCAGCCGTTTAGGAGGAGTTCAGTCACGTACACACCTACAGAAGAATTATAATTATATAGAAAGATATACGGATGGGGCCGTAATTATATATAACAGCAATAAGATAACATGAATTACAAAATAGAATGCTTGAGTAAGAAAGTTACTTTAGTAGGCACAATTAGTTAACATATGTCATAATTAAAGTGAGCGTCAAGCCTACTCGTATATTTGCTATTATGTTTATCTCTTTCTTACTCAAGCAATATGTGTTATTTTCTTGTCCATGTTATCTCATTGCTGTTATATATAATTGTAGCCCCATCGGTATTTTATTTTTCTTGTGAATTATTTAAATTTGTATTCCTTTTACCGTTTTACGTGGTTTTTGTATTTGTATTTTCCTATGTATTTTTATATTTCATGTTATATTTTGCGAGTGTTTGATGTTATGGTAAAATCTGTTCTACTTTATGGGTCGGAATCGTGGACGGTTACAGAACTAGTAAAGCAGAAATTGCAGGTGTTAGGCCAGTCATTATTTCGAACAAAAATTTTTGGGACCGAACAAATCAGGTGGACATGAATATAGAAATTAGGAGAAGAAAATATGGATGGTTAGGGTATACGTTGCGAAAAAATAAAACTGGAATTTGCAGAAAGGTTTTGATTGGAAACTTTAGAGTTTCAGAAACAGAGGACGCCCGCGAAAAACGTGGAGGAGAACTGTAAAACAAGAGACAGGAAAGATTATAGCACAAGTGAGCCAAAGAGCAAAGGAAAATGACAACTGGAGAGAATATACGAATACCCTATGTCCCAATAGGGAATAATGAGATTATTTTTATTATTATTATTATTATTATTATTATTATTATTATGTTATATTTAATAAAAGATTGAAACATCTAAATGTGTTTTATTTTGCAGGAAGTAACCTTTCAGGTTAAGAAAAGAGCTTATTAATTTTCTTTTAAATTTAAAGTGTTGCATGACCAAAAATTACCCCCCCCCCTCTTTTTTCTGAAACTTCTTGTCTACAGCGGCTATCATTTATTCTTGTACACCGGCGCCAAACCGTCTTGTTACGCCACTGAAGAGAACGGTACGAAAAGTACTATGAATTATTCAATAACTGGAAAACGAATAAAAAAGCAAAATACTTAACAGAAAATGTAGCTATTACTTGCTTATCTATCAGAAAGATCAAAGATTGTAAATGCAGCTACACTATGGTCTGAATTTTCAATGTTGAAAAGCACTTTTAAAGTCAAGGAATATATAAATTTTGATAATTTTCATAAAGTTCGAGCATTTTTGAAACAAAATTCTGTAAATCACCTGCCCAAAAAGTCTAAAACTTTGACTCAAGAACAATGCATTCAATTTTTTAAGGAGGCAGATGATTCAGAATATCTTATGATAAAGGTAAACAAATAAATTAAGATAAATTAATTTTATTTTTTATTAAAATTGCATTGTAGGTTTCTCTTATTATGGGACTATACGAGGCTTGTCGTCAAAATGAGTTGTTGAATATGAAACTTGACCACATAGATAATAGAGGAGACGTATTGATTGTTACAGTTCCAGAAACAAAAAATAATATTACAAGAACGTTTACAGTCACAAACAAAACAGTTGATGGATTGAATCTACTTACAATATACAACAAATATGTTTCTCTTAGACCTACCCACACTCCACACAATCGCCTATTTATTTATTACAAAAACAATAAATGTACAGTACAACCGATCGGAAAAAATGTATTTAGCAAAATTCCAAGCAAAATAGCCACTTTTTTGAAACTATCTGAACCTAGTACATACACAGGACATTGTTTCCGCCGTAGTTCTGCAACCCTACTAGCTAACTCTGGGAGTGATTTGCTTACACTTAAAAAACATGGAGGTTGGCGTTCTTCTGCAGTTGCAGAAAAATATATCGATGACTGCTTATCGAATAAGATTAATATTTCTCAAAAAAACTTGACAAACCAAGAACAGCAGCCTAGTACTAGCAAAAATAACAGAATTGAAGTTTTAAATATTTCCGACCAAATAAATGAAATACCAGTTAATCTAGATAATTCCAATGAACCCACTTCATCTATAGAAATAAGTCACCATGCTACTAGCACTTCGAACACTTACCAAATGGCTACAAATTCTGGTATTACTATACATAATTGTGCTCAAGGGATAATTAACATTAATTATTATAATAAATAAATTCGTAAATTGTTAGTACTTAAGTTTCTTATTAAATTGTTTGTATTTATAAAATCAAAGTGTTTTGTTATATTTTTTTCTATTTTTTTAATGCTAGGCGAAAAACAGTTGTGTGTCACACATGCAGAAAATGCATTAGCAGCCCTTAGCTTTCAGCTGCCCTCGCTTCGCTTCGCTCGCTCATGCAGCTAATACCCGCGGGCTGCTAATGCTCGTTTTCTGCCCTTGTGACACAATATACTATTCTTTACCACGTGTATCCATGGCAACCACCAAATATGTTGATTTAATCAAGGTGGTATTTCAAAAACGTCATTTAAACTGACAACAAACGAACTTTGACAAATTTGATCAAGTAAGTAGTTTGTCTTGTGACATAGCCAAAACAAAACCTTTCGTAAAATATTATTAACGGCAAAATCATTTGCCGTTAATATATTGTTACTGACAATTCAAGTGGCCTATGTCACAAAAATCTAATTGTGCCCTGTCATATGTGCAGCAAAACGTTAAGTGAGCAACAGTAGTAAATATCTAGGTATAATACATGATTTCCAAGATTAACTTTCAAAACTTCGAAATTCGTAAGGGTACATTCTCGAGTTTGATTTTGAAGAATCTTATTTTTCTAAGATTCTCCATTCTTAAATTTACAAACGTTCAGTAATTTGACTTTGACAGTTCGAAGCCGACTGATATTATTATATTACACATATTATCTTAAAAATTGCTCCACTACAGACTTTATATTTCTTTGTCATACCAGTATATTAATTGACAATAATTACTCTATTTTAAGCTATATTATATACAAAATAAGACCCCAGGAAAATTATTTTGTTTATAATGTCCTTAGGGACATTATGAAAAATAAAAGGTATTTGTTTCCATGGATACAAGTTTTAATTCAAAAATTACAAGTGACATAGCTAGAAAAATATAATTCAAACTCACTTTGATTTTAAATTAAACAATATAAATGTGAATTATATAAGAAAACTGGTAGGACATAAAACGTTGAAGGTATCATGGGCATTATGAGCTAAGCGCCCGCGATTTTTGTACACACCTCGGGCCAAAACCCTCGGTTTGTACACTAACAATCTTGGGCCCTTATTTTGCTCATAATGCCCTTAATACCTTAATAACTTTAACAACCAAGCATAAGATTAACTAAATATTCAATTACATCCCCTCCATATTCTCGGTAAGTGAAAACAACTGTAAATTTGCGAGATTATTTATTTTGTTTAGGGTTCGGAGACTAACTGCCATTACTATAACAATTTCTAGTTTGTTGTGTTGGCTCTCGTGCAAACTTTAAGTTTTAAGTTGTACATAGGTACAACTTAAATACCAGAGCATTCACATATTTTTCCCGCTGTCGATCATGTAAGTTTCTGAATAATCTAGATGTAGATGTAAATAGGTACCCTCCAAATACCGAATAAGCGTTTTTGCCCCACTTCCAATATCTGACTGTGTATATGTGCGTTCTGTTCCGAGAAAAGAGTGAAAACCTACCATGGCACTTGAAAACTGTACAAAATACACAGTTATTTTATGTAATTTTAAAAATCAGGACTGTGGTACAATGCCAGGAATAATATCAGAATACCGTTTTAGTGGACTATGGCTGCCACGTGTACACAAAAAATTATAGCTACTGAAAAAAAGGAAGGAGCTAGAAGATGGGGTCATAAAACGATCTGCAAAAACTGATGACAATTTAACTTATAATTTTTTTAATTTGTAAAAAATGAAATAAAACTATAATAATAATAGTAGTTAATTGTGCATATAAATGTTTGCCCCCCTCTAACTGGCATCCTGGTTACGCCCTTGGTCGTTCTTCTGAATTTTATGCCAGTTGTGTATTTTATTTATTACAACTAGAATGATCCAACAACAGTATAGGTATGCCTCAAAATAAGTAAACTTTGATGTGTGTCTAAAGGATTATCTAGTAATACTGAGTGCATTCCACACACTATTTACTCATTTAATTTTACAGTTCACAGGCTTTCTCTTTATTTCAATAACTACAATATTAATCCGCTTCTAATTTGTTCAATTGCAACCTGAATGGGATCAAAGGAAAAATGTTGGTATTAACATACCTACATTAATTTGCAAATTTATATATTTTAGAATTAGTTTTTTCATTATTGCTTTGTTAATCTTTTAAAAGAAGGTTGGTTCATGATTTGCTGAAAAATTTCATGTAATTTATGGTAGGTTGTCAAACTGTGTGTAAATAAGCTTACCTGGTACTTACTTGAATTGTACTTATAAATAAAATTCCATTTAAAAGCTTTTTTTACATCAGAAATATTTGGCACCCATATTCGTACTATTTGTTTGATTGAAGGGCATAACAATAATTGTATGAGTTAATATTTTTTCATAATTTACAATTACTGAGACAGCTTATGGTAGTCCACATAAAATAGCACATAAAATCAATATAAATAATAAACGCAACATTATTGACTGTTCAAATTTATTTATTGCAAGAGATGCTTATCCGAAGTGAAGGCGCGAAATTGATAAAAACACGACCTTCATAAATAAGGTTTAAAGAAAATGACGTCTTAAATTCAACATAAAATTAAGCTACTAAAACATCTTTATAGAAGTCATAAAAATATAATCAATACGGAATAAGCTAAGCTTCGCAGTGCAGTCTTTGTTATTAAGGCCGAAAATGGTCCATATATCTGCTTAATACGCTCTGACATCTACTAAGAGGCCATAAGGACTGCTTCGCACGAAAATCGAACGAAATTCTACTTGGCGTAAGTCCACAAAGGCGGAATAGCCAATCAGGAAACGTCACACCGCAGCCAACCAGGGCCTCCAGAAGCCCCGCCCCGGCGGAGCCCCAAAGCTAAAGACTTTGAACACTGTCACTGAAAAATATTATTTCACCACGACCCTTAGTGGAAGCTGGCCTTCTGCACCCCTAACTGTCGGTCATCCGTGCGCTTTTGTGATTTCGTGTTGTTCTTGTGCTTCCTATCCATGCATACCCAGAGCAGCTTCAAGATGTACCATCAGCCGGAGCAGAATAAAAATGGACCCGTCGTTCTCGACGTTATTCCTCCTCATTATAATGTGCATCATAGTCAGCCCAGTCCGCCGCAATCTCCGAACAGCACCCAGCAGTATAAGAAAGGTACGTTAGTTAAGCACGAAGAGTAGATACTTAGTAAACACATGGGGATGATATAAAGCTACAGGATCTCCAAATCTACTACAACTCAATTTCTAGAATTTGTGTTCTATTATTGCTAATAATTGAATGCTAAAATAAATTTTGCAGATAGATCTTTGTTATTTGTAAAATTAAAGTCATGTAGGTAGATATCTAATTTAATGACCGCGTTGATGTAAATACCCTGACACTTTAAAAACTAATGAAAATAAAATATAGATCATAAAATTAGTAGCACCTGTGATGCTCAACATTTCTTGTAATTTAACTTCTATATTTTGCCAGTTGCAAGACTCATGGGATGACTTTCCTGCTCAAACCTAATAGAATAATTGTAATTATAATGTACTAATATTTAATAGGTATAGGTACATTTAATCATCTTTAATTTGAAGTGCTTATTATGAATATTGACGTTATCAGTATGCCATTATTTCATTCCCAATAGGCGATATTAACTTCATAATAAATTGGGTCTGTCATATTTTGTTATTAATAGTAGGTATAACCAATACATTTTTGTTTGTATAGTATCATTTGAATATTCTCCTTTTCTTCAATTGCAAAATACACCTTCACATGTTCATTATAACATTAAAGCAACGTCTGCCTACCCCTAAAGTATCAGTATCAATGACGGAATGTGCCCAAAATTTCTAGTTTTAATTTATTGTTACACATTACGAACATTAATCAAATGACGCATAATTGTGTATTCGCCGTGATGAAATATGTAGGCATATTTTGTAAATTCGTTGTAGATGCTTGACTCGGTAGAATTTTGCTATTGTCTTTTCCCCGATTGAGGAAGAATTAAGAAATATGAGGAAATAAGTAGGTATACCTACTTGTATGCTAGGTAGGTAAGGATGTTTTAAAATTTAAAAGACTCTTGTTACTATTTCTACTTATATTTCTGTAATGAATCAGTCTATTTGTAATAATATTTACTACTACATTCATTCATGTAAATAAGATATTATAAGTATTAAATTTTACATGTGTTAGGTACTAATTATTATTGAAGCCAACAATATATAGTAAAATATAATAAGTATATTTAGTAGAGTAACTACAAATAGCCTGAAATTTTTCAGGAAATAGTTGTGTTGCCACAAAAAGTTAATGAAGCATTGTGTGCACTAATCCATAGCATCTATTACCTGATCCTTGAATAGGATGTTTATATTTTGGCACTTCTTATTGGTGCAATAATAAGTAATTAACTTTTTACAATGTCCAACAATCGTCAATTTAAGCCTAAATATTGCAATCACTAGAAATTTAATAATTTAAGACAATGTAATTCAGGCCTGAAATGGGAAAATTCGTTAGGTAAACAATTTATATTGTGGTTTATATAGGTAAGGTTCATTATTCGGTGAGCATTTTTTACTATGCCAAACAAGTTAGAAGCAATAAATACAGTACATTATTAATAAAATCGTAATATTCCCACTTTTTGTGCAATCACTGAATCAGTAGTAGTAACCCTGATAACCATTCGACGTTGGGATACAGTTAACGTCCCTTTCCTCTGCAGACTGGTCTATGGGGTAGAGTATAACCATGTATAACAAAATTTCGTCCGAAACATACATACACACTTCGTCACACCCTCTGTCCAGAAATCATGCTGCTACTAGTTATTTGTTACCGTTTTTTTTGTACACTAAAGCCAATTCCAAATGATGCCTGTAATTTTCCTTTCTGCAAAATTATAAATAAAATCAAAGATCATTATCTCTACCTAAGTCTAAGATTATATTTCTGGATGTGGGCAATTATATTGACTTAATGTATGTAATCCTTGTCTAAGCTCAAGAAATAATAATAGTCATTAGCGATGTGCAATTGTGCAAGTCATTATCCGAAAGATCCAAAAATTGTTGGAAATTATGTTAATCCCAAAATATTGCATTCCTAAATGTGTATACAATTTTCTGAAGAAGCTCATTAACAAATGTAATAAATTTAAGCTGAATATACTTTCTATGTGCTCCTAATGTTTCCAAAAATAGAGCACAAAGCAATAAAAGTGTACAGTAACAAAATAAGATTATTTTTGTACAATACTGTTTTTTGTTATGGTTATACGATTCAACAAGTAATCTCATGAAAAGAGTAATGCCATATTTTAATGTACTTGATTATTTTGCATATTATATCATTACAGTTAAAAGAATAAGTCTTCCACGAATACAGTAATCTGTTTTTAATATTTAATAAAGCTCTTAAGTTTACTTATATATTCAATTAAGTCTTCCACTACTTTCCAGAAATATATGTTGATAATGTTGCTTTTATATAAATTTTATTTTATAATATATATTGCAAGTCTACAATAAATTGAAGCATTTGGTTGAAATGTGTCAGCCCATGTATCTTGTTGCTTAACTTTTACTGTAATCCAGAATTTACATTCTTAATACATTAATTCTAAAATTTTATTCATATCTGTATTGGGTACGTTTCCAAGATTTTTTGTGTAGTAGGTAATCATAATCTTTTCAAAATGCACATTAAAAAAAGCGCCAGATTTCCTAGATTTTTCCAAAGTTTTTGTTTTCATTCTAAATTTTTCAAAAAATATATTTAACCATACCCATGCTTCTACTGTCATTTTATCCATTTCAGCATGCATTTACAATTACGTAGTCATGCGTGAAGAACTGGTATAAAAATATCTACCCAATAAACAGGGTGTACTGTTTTTTTAATGTTTGGATAGTAAACAAGTTTAGGTATATGTACTACATTTTTTCACAGACATGGTATTTTTTAAATACTAGAGAATTGGGCCCTCAAAATGTCTACCGAAATATTATTAATCGGGCAAATTTGAGTTTACTGACGTAATCCAGTTGCATATATTTTTAAATAATTTATTTAAACAAAAAAACGTGGGCTCCTGCATTTTTTCAGTCGAAGAATATTTTTTGATATTCGCCATTAAATTTTAAGTATAAAACGAAACATTACTAGTAATTTTTCCTAGTAATTTTTTTCGTTTAGTTAGGTAGGTACTCCGGGTTTTTGGGATATTTGTGCTAATGTCAACCTCTTCACAATGGATTATAAAGCAAAATTTATTATTTTATTATTTTGTTTCAATCCAGTTATTATTTTATAGTCGAATGTTGTATAGTTTTTGTGCAATAAAGAGAATATACATTTTTAAACTTTTTTATAGATTGATTGTCTACTTTAGTTAATAAATGTATCTCAAAAGTAATGAGCATTAATGAAACAATAACTAATAATTTTCTTTGCAAAAATTTGTTTTTCCTTTAGTTAGAAATATTTCTTACGAATGTACACCACTGAATTGCTCAAGACGAGTTAAATTCGCCTGATTAATTTTATCTGATTAAACATTTGAGTGTACCAATTCTTAATTTAATATCTCTTTTAATTTTTGACAACACTATAGAACCACAAAAAATGCTATTTAAAAATTGCTGTAACTTGTTGGGAAGTGGGAAAACGTCGGTAAGGCATTTAATAGTTAAAATATTTTGCAAGAAAAACCAGAGGCTATGATTAAATATTAAACTATTGAATAATTGCTACAAGACAATAAGAGAAATTCATGTGCAATCGTCATCATTAGCTTCGTTGTAAACATCCCCATTGTGGGAGCATGAGCCTTTCGCATTTCAAGGTATTTTATGCAATTCATAGACTAGATGCATAGATATTACATTTATACAGTGTGTTTCACTTCTCACTTCAAATCCCTGTATTTTTTGATTTTTTTTCTATTTTTAACTTTAGAAAAGTTATTTTTACAATTTTTAAATAATTTTGCCGTAAAGTAGCCTACTGCGATCAAAAATAAATCCGAAAAATTGATAAATCATAATAGGCCTAGTTTTATCGGAAAGAGTTATTATAAAAAACTCAGAACTACAAAAACAGTCGAAATCCAAATTTGAATCGAAAAATTATTATCTATTATTATAATTTCATAAACTAAATGTTTTACGTTTTACCTTCACACCTTTGTATATTCCTTATTTATTTTATGTTCTATTTTAAATGTTGCTCAGTTATACATATTGCCCTCTAAATAAGTTATTTTTATATAATTTAAATAAATTTAATGATAAACCTACTGCAATCAAAAATAAATTAGAAAAATTATAGGAGACTTAGTTTTATCGAAAAAAATTATTTAAAAACGTTACCCAGAATCATAAAAATGGTATTATAATTTACCAAAACTTGAAGTCGATCAGAAAATAAATAAGGAAGATACAGGGGCGTGAAGCTGAGAAGTCAAACATACTATACAGCGGCGTGAAAGTGATCAGATAGATCAGCTAATTGATTTTTTATATTTTAAATACACACAAACAGTTTTATCCTACCAAGTTATTATACTCCATACAAATCTAAGTATTAATTATAACATTTTATTTAAGAAAATATCTATTGCATTGTAGTATTGTTAACTGTCAGTATTTGGTTAATCGTAACTTCGTAAAATTTTGTACTCTAGTATCTTTTGTTGGTATGGTATCACTTTTAATGCCAATGAAAAAATTTGGGGTGCAGTATAATAATTCAAAAGCCCTCTGTATAATGTAACTTGTAGGGAACAACTGTTGAAAATATTTGTAAGAAATCCCCATTATACATTTCTAAATTAGAGAAATCCCTCGTTTATTCAAAACGGAAGCACGTCGCCAACTCACTTAAGTTAGTTCCGTGTATTAAATACGGCGGGGGTTAACCAGTGGTCTGTAACCACTTGTAACGTCTAGACGGCACACACCGGATCGGTTTTAAGATTTAGCTTCCGTGATCCTGCTTACACGGGTGGTTTTAAGACCTGGCCGCTAATTGCTTGCTGAGAGAGGTGCTTAACCCCACTTTTATAAAAACTACCGTTTTCCTCCCTTACAGACACAGTCTGCTTTATTTAAAATTCAACGCTCAAGTAATAATTGTTTAAACTCATCCCCCAATAAAACTAATACTGAAAAGACTTTGTTCTTTTTTTATTCGTAACCACGAAACAGTTCTTCCAAACAATCTCAAATAAAATGAATACTATAACGAGCAAGCCATCTTTAAAGTGTGGGATTAAGGCCCCATCAATTTTGTGCTACTTAAGAGAGCCACCGCACTCTACCATTTTTTAATTACTTCCTTGTTTTCAGAGTGTGGCAGCCCCCTGTCTTCGGAAACTAAATTGAACACTTCGTCGAGTGGCCCTGTGCAGACCGACCCCAATATCCGGCGGTATCGCACGGCGTTTACCAGAGAACAATTAGGAAGGCTAGAAAAAGAATTTTATAAAGAAAACTACGTTTCGAGGCCGAGAAGATGTGAACTAGCAGCCCAACTTAATTTGCCTGAGAGCACAATCAAGGTAATTATTCGATTCACTGCACATAGTTAGCTGTTAAAACAATTAGACTTAGATTGGATTTTTACATATAAATCTACAAATTTTATTTATATATGGGTATAGATGATCGTTCACTTTAGGAAAAGTTATCTTCTTCAGTCTTCAGTCCCCTGGGTGGTTTTTTGGGTTTTTACAGCTATCCATCGTAGTCAATCTGAGGGTTTCTTCTTCATTTCTTGGTAAGACGCACATCCTGATTCTTCTAGTACAAGTAATGCAGTGCAACGTATGGCATCCTTCATATTTTCCTTTCTCCCTTTGACTATTGTCTTTATACCTAATCCCATTTCTAAAGATGCACCCTATCACTTTCTATATTCGATACCTTATTGTTTTCTTTCTTCAAGTTTTGTGTAAACCCCTTTATTAGTTACATATTCTCTCAGTCTAATAACTATTTTCTGGTAACACCATGTTTAGAAAGATGACAGCACATTTTGAGAGACTGAGGTTTTTTCTCTTGCTTTTCACCGTATCACTATTTTGAATTATCTGTTGAGATCATCTCATATACAGTTACCTCTAAATCGTGTTGTTGTTCAGTTAAAATTGCAATAGCATCAGTAGCCTATAAAGATCATATTTATATTCTCTCCTTGTATGTCTACTACATCTCTTACCTTATTTACGTTTTTTACATAGGTATAGATTATCTTGAAATACTCTGAATTGATTCTTATATTTTTTATATCGTATGTGCTTTCAAAAATGCATGTCTTATCAAAATCCGTTGAAAAAATCTTTTTGGCTATAGACTGTACTGTCAATATTTCTTTTTTTTTTGTATAGCGATCAAATTACTCGGGTTTTTTGTCATTTAAAGTACCACTTTCTTTCGCTATTTTTACTTTTTTTAATGATTTTATTTACATTTTTCCTTGAGAGCGCAACACTGTTTTTCAGGTGGTCGGATTGACAGCAAAATCGTGAAATGTCAGAAAATCGTGAAATATCAATGACAGATTCTTTTTCACTTTCGGCTTGTAAGGATCACTATGTAAAAAAACTACGTGTACGTGTACTCATTTGCTTGATTAACTCAGGCTTTGCCTTCATAATCAAACTGCAAATTCATGAAAAAAATATGACTTTCAAAACTAGTTGTTCAAATAGGTACCTATTTCGTTTTTATTCAGTATGCATATATAGTTGGGCATTTTTATTCATATTTTGGCGCTTTTGGCCGGTATAATGTTTCTTTTGTTAATTCAGAGTCGTTTTACATTTTGGTGTAAAAAATCATACATACTATACAGTGCGACTTAATTATGCTCATCCTTGTTCAAATATACTACACATTGAAGTTCATTGTGTGACTTCTGTGTATATGTTTGTCTTCTTATATTTAAAAAGATATTTTACTATTGGAAAACCTAATTAATAAAAGTCAATGTTAATTTTGAAATTGAAAATTTTCAAATGCCATTTTAACCCGTATAAAACTGTTGGTTTAATAAGAAATCACACTAAAGAGGTATATTGGATATAAATAATTTCAATGTGATTTAAATGAAATTCGATGTGTTCAATGTAAACGAGTTACGTATAATAAAATACAATAATGACTGACTGCCGTTAATATAGATTAGAGTGATTAGACTATGGTCCATACGCCACATAATTAATAAATTATTTAAAAACATTATAAATAATGTAGTAAATTATATAGTCACTTTATATACACTATGTAGGTATTTCTACTCTAATCAGTAGTTATCGTTGTATCCGTGCGTATGACACCATTTCTCGAAGTCTCAATAATAAAGAGAAATTGATAATTTAGTATCCTTATACCTATTATTTTGAACATGTGTTTTACTACAAGAAATTTAGAAAGTAGCCGGTTCGATAAGTAAAACAACTCGTTGTGTACCTTCTCAAAATTTGCAACACAGCAAAAGGGGACTCTTAATCGCTACTGCAAACATTGCAACTTAAACGCTAAGTGTCTACTAACTACTTTATTAGAAAGGTGTGTGTCCATGCTTGCTTACTCATGCCAGGTTTGCAGTGGAAATTAGTCGCGAGCTATTAAAACCGTTTACAACGTTCCAAATTCGGCGAATTCGCAAAAACCGGGCAACAAAGCAATTTGTTCTCAGCAAACAACCTCTCGTGTAACATTCACACATAACAAAAAGCAAACTCGACATAAAAGCAAAAATGTTTATTTCATGAATGGATGGAGATGTCTGTGAAGACCGCCGCCTTGATCCTAAGTAGTTAGCACTTCATAAAACATATGATTCGAACTTATCTGTGCATTAGGCTACTGCTCCGCGATAAGCTTAAAGCTGCTTGAAAATAGGAGCCAAAGTAGCGATTACGCGGTTTATACTTGAAACCCGCGGTTCCTTTGAAGTGTTAAAAGCTGTATTAATGTCTTATTTGGCCTGCGATGTGTTAATTGGCCACAGCGGTCATCTTAAACATTTAATGATGAGTAGAAATGTACTTGAAGAACCTTAGTTTATTATTTTATTAAATCGCTGGACATAAATCTGCTCACATAATTATACTAAGCGTGTTAGTAAATTATTGGTTATTTGTCGGCTGTTTGGTCATTAAGTTGTGTAAGAAGCTGGGAAAACGCCTCCAGTCTTAGTTGACTTTTTAGGTACTGAAGCAGCATGGAACGATTGCAACCGACATTTATGATATGCTTTTCGAAAGACAGACTAAATATTACATTAGTAATTCTAACTATGCAATAATTCACTAAAAGTGTTCGGCGCCTTTTATTATTTTAATTATGAAATTAGTATTAAAAATTAAAAAATGAAAGAACAGCAAAATAATAATTTCCAAAGAATACTTATTGTAAATAAAGAGACTTGCTTGGGCATTTTTCCGAAAGAAATACATGAAGTAAGTTTAAATCTACTAATAAATATAGCATCACAATGATACTTCATATTGATTTCGTTGAATTTATTTATTTTGTTTTAAGGGGGGTTTATACTGCGACCAACAGTACAAAATTAAAAATGGGCCACAGTTAAACAAACATAAACTTGCATACTAAATTAATTCACAACATCACACACTTTAAATATAATAATAATTGAAGTGTAACTAACGTGTCGTAGTGGTATACACTTAAATATATACAGATATAAATTTAAATATATAATTACATATTTGGGTAAAACACGAAAATAACAAAAAAAAGTATTTTTAGCACAAGTATTATAAATAAAACAGAAAAATTGAAGAAATAAGAAATTAATATTATATAATCATTTAAAAACAATGGTAATTTTCGAATCAATAGCTTTTAAAATGTATATATAAAAGCGAGAGACTTTCCCGTGTTCGTGTTCCTATTTGTGCTTATTCTAACAAAACAATATCTGTTATTAAATTATACTACATTCTACCTTAATTTGTAATTTCGTAACTGGGCATTTATTTATAGAAAACCGTAATTAGTTTGCTATAATCTCACCCTAGATGGCGTAGATGACTGCAACTAACTTCAGAGTGTTTTAATACGCAAATAGATAGTACATCTGCGCGTTTATATTTTTAGTTTTATATATCGGGTGTTCATAAACAGTCGTCATCCCAGTTGCTTTGAAAAACAAAATGTTATATCTTTGATTAGTTCATGCAACACAATGAAACGTCATTGAGTACTGTCATAGCGAATTTTTTCTCAATTTTAATAGACATACGTTTCTGAAGTCAAAACCTACTGGGATGACGACTGTTTATGAACACCCGTTATAACTAAGCATTAGAACGATGCTGCTACATTCACCATAAAATGAACAGCAATAGATGAAATGAATAAAACTCATATTTTGTCATTTTATAACAAAATCTAATTCCGGAATAGCTCCAATTTGAGTTGAATATAAATATGATGAAGTAAGAAGATATGTAGAAAAATTATTTGGCAGGTCTTCATTGAACTGTCAGACTACTACACTAATGTTTTCAAAATATGTGACACGGCAGTCAAAATAAACTTTAGAACATACTTACATAACTACAATGTTAAGAAAGAAAAATAAACATTTTCAAGAAGTAGTTCACCCAATCTGCGTGTGTTTGATAATCATCATGAATATTTTTTTCCAAAATTAATATCTACCAAATGTATATACAAGTAATCTTACTTCAGGCAGTATTTTACTTAATTTGTTATGTTCTTAAATTTCTGAATATTTCTCTTTTACTTATTAGAGTGCATTCTCAATAAAGTTCACAGCAATAGGAAAACGAAAATAATGTGGACATATTCGCATTACTAAAGACTGGAAATGTTAGGCAAAATGCTTATTGTGGTGGCTTTTTTACATAAATGCCATTGTTAGGCATAAACGCATGTTTTGTTCTATGTTTGAAGCAATATACTAATATATTTGAAATGTGCCAAAAAAACGCCTGAAGGTCCTTATTTCGATTTTTTTCCATAAATGTCCTACAGACTAAATACGGACAAAATGCCCCTGCCTTGTATTGCAGTAAAAGCTTAACAAGAGCTAAACCCACCCTTGAAGGTCACAGCACTCACATCCAGGGAAATAACAAACCATTCATCCGAGCAATTAAATTATTCACTGTGATTATTATTTACAGCAGTTGGAAAATTCACAATTAGCAATGTGTTTACATCGGAATGTTGGAGTTTAATTTAAGTTTGTTTTAAAAAATGCACAAGTTTTAAATTGCGAGGCAGTTAGTATGCCTTAATTACTTATAACCGAAAGGCATTGTATGTTTTAAATATGCCCCAGGTATTTCTGCAGATAGAGTTTTTTTTCCAAATGCAAACATATATGATTTTTCAGATAAACAAAAATAAATAACAAATTGCATAGTTAATTTAACGATTGTAACATATGTTACAGTTCATTAATAAATGTGTAGCTTTTTATTTTACAATTATGAATGGATGAAAATATAGGTTTTAGTTTGGATAATGATCTTTCTACATCTGTAAAATTAATTGCGGCATATTTAAAACATGCAATTGAGGTCCCAATCAAATCTAAACTCTAATATTAAGAGTAAATCACGTTGCAAAGTGTGAAATTTTTCAACTATTGTGAATAATAATCCCAGTGAATGATTTGATTCCTCTAATGAATGGTGTATTACTTCCTGCACGTAGATGCTGTTACTTCAAGGGTGGGTTCCGCAATTGTTAACCATAATTACAATGTAATACATGAATTTCTGTCGCCATTGACTCAGAAACTGCATTTATAGGAAAACCCCATCAAAAGAAATATTTTCAAGCTGTCTTTTACACGGCATGTTTAATATATATTGTTTTAAAAATAGAACCAACCAGGCGTTTATGTCTAAATACACAAAACTAAGCATTTTTAGGCGTGTTTCCTAGATGTCCTGCCTTTATTCATAACTTTTTACTATTACATAATGATAATGTACCCACTCACTCCATATATCTATACAGTAAAAGCAATATGTGAGCAAAACCTAAAAATAAAACACACAAATGCAAATAGTTCTTATTATCAATAGGTGTAAATTCAGTACGTATTGCTTGGGTAAGTAGGGTCTATAAGGTTTAGCTTTAAATTTAAGTGCCTTTACCTGTAATCATTTTATTTTGTCAGTTGTCAGTATCTATTTATCCCATAACTTTTCTACGGCCCTTTTCCAGAGATTACTGTTCCTTTTCACCATGTTGCTATTGTGCTCTAGGGTGACCTTGTCCTTTTTTGTATCGACTCAAATATTTTCTTAAGTAGCTGTCCATTGTTGATAATGTATTTGTTTAATTTCAATTATTTTTGTTATATTCGCAAGATATTCATTCCTGCCGATAATAACTTTTCTCCATGTTTCTGTGTGCACGTGTGGTACGCTATTAAGAATATGTAAAATCGAAGCTTTTTCTGCTTATTTTTTTATGTATTCCTATTAACCTACTATAATCGCTAAAAAACAATGCAAAAATACTTCTGTAATGTTATATTATTATGTTGAATAGTAACTGACGTTTTAATTGCCAAACCAGAGTAATATGTACGATTATAAGTTTATAATATTCTCAGGAAGCGTGTTTTGGTTAGCTCAAATTTTCAAAAAGTTGTGACTTGAGTGATTAATATAATGGGAGGGGAATAATATAGCTACCATTTTTCAAATGACATCAAAATGTATGTGTGGCATCACTGTTTCAACCGAAGCGTATAATTAAATCTCGCCAATAAACAAAAAACTAAGCAATAATTTCTTACCAGTTGAAAAGGATAATTTTATAACGTGAAAATTATAGCTAGGTTTTTATTGCTCTAAGAATCGTAAGACGAATTTATGTGATTACTTTTTTAAGTTATCAGCTCAATTAAATACTAAACAGAATTTTTTTTCAGGTATGGTTCCAAAACCGTCGCATGAAGGACAAACGCCAAAGAATGGCGATAGCGTGGCCGTACGCGGCGGTGTACACAGACCCCGCTTTCGCTGCGTCTTTACTCCAGGCGGCGGCGTCGAGCCTGCCCCTTCACTACCCGCCACCCCCACCGGTGTACCCTCATCATTATCCCCGCTATAATCCATGGGGCCAAGGCTTTGGACTTCCTCAAACTGGCATCCCTCTGTCAAATCCGGCATTAAACCTAAATCAAAATATTAATTTGAACAGTGCCGTGCCTCAAAGCCTGCCGCAAAGTATACCTCAGCACCAGCTGCCCCAAGGACTCAACCTTAATTTAGGCCTGGACTTTTCCCCGTACCCCATGAAACTCGACGGACACACGAAGTTATCGCCGAGAGTGTCCCCCGTGCACTCCGACGTCAGCCTGAGTCCTGCCCCCGAAGGGTTGCTCATCCCCGCGAAAGTCGACCACCAGACCAGCTTGCAAGTGCAGGAAAAGCCCAAATTATTCAAACCATACAAATCGGAGGCTTAAACGAATTGTGACATTGTGATTTTGTACATTTTTATTATATTTATTAAGTTGTGTATTATATATGTTGATAGTTTTGTTGTGTTTGTAAGTTATTAATACTATTTGTGATTTTTGTACATACTATACCTGTACTGTGTGGTGTAGATCGGTGCAGCTACGCTTCATGTAAAATATCCGTAATCACAGTTGATTTGTTGAACTTCATCTGCGTACATTGCACTTCCACGAATGATCGATGACGAGTGTAAAAATTTTACATGTTTCGTAGTTTTATTATGTACATATAAATATAAGTAGAGAAATAAATATAAGAATATGAGCATTTAAACTGTTGTTTCCTTTCGTAACTAGTTAAGACTGGCATAATGGTTTTTAAACCTTTAAGTAAAATCTAAGCAAGCATCCCCATGAGGATGAGGAATCAATACTAAAGTTGGTGCAAAACTCAAAAGAATAAAAACAAACCATCTAATATTTTTTAATCTGTATCCTTATGTTTTGAAAATGTAATGATAAGAGTCTAAACTTGTATGCAGTGAATCTACAGTTATTTTTATTTTGCCTCTGAAAAATTATTTTTAGTATTTTCAGTGCTTCAGCTAAGTTTTCAATATATATTGTTATGATATTGGTACAGGGGTCTAAAAATCAGATTAATAAGATTAAAAGAAAACAGTAATTTAAAATAATGGGAATGAATTTAGATGTGAATTGGATACTAAAATTATTAAGATGCATTTAGTAAAGAACGAAAATAGAATTTATAATTTAATTAAATGAAGTTAATTGAGAAACAGTAGGATTCTAACTTAATTTAATATCTAAAATGCAAGTGGAAATTGATGACAAATGATTTTTCGAAATATACCGTTAAACATAGTAGGTATAAATCAAATAATAAAGCTTTTATAGTGTGTTGGACTAAAAAAATAAGCTAGATCGCTAAGGAGATGTTTTTATTGATATAGAAAATTTTGAAACGAAAAGCATGTAACCGAATTTTGTAATTGGAAATTAATAAATAAACCCGTTTAAAAGTTTTTAAAAGCATGTTTAGTGAATAGAAGGGTTAATATTTAAAATAAAATTGGCGTGGTGTACAAAGAATAAAATATAAAATGTTAAAAGAATGGAAGGTATGCAGACTATATGGAGGAAGATAAAGAATGTGGTGAGAATACCAAACAGTTATAATCTACAAAAGCAAATAAATGGAAAGGAAGACTGAATTAAGTTTATTCTAAAAATTACATTTTACATTTGCATCGATTGAATTGGATAACAAGGAACGATTTCCAGGGGAAGAGGATCGCATGGAAGTCGTTGGCAGAGTGAGAATGTTTGTATGGATTGTCAAGTGACGTCTGGTGGCTTGTCTCTAGTCAAGATTCTTGGTGCTAAGCTGTAACGAACTTCAAATGAGTAATTTGGATTGAATATTAAAGTAACGCAACTACGACTGAGGTCTATTTGGATTTGTACTTTGGTAAAGCTGTATATGCTGATTCCTGGGGCAAACTAGGTTCCTGTGTTAATTTGGATCCTGATTCTGGACAGTTTGGTTGCCAGTTGATGCCTTCACCATAGCTTTGAGTGGAGCAGTTGTGCTGTGATCAGTTGCACAGTTAGACAAATTGGATTCAGCTGAGGAGAATGCTAAGTCCAATAAAAAGTAAATGAATCCAGATATTAAATAAGAACTGAAAGAAAATATAGATTAAAATGAATTAATTTTAATTAAGAAAGTACTTACTATTTGAGATTGTCGTATAACAAATGTAACGATGAAGTATTTCTAATTAAATTTTTAAAACTATAGTTTGACGTATCATTTGACAGAAGTTTTGAATTGTTATAATTAAAATAGAAACATCAAATTTCAGAATAAGCAATCTAGATAAAAATTAACCGCTCTGATTTTTAGTCAAGTATATCTACAGGAGCTAGCAGAAAATAATTTTGAATATCCAAAATAAATAGAGATGGGCAATTAGATTAATTAAAATTCAACCATAAACATAACATAATATAGGCGTCGTAGCGTGAACCGTAACGATATATCCACAACTCCATTACTGTTCATAGTATCGCGTAAGTTTAGGAAATAATAAAATTATCACTAAATAATGGAAAACTAATAATTTGATTGTTTTTAAACAATATTTTTAATTAAAAATAAAATATTAAATAGCATCTCACGTTTTAAAGATATCTCAGTGTGGAATTAGAGCAACGAAACGCCCCTGAAATCGACTTCCACAATATTAAAACAGCCCTACAAAATATTAAAGCACTAAGTCAGCAGCGCCAGAAAATGTAAAAATAGAATTAGTATTAAACAGTATGTTTCAAAATTAGTGCGAAAGATGTGATGAGGTAATTCTTTGTCGAAAATTAAAGGGGGTTTTCAAATACAGGGTCCGGCAACGAAACGGGGGTGGAAGATAATTCTAAAGCTATGAGAGTTACATGAATATAGTGTATATAAAAGTTGTAGGTACGAAGGTGATGCACATTACTAAAATATTGCTGATTATACAGGGTGTCCCAAAACAATGTGGCGAATCAAACTTTCTTTTTTTTTAATGGAATGCCTTATATTTTGGGTAGCTTAAAAGTTTTGCAATGAAAAACTCATCATTTTTATATCAAGTTGATAAAACGATTTTATGCAAAAAAATGCTGAACTTCAGGCGGTTGCTGTAAGCAACAGAAAACAATTGACTGAAGAAAATGCTACCAAAAAATTATGATTTTCGTGAACTACCTTTCAAGTGTCGCGCCAGCGTAGCTCAATGGTTAGAGCATCGGACTGCGGTGCGGAAGTCTGGAGTTCAAATCCCAGATCGAAGCCTGGCGGGCGGCCTACCCAGTCGCTTTAAATAATTGGGGACCTGCGTTCGAAAGAACAAGGGGTAATGATGCGGTTGTCCAATGCGTGATGCTCACCACATCACCATGTGTCATGAATTTGACCCCCGACAGCTGGGTGTGAAAGCGAGGATACGGAAGCTCTGAACTTCCGTCTTGCAGACCAAGCTCCTTCATCGTGTGTTAGTGCTTCACCATTATTATTATTATATATACCTTTCAAGTGTAAAATGTGGATTTGGGTATTAATGCTATACAGAGTGCTCAACATTTGCAGATTTAATTATTTTGATTTTTTTCAAATAGAACTCCCTGTATATTTTTGTATTTTTGAAAATCCCTTTTAATGAGCTTTCTTTTGATATTTTACTTTATACCTGTAAGTTTAACTGTTTTTCAGATATACGTGTATGAACATAAAAACAATTTAAGCCCCTTAAGATGCTTTATTTCAAGGGATAACAAACAAACTCCGTTAAAATAATTATTCAAACACTTGAGCTCTCCAAAAATAAAAACACAAAACCAGGTTTAGAAAATATAAATTCAGTCAGTGTTGATACAAGGAATAATAAACAAGAAATAACCATAAATGCAGGAATAAATTAATTCCAAAGTCAAATAAAATCAGATTAAAAAACAAAAGCCAATACACCAAAAGCTTATACGCAATTACATTAAATGTTCAAATAGTTTTCCTTTATTAGTATTAAAGCTGTACAGAGAACCCATGAACAGATTCGCCTGGAGGCTGTAGAAATCAGGCGTCCGTTACGTTATTTTGCTGGTTCCATCCCTTATGTTAAGCGCAGAACTGAGACAGCAGTTTCCGCTTTAAGACAGCTTAGTCATGCCACTTAACGGGATGATAATTCGTCACTGTGTGAGATGCAGCCTCACATCCCTTAATTATTTATAGGCTTGGACCCACAGCGACGCAGTAAGTGAATCTAACAAGTAAATGCAGACTGGTTTATTACAAAAATAATTGTTCTATATATACAAACAAATTTGCTTAGATCATAGTAATATACAAAGTTCATTTCTAATAACAGGTGCAATGTATTATATTCAGTAGGTTAATTTACTAGTATTGCAAAACAATACTCAGCGGTTTTGCTTCCGTGATATGATATGGACTCCATGAACTCGAGCGTCTTTTATGCTGAGCTGCGATTGTAGGCATTTAAACCTTGTCACGGCCTTGCGTAATTGTGTACGCGAAGCCGTGTAAAAATGCTGAGCGGCGACTGCGAGGTGTTTAAACTTGACTGTGAGTAGGTCGCCGCGCTTGCATAATGCAATATTGCGTTTTTGGTGGCTTTTAACTTTTAGAATGTTTCGTAAAATTTAAATGAATAATTATAAATTTATATCTGGTTAATCTGTTAAAGACAAGATTAAACATATTGCCAATTTTAAGCCACAAAAAAGCAAACCGGTAAATTATATTGTTTCTTCGAGATTGAGCGTTTTGAGAGGATATTCTTCTGCCTGGGGTTGTGCGGGTGGTGGCTTCCTTCGTGTTATTCGTTGCCGAATGTAGTAGATAGCTCCTAGTAGGGCAGCGGTTCCCAAAAGGCTGCCTGTGACCCCAATAGACAGGTGAGAATGATGTCGGATGGCTTTCCAGGTGAAGTTTTTTATATGCTCCTGGAAATCTAACTGCGATGCTTGTAGGTCTTCGAAGTGGTCTGACTGAGTTAGTACAGGTTCCTCTGCGATTTCTGAAAATGAGTTTGTTGTGATTGGGTTGGTAATATTGATACTGATAGCCTTGGAGTATCCAGCCAGGATCTTGTATTTTCTGTTGTGCCTTGGGGTTAATGTATTCCTCGCAGTTTGGATGATGCAATCCGATGAAATTTGAATGACACCTGTAGTGTTGACGGTGACTTCTTCCCTGTTTCCACTACAAGTGATTGCTATGCGGGTTGGTTTACTGACTACAAATAGCCAGGTGTTTTCCATGTACAATTGTTTCCAAATAATGGACTGGATGCGATGTCTTCGTAGGAGACATTGACTGGTTTCTACTCGGTGATATATATCGTCAATGATGCAGTTTGGGTTGTTTTCAATTCCTTTAACTACCGTTGGACTGCAAACATAGGTAGTGGGAGAAATTTGTAGCTCTTCTTTGAATTCTTCATCTGTTTCGTGGAAGTACATTTGTAGGTTGTAATCCACAGCGAAGATTCCTTTCGGCACATCGATCATCCAGTAGGATCCATTGCTGATTTGGAGAGGAATTGGTGTCACTTTAATTAAGGAGTATTCCGTTTTTTCCACTATGATGAAATACCCTTGGACGTTGATGTAGATGTCGTCATGCCCAATGTCAACCTTTAGAATTGGCGTTGGTAATATCTCCAAATTTGGTGAAAGTTTACTGGTTGCATTAGCGAGGATCTGTTTAATTTGAGCAGGTGTTATTAGCTCGTACAGATTACCTTGCTGAAAGTGAACGTTTAAGATGTGAATATGGTAGTTGCACAGTTCACTAATTACATTTGTGGCGACTTGGTACACACTGATGATGTGAATATTTAGTCGGTTGGAGTCGGTTGCTTTATACCATTTGTCCATGTTGTTAATGGCCCGGATTCCTTGGTTTAATTTTTCTTGGAAATGTTCCAGCTTCTTGTCGATTCGTTCTTCGGTTTCATTAAACCTGGAAAGTGCTGATAGCAAGAATTTGGATTGTTGACTGTCCATTTTTATTAGTTCCTGTTGATTCTTGTCTAGCCTGTCTATATCTTGATAGACTTCATCGTTGACTCCAAAAATTGATGTTAATACTGTGCCAAGGACTCCTCTTTTTTCTCGTCTTGTTATTATTTCTTCCATACCATCTCTAATCCATTCCATTTGCTTTTTCTGTTCCAGAAGATGATGCACCAGTGTCTTGCATAATGTGTCTTCGGACAGTTCTTTTGCAGAGTCGCAGAGATTGTCGAATTTGTCTACCATGTCTGTGACTGTTTCGAAGTCTTCTTCGATCTTCCCCCTCTCGAACTGGATTTCGATCCGGAATGTTCCTCTCTCAATCTTCCCGTGTCCAATGTGTTCTACATAGTACCCGCTGTCTGGTTTTTGGATATTAAATTCTGCTTTACTTAATGTATTGGTGGTAAGAAGGGTAAAGATGAGTAACAGCAGTTTCCATTTGGACGCGACAGATTTCCTTGGTGCTGGGGATGATCGTGTCTGGATAATGTTAGTTGAAATTTTATCTTCTGCCTCTGGTTCCTGCGATTCCTCGGTAGTTGCTGGTAATGGAATGATGCTGCCTATGGATCGTTTTAGCTGATGTCCTCCTGATTTCTGGAGCGTCACTACTCGTACTGATCCATCGGCTGCTGGATGAGTTGCAGTGACTCTTGCTAAAGGCCACTTACTAGGATTGATACTATCTTCTTTGATTAACACTAAATCTCCAACTTTAGTGTTCTCCAATGGTTTCTTCCATTTGTTTCGTTGCTGTAATCCATGAAGGTAGTCCGAGCTCCATGATTTCCAAAAATCTTGCTTGATCTTTTGGATTATCCTCCAACGATTCGATAGATTTGAAGATATTGGAGTGTTGATTGGGTCTGGTGGCGATATGATTTCCCTCCCTATTAGGAAATGGCCTGGCGTCAGAGCAGTTGTGTCCTCAATATCGTTGCCTTGTGGACATAGAGGACGTGAGTTTAGGCAGGCCTCAATTTGGCAGAGAAGAGTTGTTAACTCTTCAAAGGTGAGAGTAGCGTGGCCAATAGTTCTCTTCAGATGATGCTTCATTGATTTTACCCCTGCTTCCCGTATCCCTCCGAAGTGAGGGGCTATTGGAGGGATGAAGTGCCATTGGGTACCACCGGTTGCTAAGGTTTCTTGGACAACTGGGCCTTCAATTGTTTGGCGGGTTTCCTTGTCCAACACTTTTCTTGCGCCAACGAAGTTTGTTCCGTTGTCGCTGTATAGGTGTGCACAGCGTCCTCTTCGGGCAGTAAACCTCCTGAAGACTGCTAGGAAGCTGTTGGTTGTCATGTCGCTGACGGCCTCTAGGTGGATTGCCTTAGTTGATAGACAGACAAAAACAGCAATGTACCCTTTGTGCGAAGAATGCCCTCTTCCCTTGGATGTTCGGATCTGTATTGGGCCGGCGTAGTCCACTCCGGAATGGAAGAATGGAGGAGTTGAATTCACTCTGGTTGATGGAAGATTTCCCATCAGTTGCTGTGCTGCCTCTGCTTTGTATCGTAGACATCGGAAACACTTCTGGATGCTGGAGCTGACTGCTTTCTTCGCGTTGATGATCCAATATTTTCTTCGGATATATGAGAGAGTGAGTTGGGTGCCACCGTGCAGCGTGCGTAGATGCGCCTCTTGGATTATTAGTTTGGAAATATGACTGGAGTACGGGAGTATGATTGGGTGTTTTTCATTGAAGGACAAGGTGGAATTTTCTAATCTTCCTCCAACACGGATTATTCCATGCTGATCGATGAAGGGATTGAGGTTGGCAAGCTTGTTACTGGAACTCACATATTTGTTCTGCCGGAGTTGAGATCCTGTTGCCCTCAAAATAGGATCACTTCCTTGGATGACCTTAACGAGTAGGAGGATGGTGTCGTCCATTTCCTTCACTGATAGGCATCCTGATTGAGTGGGAAGTCGCTTACACTTGTTGATGAATCTTCGGCAGTGTGACATGACTCGTACCATTCTTGTTAGAGAAGAAAAACGATGAACGACTTCGTTCTCGTCTTGATGAATGGTAGTTTGATGCACAGTGTAACTTCTTGCTTCTTCCTCGGTGGTTGCGGTGTCTGGTTGACACGGCCATGAACTCTTGTTAACTAGCCAGCTCGGTCCGTCCCACCATAAGAGATGATTCTTTAGTTTTTCTGGACTAGTGCCTCGGGAGATGACGTCTGCAGGATTCTCTTCGGATTTGACGTGGTTCCAATGTTGAGCCGGAATTAGATTGTTGATTTCGGCTACTCGATTCGCGACGAACGTCTTCCATCGTACCGGGTCTCCTTTTATCCATCCTAATGTAACCATGGAGTCGGTCCAGGCGAAGATAGACACCTTAGGAAGGTCTAATGCTGCAATTACCCTTTGAAGTAGATTGGAAAGGAGTACTGCTGCGCAGAGTTCCAGTCTTGGTAATGTCGTCTTGGCTCGGGCTGGTGCCACCTTGGATTTGGCTATTAATAAGGATACCTTGACTTGGCCGGATGATGTGGTGACTCTGGTATAAATCGCGGCCCCGAAAGCTCTTTCGGAGGCGTCACAGAATCCATGCAGCTCTACTAGAGATTCCCTTTTGATAAACAACCACCTTGGTAAGGTAATTTCTTCCACTGCCTTGAGTTGAGACCTGAGCGTCTCCCATTTGCCTTGGATATTTTCAGACACTGGGTCATCCCATTTGATATTTTCGAGCCATAGTTCTTGGATGAGTAGCTTGGCAGTGATGATGACGGGTGCTAACCATCCCAATGGGTCGAAAATTTTGGCAACTTCGGATAGTATGGTGCGTTTGGTGGATTCCTGTTGCTTAACGTCTACCTTAAAACAGAAAACATCTTCATATGGAGACCAGTGAATGCCCAAGGACTTTTTTACGCCGTCTTCACTTATTTCGAGGTATGTTTGTTCCTTTAACTCTTCTGGGAGTTCTTGAATGATGGCTGACTCATTACTGCACCATTTATGTAGAGTAAAGCCTCCACGCTTTAGTAAGGAAATGAGCTGACCTTGTTGTTGGATCGCTTCTTCCACAGTGTCGGCCCCAGAAAGCACGTCGTCCACGTAGAAATCTTTCTTCACTGCTTCTGAAGCTAATGGAAATGAGACCTTTTCGTCCTGTGCGAGTTGATGCAAGGTTCGAATGGCAAGATAGGGAGCTGATGCGGTTCCATAAGTGACGGTGCACAGCTTATATTCCCTGATTGGCTGTGATTTGTCGAATCTCCATAGGACTCTTTGGTACTCCTGGTCTTGGTTGTTCATTCTGATTTGTCGGTACATTTTTTCAATGTCTGCAGAAAAAACAATCCTGTGTGTCCTCCATCGAAGTAGAATGTCGACCAGTTCTTGCTGAAGTTTAGGTCCAGCGTACATCATCTCATTTAAGGATTTTCCGTGAGAGGCCTTGCTAGAGGCATCGAAAACGACACGAAGCCTGGTTGATGAACTTGCTTCTCGGATGACGCCATGGTGGGGAATGTAATACTTGCCGTTATTCTCATCTTCCCTTGCCACCTTTTCCATATGTCCTAAATCCAAGTATTCTTGCATGAATTTCTTGTATTGGACTGCTAGATCTTGATCTTGTCCTAATTTCTTCTCCAGATGTATGAATCGTGCCAATGCTGAGGGTTTGGACCTTCCCATGTGTACTGGAGTTTGTTTGAATGGAATCCTTACTACGTATCTTCCATCTACGTCTCGCTGGACTGTGTCTGTGAATTTATTTTCACATACCTGATCATCTGGGGAAAGTTTCCTTTGAGGAGAAGCCTCTTCAATGTTCCAGAATTTCTGCAACTGCTCATCCTCTTCAATTTTGGCAACCATGGTGTTGACCTTAAGGCTGGTGGGAGGTCGTCTTCCCATGGTTCCTGATAAGATCCATCCCAATTCGGTATTCTGTCCTAGGATGCCATCTTTGGATTTCTTGATTCCTTCGAGAATTATTTGGGAATATTCTTCAGCGCCTAGAAGTATATCTATGGGGCCAGGTCGGTTGAAGGTTGGATCGGCGATGAAGACATGTTTCCAGGCATCCATTTTTATGTTCGGAATGGGTGATGAAGGCATGGTTTTTGTAAGTTTGGGAAGTACCAGTAAAGTAACAGGTAAGGAAAATTTACTTGGAAATCTTGGCGTAATCAAACCGGTGATTTTCCATTTTGCGACTTTTGTTTCGCTGTTCCCAATTCCGGAGATTTCTGCTCGAACCTTGGTCCTGGGTAACGCTAATAATTCGGCTGCGGCTTCGGTGATGAAGGAACCTTGAGACCCTGGATCTATCAAGACTCTCAAGAGATGAGTCATCCCGGATGCTGCCTTAACTTGAACCGTTGCTGTGGCCAGTAGCACTTGGCTCTTCTTTGCGCCTAGGTTGGCGGCAATGATTGTGGGTTTTGGCTTCTTCTCTGGAGCGTTGGAGGTCTGCATGGCTGCTGCGTGAGAAAACGTCTTCATCTTCGGAGCAGGTATCGGCTTTGATGGCGGCTGTGCCTTGTGAAGCAGAGTATGGTGTGGAAAGCGGCAGATTTTGCAGTTATAATACGAACGACATTGTATATTAGAATCGTGTCGCAAACATCGAAAGCACAATCGGTAGGTTCTTACCACTTCTTGCTTTTCGTGGGTGGAGAGCCTCTGGAATTGACCACAGTTATCGATGTAATGGTCCCCATTGCACATCTTGCAGTTGAGATATCCGGCAGCGTAATTTTTCTGTGGCTTGTCCTGAGTTGGTTTTCGAGCTCCATCAATGGATTCCAAGGATTGGAACCGCATTTGTAAGAAGGCCATTAGAGTTTGGTGATCCTGAACTTCATTTGGGCACTGAAGCGATTGCTCATATAATTTGTTAGTTTCAGGATCCCATTTTCGAGTAATAACTCGGTTAATCCACGGACCCCAGCTGTCGGTGGAAATGCCCAAATTTTTGATTGCTTCCACACATTCCTTAGTGGAGTCATGCAATCTTTTCAACCCTTGGGCTGATTCCTTGGAGAGGACCGGCTGATCGAAGATGGTGTCTAGCAATTTGGTTAGAATAAGGCGATTATTTTGATACCTTTGTTGCAGCAAATTCCAAGCGGTGTTGTAGTTGGCTTGAGTCACTGCGAGATGCTGGATTAGTCGGCTGGGCTCTCCCTTGACATGCGTTTTTAAATACTGCATTTTGATGACATCATCCATGTTTTGGTTGTCATCTACTAATTTGGTGAATAGGTCCTTAAAAGTGGCCCATTCCTCATAATTTCCCTCGTATATGGGGATTTTAACTTGAGGAAGCGAGATGGCTGATGCTTGCTCGTTCCTTGTTGGTGCTTGTAACAAATTAATTAAATTTCGGTACCTGTCTTTCAACGTAGTAAATTCAGGACTGAAGTGCGTCTGGTTTGAATCCATCTCGTTAGACATGACTTCTTCGTCCATCTCGATCACCCGGTCCCATTCTTCCTTTAATTCCCTCTTTGTGATGGCGGGCCTTCCGAGTGCTTGTTCCAGTTCGGCGTCGTCCAAAGATTGCTTAAAATTCTGCATCCGAATCTGCAGTTTTCGGATACGAACCTTTTGCTCGGGATTTACAACTGTTTCCTCTCGCCTCCTAGTTTCAGAGGGGTCGGGATTTTCAGTTGCCTTTAAACAGCTCTGCAAATAACTTTTTGCTTCGCAGTAGATGGCTTTAGTTTGTTCGTAATACCCTGTGGTAAAATAATTATGTGTAGAAATACTTAGCTGCACCATTTTGGCGTGATTTTTGGTCACGGCGTTCCAAGTTTCGTCCAGCGTCTTGTTTCGGCTGGCGATGTAAGCTTCTGTTTTTCGGCTGGCAGGGTCCTTTTTGCTGTTGGAAAATACCTGCGTGATCTTCTGGCCGAGTTCTTCTTGGGCGACAGCTAGCTGATTGAATTCCTCCATATTGTTTGCCATTTTCGGGGAACCGGGTGGGTTGGTAGATGTTGTTTTCTTCTCGGGATGTACCTCTTCTTAGTTGTAGACAGATCCGGCTCGAAGGACCATGAACAGATTCGCCTGGAGGCTGTAGAAATCAGGCGTCCGTTACGTTATTTTGCTGGTTCCATCCCTTATGTTAAGCGCAGAACTGAGACAGCAGTTTCCGCTTTAAGACAGCTTAGTCATGCCACTTAACGGGATGATAATTCGTCACTGTGTGAGATGCAGCCTCACATCCCTTAATTATTTATAGGCTTGGACCCACAGCGACGCAGTAAGTGAATCTAACAAGTAAATGCAGACTGGTTTATTACAAAAATAATTGTTCTATATATACAAACAAATTTGCTTAGATCATAGTAATATACAAAGTTCATTTCTAATAACAGGTGCAATGTATTATATTCAGTAGGTTAATTTACTAGTATTGCAAAACAATACTCAGCGGTTTTGCTTCCGTGATATGATATGGACTCCATGAACTCGAGCGTCTTTTATGCTGAGCTGCGATTGTAGGCATTTAAACCTTGTCACGGCCTTGCGTAATTGTGTACGCGAAGCCGTGTAAAAATGCTGAGCGGCGACTGCGAGGTGTTTAAACTTGACTGTGAGTAGGTCGCCGCGCTTGCATAATGCAATATTGCGTTTTTGGTGGCTTTTAACTTTTAGAATGTTTCGTAAAATTTAAATGAATAATTATAAATTTATATCTGGTTAATCTGTTAAAGACAAGATTAAACAACCCATAATCAGCAAATGATTATTTTGATTTATTTAAATGGAACACCCTGTATATCCCTGTATTTTTAAAAAATTCTTTTTTTACGACGGGTCAGAAAATATGCAGTTTCTGGAGAATTTCTTCGGCAGAAAGTAATGTTTTGCCGGTCAAGATCGAAAAACGGGCATCAGGGACCGGTAAATGCTTTTGCCGATCCCTTATGCCTTCGTTACTATGGAAACAAGTTTGTGTTATTGTTTGGGTAAGTCAAATAATAGATACCAATGTCATAATTTTTTTGAGTTTTCGAAAGTGAATTCGCAAGTTCGAAAGTATGGACTCCGATGTCGTAAAAAATATTGTGCGATACATGACCGAAAAATGTTTTGCAGGTCTCCCCAAGCTTCTAGGGCTCGCCCTGGAATCTACTTGGTTCGACCTGCAAAACACTATTTTCTGGTCTTGTAACGAAAATTACTATTAATGAGCCTTCTTCTGACATTTCATTTCTTATCCCAAAATTCAATCGCTCTTCAGATTTAATTTTCTCTTGCTTTTTTCGTTTTTGTTTTCGTATTTGTTATTTCTAGTTTTGAGTAGTGGCTGGATTTTTGTTTTCTAAACTTGGTTTTATTTATTGTTTGGAGAACTCAAGTGTTTAAATCATTATTTTAACGGCGTTTATCCCTCGAAATAAAGAATCTTAAAGTGATTAATGTGTTTTTATTGCCAAACATGCATATCTCAAAAACAGTTGAATTTAGAGGTATTAAGTACGATATCAAAAGAAAGCTCATTAAAAAGGCTTTTCAAAAATTCAAAAATATACAGGGCGTTCTATTTGAAAAAAATCGAAATCATTAAATCTGAAAATGTTGAGCACCCTGTATAGCATTAATACCCAGATCTACCATTTTAAACTTGAAAGGTAGTTTACGTTTTGGTAGCATTTTCCTTCATTCAATTGTTTTCTGTTGCTTACAGCAGCCGCCTGAGGTTCAGCATTTTTTTGCATAAAATCGGTAATATTTCCAAAACAGTTGACGTTAGATCCATACAACTTTATATGAAAATTATAAGTACCTATTTAAATGCAAAACTTTTAGGCTACCCAAATATAGAGCACTCCATTAAAAAAAAAATTGATTCGCCACACTTTCTTGAGACACCCTGTATAATCAGCACTATTTTAGTAATGTGCACCACCTTCGTACCTACAACTTTTACATACACAATATCCATGTAACTTTCATATTTTTAGAAATATCTTCCACCCCCGCTTCGTTGCCGGACCCTGTATTATTTCTTAAATCCCTTCACGCTGAGTTAACCTAAGGGGGGGGGGGGGGTAAAATTATGTTTTTCTCATTTTACTGAAAACTGGGAAAGAGTATTAATGTGAAAATTGGTGAACATTTTCTACCAATGGAACGCTCACATCTACAAGGTTTTTTATTAGAAATGTTTACCAGAGAAGAATTTGATTATACAAAAATAGATAAACGGTCTGCTTTTCTATTTATTACAGTATTTTTGTACACATTGGGATTTACTGTTTAAGGCAAACATGACAGTGTTATGATTGCATTTAATTATGAGGTGAATATACAAATCATAGTTTCTATAATAATATTAATGAGTAACACCATGCTGCCCTGCAAGCAAAATGATTCAAAGGCCAATTTTTAGAAAGGTGATTAACAATATCCGAAACGTTCATATTTGTTACAACAATAATAGAATTCATTTCGAACAACAACTGTGAAATTGAAATTTAGTTCCCTAAAGTTTAATCATAATAATGATTATTTAGTAAAGTACTGTTGAAAGAATTTGTTAAAATATTATTTATATTGTTTGTATTCTAAATCGCATGTAGTACATCGCTACTGCAGTACTCTTACAATTATTGTTATAATACTGCTTCTGTTGTTGCTAATAATTTGGTATTTGATTAATATAGTATGAGCAAAAAGTAACTCCATCAAAGATACCTTTGGAATTTTGAAGTCATATGTATTATAACACCAGAAAATTAAAAGCTGTCATTTGACATTTGTTATCATGTAATAATTTTTTGTCAATAATTTCTGAATAATTTATTTTAAAAATGTTACCAGAACATAAAATATTTATAATAGCAGCATATTTTCGAAATAGGCAATGGTAATTGGCAGTACTCTGCACATGCTTGTTTAAACGAATTTAGAAAGATTTCCTAACGTTCAAATATTAGCAACGGACTTTTTTTATCAAGTATCTCAATTTTATTCTTCTGCAACGGATGCTTAGGTCTTTTTCGGGCCACTATCAACTCCCTCAAAGACTAGGTTTTCTCATTATCGGCTAGCCTGTCTTGCAAGCCTCCTGATGACTTGCCTATGTGATGCTCGTCATTTGATTGTTCTCTTGCAGCTAGAGCTCTGCTTCTAATATTATACTCAACACTTTTTATCATCTGCAGAGACTCTAGAAAATAATTAAAACCTCTGCAGCCTATCCAATAACACTGCACTAATGTGAAAACACTTTTATAATTTTTATTTTGCTTTTTGTTGAAAGCCAAAACACAAGCCAGCTTGACTTCTGCCCCCCCCCACCCAATTGTTTTTTTTTGTCAATGCTTGCTTTGATTACAGTTTCGTTTTTAAGTGGAGGCTAAGGCTATTTTTACAATTTCAAATTCAATTATTATTTAGAGTTTTAAATTCAGATTATGACATTTATGGAATATCTTTAATATAATATATATATACTTGTTTCCTTCGAAAAAATTACCAAAGTGTGTCCAATAGAAATTTGAATTATATACATACGACAATTAACAAGTTTTTGCTTTCGACACGGATTAAGCTAACGCCAGTTGAACACAAGAAATGTCTCTTTATGAATCTTTGACATTAGTTATCCGCTTTGAGAATTCATATGAAAGTGTAAAGGAAAAAGTAAGAAGTAAATGCTCAAATTTTCGAAATTTCTTATTCAGTAATGAAGAAAAAACGGTTATACTATCTTAAATAATATTAGTCGCTTTGTGAACAGCGAATTTGTTGAAAACCTCCATGTAGCAGCTAATGTTATTGAAAGTTTTATAAATGCTCCTTATACATCTGTAAACGATGTAAGATCGTTTTCAATACTTTAAATACATATTTTCAGATATAAGTTTGTACTTGAAAATTTTGAAAAACATTTACATAAGATGTTTTTATGACGATGATTCAATTACGAATTTTGTTTACACTGCCTATGTTTTTTTATTGAGATAACTGTTAATTCTGGTTGAAATCATTGTAAGAATTATTAAAATGGGTAAAACAAAACAATAGATAAGTATTCTCTTTATTAAATTCCGTTATAGGTTTATGATTAATCGACTATCAATTAAAACTTTTTTAGATTCTGCATAAAGTAACAGATCGCATATTTCTAAAATTTTTTGCATATTTTTTGCATATTTTACAAGTAAGGATGCATATATATGCCCATATTTTGGTAATAATGGGCTTCCGTTCTCTACTTATTACTTCCCTCTTCTAAAAGACGAAGGAAGTATTGTAATGGCAAAAAATCACCTTCTGATATGACGAAAAACAGGTTTTCTCAATTCTGTCTGTTGCCGGTATAACTCAAAAACTATTTCTTGGAGAAAGACGATATTTTGCATGCTGATTTTATACCACTGAAAATAACTGTTTCTTAAGTCGACAGTGTGTCTTCTGGAAGTATACCTATTGTAGATGAACACTCCTGTAGAGATTTTCCCTCACATCCGTACTTTCCAAAATACAATGTGTTCAATTTCTCAGTCACGTTTGAAATTATAGCAATAGAAGGCTTGCATCGATTTTCCTGGTATTAGGCATGACACCAGTTTGGTCCATTATACAGCTGATCCTTAGAGGCTCAGGGGCTCGAGCTTCCCAGTCGTGAACAGCCTATATGCCATTAGAAAAAACGAACTATGCTATAATCTATCCTACCGTTATAATATAAAAACGTTTAAGTAATGAAATCCACCGATCGCTATTCAATTCGCTTAAAACATGTAAAACAATATCCAAGCAGCATAACATGAGTTATCAACACACTCGTTCGTATCATATACACTTTAAACTAAGCAGCTGGCAGCTGCTATGAGCGGTCCAAAATGAGCTCCAAACTTCTATGGGAATTGTGGACGAAAATGCGATCGCTGCAGAATCGGCGATATAGCAGTGTCAAAAAGACGAGAGGTTCCCGAAAATGAAATTCGATCTCTCGGTTGAGCTGCCGTCACGGGATAGCATAACTTCTTGAAAATATTGCAAGCTTTGACATGGAAAATAAACTGCAATGTACAAGGTGAACTCGAGCATTCTTGTATGGTGGAACGTCGTGTTCGGAAATATTATAGTATAATATCGGTTGCAGTTGAAGCGTGTTCATTTATCTGGAGTGATTTTCCTGAGACAGAACGACAGAAAACTTCATGTTGTGTATAAGCAATCATTTTTATTGCATTATTCGACACACTGTTATTGATGTTTTTTAACAGTTGTGTACATTTTGTGTTGTGTATCCTTCATATAACATTTCCTTTTAGATTATTAAAATTTGAGATTATACTGGTGGACTACTAGTGGATAAAATAGGAGTACCACGACACAAATCGCACAGTAACTATTTAATGGTAATGATTACTTTTAACTTTTCTCCAGTAAGAGACTCTCTCATTTTTTAGGTTTTGTAATTTTAGATATATGTTGTTTCCCTCCATACAGGAAACCAAGATTGAACCTGTTTTAAAAAAAGATTACTTGTTTTTTGTCGGAATCGTAAGAGACATCAGTTATCACATGCATATCAAATGAAGTTAGGTACTGTGAATACGAGTACGTATGTTATTCCATATGATCCAAAGATAATTTTAATGAGTAGCAAACACATGCAAATAAAATATTTTTTTAAGCGCTCACAATAGTCATTGATATCTAATGGTAAATTAATTTAATTTCCTTAAATTGTAACCTCAACATATTTAAACTCATTGAATCATTGAATATTTTCCTACTATTTATTTATTTAAAGTAGAAATGTGATCGTATGGAAAAATATATTGGAAAAATCATAAACATCTTTTGTTTACTTTTTCATAACGCAACCGAATTTCCAAAGTATTCTAATCACACAAAATTGATTTGTTTTTGTTGGCGTTCGTCTTTTGACAAGCCCCACTGAAGCGGCTGAAGGATGTTTATACAGAAGACAGGCAAATGTAATAAAGTGCGATCATTAATAAATCAGCAATATATCACATATAATTGGTATTGATTTTCTATTAGCGCGTATCCGTAGCTTTGCTGTAATCCTATCTTATATCTATTACAATGTTGACTGCATTTACAGCGCAGGATTAATACAATAGGGAATAGGAACAATTTGTCACGCTCTTCCATTGTTCCACCCCTCGGATGATAACACATTTATCTGCATTACGGACATGCTTCGATACTACCGATGGACCTTATAACATCTGCTTTATTTTATTTTCCCTTGTTTTATGATTTGGCCGAATCGAACTTTGAATTCACATTCATGTCTTCAGTTTCTTATTCCGTCGAAGTATTTTATATCCTGCAGGAGATTTTGCTTAAAGCTTAGTAATTCAATAATTTCCGTTATTATTCTTGCTATATTGATATGACACAATAACGTTGAGATTAGCTACAGATAAATGCAGCATGCGTCGATGCGCTAGTTTCATTGCCATTAGTGATTTTACGGTATTTTTATTCGGATTTGTCAAAAGAACCCCATTACAATAAAATGTGTGTTAGGACTCATGACTAAGATATTGCTAATACTAAAGTTGCGAATGCGAAACTTATTGAATTGCGTGCCTATCTAGAATTAAACATCTGTAATAATTCAAGGGGCCATTTCTAGGACTGTTGTATACTGTAATAAAAATGATAGATAAATAGCCAATTTCAGCTAGTTTTTATTATAAGGGATAACGCCACAGAAGTAAAGGAATAAAAAAATTACAATACATTCAGCAGTATTCTTTGTTCTGCCTTAATTGTTTAGAAGCACGCAAAATATATAAAAATTAATAGGTGTAGATACTTAACGTTGATTTACTTGTCCTTATTTTGTGAAACAGGTTATATATAAAGCTTGCTTAAAATAGTAATTTACGATACACGTGCATAAAGCTAGTTAAAACGCTCGCTCATTCGCGGTTTAAGCCTCGCGATAGACTAAAGATGCTTTACGCATGTGTATCGCACAATATTTTATCTGCGATAGAATCAAGAAAAATATAAAAAAATATTATAAACGTAAATCAGGATTACCAACAACCGGTCGTAATTTTGCGTGTTTAAAAATTTTAAAACACGTTGCTACTGACGACGCGACCAATGAAATAATTTTAAACACGTTGGTACTGACCACGTAAACTAATAAAAACATGTTATTAAACAGTCGTTTTGCAAACTTAAAACTGCCAACTAAAAGTCAATTTTGCACACTGTCGTAGATAAAATACATAAAATATAAACTTAACATATATAATTATATAACCTTTGTAGTCAAAGTCGCTTCTAAATGGCCGTTAATGTAAAATTGTACTTAAATATCTCCCCAAACTTGTAGCCTAAACAAATTTAGACACATTGAGAACTTTTATTTCCCTGGTCTAAAAGGTCCTGACTGCCTGCCTGCCTGTCAGAAATTTTTTTCTTCATAAAAGTCTGTGCATCTTCTCAAAATGCTCTTGCTAAAAATTTAAATATCTTCTTTCGTTTAAAGGAGAGGTTCGAAAATATTAAAATGGCTCAAAAATATTGTATCTACTCTTATTTTTCAAAATATACAAAAATGTTATTCAAAACAATTATTTGGAATTGATAGTGGTTATCCAATACGACGTGACAAATACCCCGAAAAATTGCTTTTAGCCTATTTGTTTTTTTTTTATTTTTGTTTTCATACAACTTTGTGTATTACGAAAAACGACATACTTCAAAGTTTACTTATACGATCAACATATACTGTTGAACTTAGGTCTCCCATAACTGGCAACCATAAAATTAATATTAAAAAGCTCATTTTTTGCGTGCAACCTAAAAAACACAGGTATCGAAAAAATGCAATGTGTTTCAACATTTCAATAAAAAAATATAATTTATTTGAATTGTTGTTAATGTTTGATTTGCTTGTTAGTAAAAAATGTTTAAGATAGGTACATATGTTTTTACGTTAGACACAACCAAATTAGGTTTTTTATTAATTGCTATTGAAATTTTTTTCGTTGCTAGATGAGCAAAAGCCCTATAATGGGTTAATGTTGAAGTATCTCATTTTTTAGAATACACAAAGTGGTATGACAAAAGTAGGAAAACCTAATAAAAATTGTTTTTGAGGTCGGTGGCTATAATCTATAACTTCGTATGTAACGCCCCCTTTCAATTCTAAAAAACTTTTTCAAATAATATTTTTATGTATTTTGAAAAAGAATGGTACTTTTTTCTTGAGGGAAAATATGAAAACGTCATAGTTTCGAACCTTCCCCGTATAAAAAAAAACTATATTTTAATTTTGGCAAGCATAAAATTTTCTGATATATGGATAATAAGATAGTTTTCCAAATATATGCCGGGCGCTGTATACAGTGTGTACATAAAGTAAGGAATAAATTCATTATCTAGAAAAGGGAAAGCTTTTCGGAAAAATCCTCAGACATGTCAACCTTTGTTTTAAGATGCGCATCTTTTGACGTTCTAGTCTCATTGGTGACATCATTACTGTTCCGGATATGACGTCATCGAAATTTTTTTCAAATGGCAACCTTTATTTTTGACAGCGCCATTTGAAAGAGCATATTTTTCTGCACACAACACATCAAAAGTTTTGTCATGTTACATAAAGAAATTTTCGATAAAATTAATGTTATAGTGATTTAAAATTAATTTATTTTATTCAGTTAATTGAACAAACTAATTAATTCAGGGGACTCTAAAACGTGAAGATCTGTTGAAAACTCAATTTGTAATTTTTGAGGTGAATCCAATACTTCCTTTATCGTAAAAGGAAGTAAAAAACATACGTTTTGTATTGACAGCCATGAAAAGTCATAGTGACAATTTGGAAAGTACCGAAAGATCAAATGTTATACGTTTGGCAGTACTGAAGTGTAGTGTCAGTCTATGTCAAATTCGAGAGGTTAATAGGTTAAGTTTTGTTTGTTATTTGACACAGATTGACGCAAAACTTAACGTACAAATTTCGAATTTGGCATAGCTTGACAGTGCTACCAACACTGCAGTAGTAAGTGACATGGTTTTATCCCACTAATGAAATAAAGTAATTTCATTATTCCACTAGTGGATAAAGTGGTACTTTAGACGGTTCATAAGTGTGGATAAAACTTCAATTATAAGGTGATTGTGGATAAAATGTCTTTTTTGCTATAATAAAAAGAGTGGTTTTTTATGACTTAGAAAGAGACCTTTACAAAGCTAGGAAGGACTTCAGTTTCAACACTTAATTAATTAGTTTGTTCAATTAACCGAATAAAATAAATTAATTAAAATTAATTAAATCGTTATAACATTAATTTTATCGAAAATTTCCTTATGTAACATGACAAAGATTTTGATGTGCTGTATGCAGAAAAATATGCTCTTTCAAATGGCGCTGTCAAAAATAGAGGTTGCCATTTGAAAAAAATGTCGATGACGTCATATCCGGAACAGTAATGATGTCACCAATGGGAATAGAACGTCAAAAGATGCGCATCTTAAAACAAAGGTTGACGTGTCCGAGGATTTTTCCGAAAACCTTTTCCTTTTCTAGATAATGAATTTATTCCATACTTTATGTACACACTGTATAAAAGCAATGGCATCGCACCGATCGGACTTGCGTTGCGAGGGTTTCGTGACGTCAACCGACTGAGACGCGACATGAGCAGCCCAGTACTCCTGCCTCAGTATTTGTAGAAAATTTCCACACTACGAATTATTCAAGGAATGGTGTAATCCAGGTCAAACCCCATGCGCGACATAGCAATTCGCAGGCCTCGAGAATTACAAGGTAACTTTATATAAGAAATGATTGCAGCTTAAGCGATAAGCGTTTTCTTCCAGCTGTGCCGTGAAGTTTTTACAAGGGCAACGAAAGGTGTTCCATAGACAAATAAATGCGTACGGGAACTGCAAAGTCCCGAGTTTTGTTGCACAAAATCTGACAGCGGGCTTTTCGTTACGATCAGTAACATTTTATTTCTTTCGTTTTATATTTTCTAAGGTTTAAGATGTTACTTTGCCTGTATATAAAATTAAAACTACCTATGTCGAAATAAAAGTTAAGCAAAAATATTAGAATTTCCGAAAAAATACTGAATATCAAATAATAAACTACAACAGCATATCTAGTAAAGTAAATTGAAATTGCACTTGTTCTATTTTTTTTATAGAAATGGGGTAAGAAGGTAAGATCACTGCTATAATAATTGCATTACGACCGTTTTCACTTTTTTTCCTACACTATGGCACATTTGAGTTGCAGTTTGTCCTTTAGGAAAACAACTGCAGTACCTACATCTACATAAGACTCACCACTCTAATGAAATAAACCAGTGCTGAAATTAAATACGCATTACCAGCATGGAACTATGCCAATCATTGATATAAATATGGTGATCGCAGGTCGTAGGAATGAAATCTCCAGGAGAAACTATGTATGGCAGGTACAATACTTACATATAACATTACTTAATTTTAGAAAAAAAAGCTTTGCCAAATACTTTCCACAGCAATACTGTTACTAAAGGTAACATTATTATAATTTCAAGTTAACGAATCAAATAAAGATTTAAATCGCTTAATCGAACAAATATTAAAATTTGAAATGGTTGACAAAGGAAATATTACTCTGCAAGTTCAAAAATCACAATTTCGTCAAACGAGGGCGTTTCATCGAAATAATTCCTCCTGATTGTTTTCAAACTGTTATTAGTCCAGCCAGTTGCAATAAATACGCTAAATTGACTAACCGCCCGTCAAATCGGCCGAAATGAAGTTAATAGCGTGAGGATAACTAAACTTCACAAATCGGTTGTGGGTAATGGGGCAATTTATCGTGTTTTGTAGTGGGTGGTTGCGGTCGCATCTGTCATCGGACGTTAGTGGTGATTGTTATTACTGCAAATCTGCAGTCGCCACACTGGACACTGTCCATTCAATTACATTTCAGTGTTGGAGAAGCCCAATGGGGATGCCATTTAAACCTATTGATGGCTTTTCGAAAATGCCATCCATATAGTTGCCAGGAACTAATTCAACCTTAAACACGGTATCTACAATATCGTTGTCTTGTGATGAAGGAATGAATCCTTAAAATTTATAATTTAATAATACTGATTTGAACAAGTTGCTTGCCTCGCATACTATTCCGAAAGCTTCATCATTATCGTTCGTGAAATTCTATTTTTTATTAATCGAGAAGGATTACTTTTTTCAAGTTATCTAAGAAATTCTGCCGAAATCTGCTTTTAGTGTGTGTTGAAAATTTAAATTAAAACAGCAACATTTGCATATAAAGAATTTTATAGTAAAACGTAACAAGCACACATATGCATTATCATTAATTGAAAGTGCTTTGTTTCATTGGTCTTATGTTAACCAGTTTTACTTTATTGTTAAATTTAATTATTGAACAGCAAGCAATTTAAATTTTACATGGATGTTAAATATTATTTTAAAAACCGTTAGACCAACCTGTATAATGTATATTTCTTGGATACATAACGGGACACGCATCCCTAAAACGGCAAAAGTGAAATTTTACGACTGAAACCTAACAGTTTTTTTGCACAACGCAGTGTATTTGTGCATTTTTGCAGTTATGCAATAAAGCAGAAAGGCGCCGCAATCATAAAATCGCAAGTGCACCGTAAAGTCCAAGTTCAATGCACTTTTAAACCGGCAGCTCAAATTTTGTGTAATAAAAAGCATATTCTGCAGCCCTTATTTTATGGTGCCCAAAATAATGTTAGGGATGCCGCAACCAGATTCAGCTTTTGCTTTTCGCTCGAAAGTCCTCTAAACGTCCGAGCTGTAAAGCTAGGAACTAAATACTCCTATTTCCAAAAATTAAGCATTTATTGCCGGCCCACAATAAATAAATAAGAACCATCACTCGTTCGACGACCCCTGGTAGCTTTAAGTTTTGAAAAATTCAGCTCTGCCCCGCACAGGGTTGAAGACCTACAACAATGCCGTAATGGCCGAAATAAACCACAGTTTTGGCCACTTTAGCTAACAGAGCATTTGACTGGCCAAAATAGAACGAATTGATTTTTCACGGCTGGTTGCTTTGGTTAACATATAACTAAGGAGGTTTACCGTGAAACATGTCATTTATAATTCTGTCTACTGAAGATTTCTTTTCTGAGAAACTTGTCTTTCACAAGAGTTCTGGAAAAATGTATGTGCCGTTTATACAAACTAAAATAATCAAAATTAGTTTTTATTGTGATTTATTAAATAAAACACTTTAAATTATTACAAGAAAGCTGTCACAATAGGCATTCTATAACTAAAATCATTATTAAAAACTAAATTTTATTTTAAAATACTTTTTATTTCTGAGATTGTTTAAATTTACAGTTTGTAACTCATAAGAGCAGTCCAGCCAATATAAGAACAAATTGAATAAGACACATTGTGCAATAAAGGATGTTGACAGCAGTAAAAAAGAAAACGAATTTGAATTCTAGCAAAAGCGCATAGAAAAACAAAACTATTCTACTGAGAAATAAAACAAATGAAAAATCTAAAGGAATTATATACTCAACAATGTAAATCATAAACAAGGAAAGTTACTAACAACATAAGAAAAGATAATTATTAAGAAAGAAAAAATATTTCAAAGAGCTTTTAAAAGAAGAACACAGAGTATGAGACAATGAAAGTACGACAATATAATAGGAAGCCAATGCAAATGGGTAAAACAACGAGAAAAAAGTGGAAAAAGCTATGCAAAAAATAAAATTGAGCGTTTAAATGAAAATGAAAAGCGAAAATTGCTAAATGTAATAAATTGATTTACTGTAAATTTATAAAAGCCTTCATACAAATCAGGAAGCCGAAAAGACTAAAAATTACAGGCAAGTAACATGGACAACTACATTTGGCAAAATATATGTAAACTACTTGGAAAACAGGCCTAGAGGACATTTAGCAAGGGGAGATACTCAAAGTGGCTTTAGAAAGAATAGAGAAATACAGGGGACACCTTTACCATTAGGAAAATAAACGAAAAAGCAAAGCAAATGGGAAGGAATGTTGGCCTCTTCTTTATTGACATGGAAAAGGCTTTTTGTAGGATAAGAAGAGAAGACGTATAGGGAATTCAAAACAAGAGACGAATTAATCACGACATGATAGAAAATATAAAAAGCATATACGTATAAAAGATGCAGAAAGTTGTAAGTTGTAAGGACAAGAAACCAAAAATTATAAAAGTTTAGATATTCGATAAATCTCAAACAGGAACTGACACAAAGCAATAAAAAGTACAAGCAATATTGAAGGCAGCTATGGCTCGTAGTAATTGTATTTGGGGTAGAGATGGGCGCGTGAGTGATTTTTAGCTCACGTCACGCACGTTTCACGCTGGCTTTAAACAGTCACGTTCACGCACGTTCACGCTCACGTTCACTCACGTTCACGGCGTGACACGCCACTCACGACGTGACACGCAGCTTTTATTTCAAAATTTAAATTCAGATAGAACAGAATGTTCAAATTTAAAACCAATGAAAAAACCCTAAAGAGAACTAAAAATATGTTTTGCACTTGACATAATTTACGTGATATGTTGCAATCAGAATAGTTGACATAAAAAGAAAGAAATGAAAATTGGCTACAATAACTTCGACAAGGGATAAATACTGATTTCTCGTAAATATATTTCTTGCAGCTATCTTCGAAGACATTACTTTTAATACTAAAAGCTGTCATTGGAATTGACGTTTCCTTTATTAGTATGAGTACAGAAGGAATATGTTGCTAGGCAACACTTTTAATTCGTAGGTTTGAAAGTACTTTTTTCGACGAGTGACATCGAAAGTAGATTTTTCTCACTGTCATTTGACAACAGAAAGTTGACATTTGCCGCCGAGCGTGCGTTTTCATCACTTTGCCGCTCGCCGAGCGTTTTGGGTTTACGCGTGAACAAAACAGGTAGGCACGTCCGAATGTTTCCTTGACAATGCCAGTCATTTGTCGAAATAATCGCGTCACATGTCTAATAGACTGCGCAAGTAATGTTAACTTGATTGTCAATTAATTTTTGCAATAAAATGAAATATGATATTTTCCATTAATAATATACTCAGTCGTCGAAAAAATAGTATGTATATTTCGAGCTAAAAGTGCGCTTGCCGCTTTTGCATGATTGCTGGTTTCGGCTTTGCCTCAACCAGCAATATTCATGCGCAAGCGGCAAGAATGCACTTTCAGCTCTTAACATACAATATACTATTACGTACAAGGATCAACATTTTCAGCGTTAAGGCGAGTATATAAAAAAACATTACTTTTATTAGAATAACAAGTTGATCTACACAAGTACACAATAAACTGGTTTAAAAATAGAACGTAATTAACGTTTTCAGTGTTAAGTCGAGTATACAAACAAGGCCGAGCCAAGCCAGTGTGCAATGTGTGCACCGCACACGGGCGGCCAAATTCAGGGATGGCCAAAAAGGTTTAAAAATTACATATATACAAATTACAAAAAAAAAAAAAATACAATTTTTTTTACTTTGCAAATTTTAGAAGTTCAAAAATATGTACCTATATAGGTATAAAAAATGTTTATTGTGTAAATGAACACCTGATAATATGGTTACATGGATTATTGTTTATGTAAATTCTCGAAGTTAGTTTCTATTCCGTGGCGGCTAATTGTTAAGAGAGAATAATTTTAATAATACAATATTTGTCACGATAGTTTCTTTACGCGGGCAATCTAATAAATTATTTGAAAGCAATAACGGTAATTTTTTAAAAGCTGTTGAGATGATCTCAAAATTTGATTCTGTTATATCAGAACATGTGCTTCGGACTCAAAAGTCACAAAAAGATGAAACACGAATGGTAAATTATTTAGGGGACAAAATTCAGAATGAAATAATAGATCTCATTGGTAACAAAATTAGAAATAATATTTTGGATTTAATTAGAAAATGTAAATACTATTCTATCATTCTTGACTGTACACCGGATATTAGTCATATCGAACAAATGACTATAATTTTTAGATTTACAATGTTGAATGAGTCCTCAAAAAAAATTGAAATACGCGAGCATTTTATATAATTTTGTCCTATTAATGATTCAACTGGAGTGGGTTTAAGTGAATTTTTAATGAATTTACTTTCAAAGTTGAATTTAAATATTTACGACATGCGTGGCCAAGGGTACGATAATGGGGCAAATATGCGCGGTAAACATAATGGTTTGCAAAAAATATTTTAGAAATAAATCCGCGAGCATTTTTTGTGCCGTGCACAGCCCATACATTAAATTTAGTAGTGAACGATGCTGCTAAAGTTTCTTTTGAGACTTCTGGTTATTTTGATATAGTTCAAGAATTATTTGTTTTTTTTCTGCGTCGGTAAAAAGATGGTCAATTCTGAAAAAACACACAACAAATTTAAATTTAAAACCACTTAGTGATACACGGTGGTCTAGTAGAATAGACGCTGTGAAGCCCCTGCGTTACCAAATTGGGCAAATATATGATGCATTGGTAGAAGTAATTGAAGATCGTTTATCCGTACAAGACCACAGTGCTTCACATCAAGCCAAATCTTTGGCATTAAAAATTTAGAGTTATAAATTTTTGTGCTCAACAATTATTTGGTACAATATTTTAATCAAAATTAATGTTTTGAGCACGATGATGCAAAATCCTACTATAAATATAAAAACTTGCTTAGAGCATTTTAAAAATTTGTTAGATTTTTTCTTAGCTCTTCGATCAGATGAAGAATTCAATAATGTTCTTACTGACGCTAATACACTTACGGATGAACTCGGTATTGAACCTAATTTCCCTGCTGTTCAGTCTGTTAGACCACGAAGAAAACCCAGACAATTTGATTATGAACACAGTGATGAACCAATTATTGATCCAAAAAATTATTATAAAGTTAACGTTTATTTTAATATATTAGATCAAACTTTATCGTCTTTAAGAGACAGATTTGAGGGAATAACAAGATATGATACTATGTTTGGATTTCTCTATAATATGTTTGATTTAACGGAAAGCGAGCTATTACAATGTTGTAAAGATTTACATCTTCATCTAACTGATGATTCTAGAAAGGAATCAGATGTAGATGGACTAGAATTATTTGAAGAGATAAAATCTTTAAAATTACATCTTAAACCTACTTCAGCTGAAAAACATCAGTTAGTGCCCCAGTCCATTCTTGAATATATTTTTGAAAATCAGCTCATAGCATCATTTCCAAATATGTCAATAGCTCTTAGAATATTACTCACGTTACCAGTTTCAGTTGCGTCTGGTGAGAGATCTTTCTCCAAACTAAAAATTATTAAAAATTATATGCGATCCACAATGTCACAAAACAGATTAAGTAATCTGTCTATAATAGCAATAGAAAGCGACACGATGGATTCCATCGATTTAGAATTAGTAATTAAGAATTTGCGAAGAAAAAAGCTAGAAAAGTTGATTTTTTATGATTTTCTAAAATTTTGTTGTTTTTTTTATTAATTTTATTCCACTATTTCTTTTGTAAATTTTATTGTTAATAAAACTTTTTTTAAATTTCTGTTTTTCACTTAAATTAATTTGATTTGTTACAGTTAAACTAGGTATGTACTACATAAAATTTATATTTTACAACAAAAATGTAAATTTTGGGGCGGCAAATTTGGCTCTGCACACAGGCGGCCATTGATGCTGGCGCGGTCCTGTATACAAAACAAAACATAGGTACTTTTCTAAAAATAGGTTCATCTGCACGTCTACACAATACATTTGTGGTTTAATAATAAAACGTAATTAACATTTTCAGCGTTAGCCGAGTATAAAAAACAAACCATTACTTTTATTAGAATAATAAGTTCATCTACACATCTAAACATTAAAATGTTGATTTAAAAATAATATGTAATCAACATTTTCAGCGTTAAGTCGAATTCTGCGCTCTTCTAAAATTCGTCATCGTCAGAGCTATCTCTAAGTGTAGAAAGATAAGAATCTGATGCTGATGTACCAGTTTTGAGTCGTTTGCTATGTATTTCATCATTATCATCTATAGTTTTATTTGCATTATAATCTTCTCTATTATGTGAAGGTATGGACTTTAAGGATTTATAATGAGGGTCCAAAAATAAAAGCATATAATGTAACTTGTTTGGCACAATTTGTGATTTAATGAATTTAAAAGTTGCTGCACCCTGCAGTTTTTTATTCGTTACTACTAAATATTTAACGTGAAATTAACGTGAAACGTGAATCACGCCTTGGAAATTTTCATTCACGTTCACTCACGTTCACGTCACGATTTTTAAATATTAGTAACGTTCACGACGTGACACGCCGTGACACGACGTGACACGACTGTTTTCACGTCACGCGCCCATCCCTAATTTGGGGGGCTCTTAATTTTTTTACTAAGCAAAAAATATCGCCAGCGTGGCCGAGCGGTTAGGGAGTGCGATTGCGGTGGTACGGGGTTCAATCCCGAGATCTGGCAACTGGCGGGCGACCCACCCAGTCGTTTTAAAAATTGGGTACCGAAACCAGGGTTGTGGAAGTAGGAAAGTAAGGCAGTTGTCGAAGGAGTGATGCTAACCACATCACCCAGTACGCCGTTAACGGTGTGCCAGATGACTGGGTTTCGGAAAGAGAGATTTCGGCAACCCTGACTCGCCGAGTCTCAGGCCATATTCCCACGTTTGGAATGAAGAGCCCTGAACTTTATTTTACAGCGGCAGCACTATTTAACATTGCCTTGAAAAAAATTAAATACAGCAGCATTAACAAATCGGGTCTACTATATCACAAAATGCATCAATGCTTGGCCTTTGCGAATGACGTCACTCTACTAACCAGGAGCAAAAAATAGTTGCAAAAGGTGGTGTCTAGGTTGAAACGGGCAGCTCTAAGAATGGGCCTAGTCATTAATGGCAGCAAGTAAGAGTGTCTATGGTTTAAATTAGAATAGAAAAAGCAAGCATCGCGAGTGTTAAAGTTGCGAATATACAAAACAGTAATAAGACCGAACAAGTCGTCGAGAGATAAAAAAAGCGGACCAAAAGATCTTATGTATGTGGGAGAGAAAAGTGCTGCAAACAATTTTGGATGGCAAGAAGTTAGAAGGGAGATGGGAAAGAAAATCAAACGAAGAAATAAGACAGTTATACTGGGACCCAGACATAGTGGGGTTAGTAAAAGTGCAGAGGTTAAGGTGGCTGGGGCATGTGTCGTAAATGCAAAAGCAGCGGGCACCAAACAAAAAAGTGATGAAAAGTGAAATGGGAAGATCGAGAAGAAGGGGAAAGCCAAGAGCAAGATGGAAAACCGAAGTGGAGGAAGATCTGAAGAGATGGAAAGAAAGAGCAGCGGATAGAAGATAATGGCTAAAAGTAGTCAACCAAGGCATGGGACTGCAAGGCCTCTAAAGCTACATTCCGGCGATGTTTCAATTGAAATATAGCAATTACTTTTAATTTTAATAATCCAAAAGAAAACATTATTCAAACACAACACAAAATGTAGTATTCCTACAAAAAAATAAGACAAGTCTTTTTAGCATGGTGAATCTAAAGTTTTAATTGGGAACTGAAATGTGAATAAATTTAAGATTATATCAAAACGTCACAATCGATCATGCCTAGAGTAAATCTAGTTTCAAAAGCTAGGATCATTTCTAGCTTAAAAAAGGTATAACTATTCGGAAAATTGAACATTTATCTGGTTTTCTAATTATTTTCTATCGTAGCTTCTGATATTAACATTTGATATAACATATAACAGATTTAAATTAATTCCATGATGTGATGAGTGAATATCATTTAATCAACTAAATTAACAAAAATTCATGATTAGTGAATCTAAAAGTTGTCCTAGTTTTTTTTTGTAGCAATAGTACGTAAGTGCTAAAACACGATAATTTATTTAATGCTGAAAAAACTAGCATGCATCACATCCACAAATCCATTTGTTTTTCTTGTGAATGCCCACAGAAAAATATCTTGTACAATTGCGAGTTCTAAATTTATTTTCCAGACTGAAATTTACCAAGTTTTTTTTTATTTCAACCTTTTCAACAAAATAGGCTTTTAAAATTAATGTTAAGAATACTTAGTTATTCTAGTTCTTCGTGGACCTAACCCGTGGAAAGTATCAAATTTGGAAAGGCTCTACTTCATTTCCCATGGTTATGCAAGCAGTTATACCAAGAAAAATTAATTTATTACCAAAACAGTGCTCGGAGCTCCAATACATTTATTTTTAATATCTAATATTGCACCACATTTCCTTATAGGAACCCTCGGATAGCATTACATTTCAGGAGCACTATTTGTAAATAAGCCCGCCAGTTTACTGCCTGATCAGCTACAGCGCAGTTGGCCTTCAAATCGCCTTGAACTGCTCACCTCAATTCGTTCATAATTTCCATATAGGTTGGCCCTATTTCGAATCACGCTCATAAGCTTCCAGCAGCTCGGTACATTGATACGAGCGAGTGTGTTGACACATAATTCATGTGATGTTGACATACTTCGTGAATTTTGAATTATAGAATAGTTATTTTTTTTCTAATGTCATATGCAAGACTTTGGAAAATGATAAAAATTAAGGAATTATATGCGGATTATATGTTAGTCATAGCAGAAACAGAAGGAGACTTACAACGCACTCTGGAAGACTTCACGAACAACTACAAACAGTAAATATGAATGTAAGTGTATATAAATACCAATCAATGATTATATGAATAAAGAGTACAACGCTCAATATTGTGATAAGAGGATTTATACTAACACAAGTGAAATCATATAAATACCTGTGAACAATAATAAATAGAGAAGGAAAGGACAATGATGAAATAAACGATAGACTAACAAACACAGGTAGGTTATTCAATCCCCAAAAAATAAAATACTGAGAAAGAAAGAAAGACTGGAAAATAACAAAACTGGACTAGAGGAAAGTGCTAAACCAATACTCGCCTATAGAAGCGAATAATGGACGACCACGGACAACCAGAAAAAAAATTGACAAACAATTATATTTCTAAGAAAAGTAAAAGGAAAAACAAGAAGAGATAGATTAAGAAGCAAGATCTACAGAGAGGAGCTGGAATATAATATTGATAGAAACAAATATTCCTACAAAAAGTCACCCTGACTTGCAGTGGAAAGAGGTGGAAATGGATGCTATAGAAATTCAACTTCCCATAATCTATAGGGTAGAAGGGTAGCTGGGTTTCCGGATTAAGTAAAAAGTTTAATTAGTAAACTATTTCATGTCCTAACAATTATAAAGACACGTAATGAATTATTATCTCACTCTGTACATATTTCAAAACAATACCATATTTACTTCAAAAAGATGAATATTAAAATAATCAATTTAACAATAATTTATAGCAGCCTAAGAAGTTAATAAATAAAAGTATCCAACCACCATATTTATAGGTAATACCTAACTTTATGACATTAGCACTTCCACAACTAAAAAAAGAGTTATCTCGATATTTTTGAATAGTATACTCTAAACTGTCTAATTGCAAAGAAAATATTTCTTTAGCATGTGCAACAGTGAAACTAAACACCAGCAGGGGCTAGTGACGGATTTGCGATCGACAAATACAGTTTTATTAAAATATCAGAAAAGTGAAAAGCTTTATCGCATAAGACATTTTTAATTATGCATATTTAATCTAATTTTTAAAGTGCTCAGAAATTAAACCATAGAATAACATAATTTTGTCAAATACAAGCCAATTAAAGTGATACTACATAATTAAAGTATTATCACTTGGTGTTTACCTGTTCGGGAGTGCCAGCATCTTCGATTTTGGTGCAGATAACTAGGTGAATTGCTGTGGATCTGTTAGGGTTAGATACCGAATCTGCTTCATAACCCATGGAGTATCACTAAACTTCATTAAAGGTTAGAACAGTCATAAGTTGAAAACTAGATCGAAAGTCATCTGAAGGGCAAGATGAATAAGAAACAAATCAAATCTTTCAATTTATCACTATATGTATATAAACGTATGTTGTGTCTGTTTCTATGTGTTTCAGCGTCTTTGTGTCACCTTTTCATGGGCAACGATCGGGTGCACTTTGTCCGAAATCGGCCGTTGTGTCACGCGCTGTACATAACACAGCGATAAGCATGCACGATCGAGAAGTGCGCCTTCGTAGGCAAGCGGTTAAAGCGTCTGGCTAGCAATCGGATTCTGCAGGTTCGAATACCACCGACTGCGGCATTGTTTTCGTTTCGAATTCATGTAATTTGCAATGCTAAGTGTTTCCATTTACTGTTTCGATACTATTAGCAACATTAAGATATTTTTGCTTATTTTGTACATAATTTTGAACACCCTTCAACACTTTCTATATTAAAACATGGCTTCTGTAACTGCTTGTTTAGAATTCAATTTTAAAGATGCAAAAATTAAAGTGCTGTTAACGATCAAAGGTTAACTAAACTGTCAACTCAATAATACTTATAAAAATCTACCTTACCGGCAATTTTAGATAGAACAGAAACCGAATGATTTCTAAGTAGTTATTTCAAACATTTAAATGCATTCCCCAACCTGGACAAGGATTCTCATGCTCCAAAGGAATTTACTGAGGTAGCTTAAAAATCATTTGTTTTTTGTATGATTAACTTGATAAGGGGCTTCCACGAATGGGGCCTCCAGTTAATCCGCTGCGAATTCCGGTTCAATGGGATTGCCGGGAACTGCCACTTAATAACCCTTGACTTGGGTTCAGTTAGTTGTTGGAGTGAAACAAGACTTAACAAACACGAGTATATTGAGTAACAACGATTACAAACGTCACTGATGGACCGATGGTTTTTTACAAAAGCTTCAACTGTTGTGACACGCTTGGATTGGCCACGCGAAAATAGCGAATTGCGCGTAACCGTAACACAAAACAACCTGGAAACGTCTTTACCAGGGAGTTAGAACGACCGCAACCCAGCACAAAGCATCGCTGAACTTGCCTGCTCGAAATTCTGAATCTAACTCACGCTGAATTTACAACGAGCCGAACTCGCAAATTCATCAAGGAGGGGCAAGCTCAAACACTATTGGCTGAGGCGACCCTGCGTAGCCAATCGGAGCGTCGCACGTAGGAATAAATACTTATTCTAAGAATCTTAATGCTAAGCTCTCTCAATGAGGCAATTGAACGAAATCCATAAACCCATGATTCCCAAATATGCTAAGTCGGCTTAAGTTCTAGTAGAAAATGTATCCATCCGCTTAAAAGCCATTAAGGGAAGCTTACAAATTCCTTTCCAACATTAACAGAGGCAAACAAATACGGCAAGATGCAAATTTGACTTTACCACGACCTTTGAATGAGATAGAACAGTTATGACTTGAATTACATGATTAATTATAATCAAAAAGGTTTTGATGCACGCATCTGAGTGAATCAAACACATTAATAAAGCATAATTAACACATTGGGAAATTTAATAAAACAAAAAGTATACAATCATCAATATGTATACTGCAATTAGAAGTCAATCTGATTTTATATGGTATAAATTTGAGTAAGTAATGTGGAATGTAGTTTTTGACAACAAAAATAAATGATTGCTGAGGCTTTCACGGCCATTGTCATTACGTAATAACAAACGACTTCCGGGATTGGATGAGCTCGAAGAATATCCATTACGGCACTCAGTCCGGCAACGGATAGATATTACCACACTCAGAACGCCGCAGAACTCGGCACACCGCCTCGTTCGGGCAATCAAACTCGTTTCGTTAAGATGCTCATAATCAAACTTGTATCGTTAATATCTATTACAGATGAAGAACTTTATCTCACTCAAGAATTAAGATTTTTATATTTTACAAAATTACAATAAATCAATGTAGCAAAAACTCTGCAGTATCAATCCCATTAAGCTGTGTTGTGATTATACATGTTAAAATGCCATTTAAGAAATCAGCATGCATTTAGTATTTTGACAAAAATTTATTTACAATGCTAATTTACCATTTATGTGGTCAGTATTTCATTTTTAGAAGTACGTTCAATAAAACAAAATCCAAATAAAACCCAATAAAGCCCGGAATCTTGCTGAGCTGAGAAATAATTGACGCGTGAAATGGTCACCTGGATAAAGGATTGTGATTTTGCCTCGGATTGTGTTCTGCAGGATGACTCGCTTATGAAAGTTTAACACCTTGTACACTCGATGTTTGCAATAAAAACAGTTCAGCGAAAAGTTTACTTTATTAGTGCATCTACGTCGCCAAAATTTGTGTCCAGGAACGTGATCAGCTCATTTGGTAAAATTCGCAATTATGACAGAAGATAGACCAAATTTAGACACAAGATGATTTGAAACAATAAACAAAACAGGTAAAACGACTGTACGGAGCAGTGACACAAGGCTGGAGTGTTTTTAAATCGAACTTTATTCAGCCTTAGGGAAATCAGGGTTGCTGTGACATCGTAGACCGTGGAGATCGCGCCAACCTTGGATCCTCGCCTCCTGATTCTTATGCGATCAGAAATATTTATAATGTGACGAACCAATTGATAATTGACTGGAATTAAATAATCTAATATTTATTTTTAGGGCGACGTGTACGAAATTTTGTAGACTTAATTTTTGTAGAATTTTCTTAATTTCTGGACATTGTAGAACAAGCAGGTAATACCTATACCATTTACATTAGCAATAATGTGAATTATGTAAAAACTGATATTAACTCCCTCTTTTCCGTTTAAAAGACGTTGAGTTCGCGAATGTTGTAAATATTGTTTTATGTCTACCAGTTAGAACGATTCGCTTTGTTTTGCACACTGTAAAATTTGCTAAATTAATTTTCAAAAAACCAAAATTACTCGAGTTGTCTTTGGATTGAAAAAGCGCCATATAGTACGTCGGGTACACCAAAAAAAGCTGCACTTTTTGATTGGAATGTGCCACTTTTTGTGGTCATAGTTGATGCCAAAAAGCAACTTTCCAGATAGGGAGCCACTTAATAATCCGTGTAGAACACCAAAATGGCGGCCATTAAAGATGGCGCCGTACAGGCGCACTAATTTTTTTTGTATCTCAGCTCCTAAAGCCCGATTTCGATTTTCTTCCATTTGTTTGAAATTTCTTGTAAGGGGAAAACTTTTTTGTTCCTATACATTTATCTCTACATCTTACGCGTTCTGCACAATTTTCAAAAACCTGAAAAGTTTACTTTTCTCACAAATTTCATTGATAAGTAACTTTGACAAACTCCTTTCATATGTGTGTCTTTGCTTTGACTAAATCCATCCAGTGGAACTAGCCCGAGTTTTATGGTGAATCCAAGTTTGTAGCCATGTTTGGAGCTTTTCATATTGTGCAGGCCTTTTTGAAAGTGCTTGACCAGATTCTCGAAGGTAGTTGCTGGACTAGTTTGGTGACAAACTCTGGAATCAAGGTAGAGGCAGAAGCGGAAGCGTGTCTTAAAGTTACACATGTCACAAAAGCCAGAGCAATTCATCAGAAGACTGCTGGGGTTTTAGACAGTCTGTTCAAAGAAGCATTTAAGCAAAGACATCCAGATACCTCATTTGAAGAATGGGTTGAAGAGGAACGTTCAAATTGCCCAACTTTTCGATTCTGGTTTCTAGTGCTAAACTTGGAGATATTTCTCCTGGTTTTCATTCGGTCGATTAGGGATGGTAACTACGAACTGTACACAGAAACGTTGAAAAAGTTAGCACCTCTTAATGGACCATCCCCACTATGCTCGTTGGTTACAAATCAATATAAAAGACTTAGAAGAACTAAAAGACACAGCACCCACTGTACACGAATACTTTTGCAAAGGTC
>OW679195.1:91414788-91654726 GCA_940337035.1 Agriotes lineatus | reverse complement strand
CATTCCTAAGGCACTTAAATTTTTATGCCAGTTTTATTTCTTTGTAGTTTGCATAATAAAAATACAAGTTATTGCCTCAACTCCGACATGTACCGATACGCAAGCCCAAAATGGCTTTTAATTGCTGTGGTTGGTAGATTGTGCGTTTATCTAGCCCACTAAGAAATCTTGATCTGAAGCCATAACAAAGGGAACGTGTGAACCCAAATTTTATATCCTTTATTCATTATGCATGCCGCCATTTCAGCAAAATGTCCGAAAAATGTTCCTGTATACTATAAATTTTGTTTTAATGCGAGGTAAAAATATTCTGCGGGAATTTTCAACGTGCAAGTCATAGCAAATGAAATATGTCTTGCGTGTAAAATGATAAAATACCGCAATACTGCTACTAATAATAAACGTATAAACTAATATAAGAACACATCTTTTGGAGTTTGCTATAGAAACGTTCTTTGTGGCGTTCTAATATCATTTATGGATTTTTGGGTAATTTGCCATGCCAAATATATTAATTTAGTGTCTTTAATCTCTAATACGTAAAAAACCGTAAATAATGTTGATATATTTCATCAAAAGTCTAAGAACTGTGTTTTTGCAAACTTCGAATTGTATGCTTTTATGTGTTCAATTATAAATTAATTAAAATCATAGTAATTTAAGAAGCCATTGGTACAATGTTTTACATAAGGTTTCCCAATAGGAACGATATGCTTTTAAAATTAAATAAAATACAAAATATTTGAGACAAAAGCAAAACTTTTTCTTTATTTTATAGTACAACTTATGACAATTATGTTTTGAATAACACATTATTCAAATGTCCACCTCGGCTTCGGTTGCAGGATCGAATCCGATGAACCCAATTTTCGGTAACTTTGTGCAATACATCAGGTGTAATTTCATTAATGCAGAGTTTGATGTTCAATTTGAAAGCGTCAATAGTTCGAAGTTTATTGGCATAGACCAACGACTTTAAATAACTCCACAAGAAGAAGTCCAAAGGTGTTAAACTTCTTGGAGGCCAATTAATAGTTCCATTTCTGGAGATTACAGACTCACCAAACTTTTCTCTTTTTGGATAATAACCAAACGTTGTTGAAGCGTGTATTTTGACATGATGAATTGTCAAACTAGACTAAAAACAAATGATAGCTAGTGATATTTTTAAAATTTTAGATGGTTGCTATGACGTTTTAAAAACATATCGTTCCTATTGGGAAACCCTTAGTAAAGATTGTATATACGCATGGGGCCAGAATTATATATAACATCAATGAGATAACATGAATAACAAAATAGAATACTTGAGTAAGAAAGAGATGACCATACGAAAAAATTATGTTAGTAGGCATGTTTAGTTGACTTAATGTCATAATTAAATTAAGCGTCAAGCCTACTCGAATATTTGCTAATATATTTATCTCTTTCTGACTCAAGCAATACGAGTTATTTTCTTGTTCATGTTATCTCATTGCTGTTATATATAATTGTGGCCCCATCAGTACAAGTTACAAAAGGGACAGAATCTATACATACTTGTAATACATTTAGTAAATAGCTAGTAATCCACGTAATCAGTACTATATAGGATGTTTTAAAATTAAGGTACATAAATTAAGAAATAGAGATAAAGAAATTTTAGATTGCAACAATATTTGCTAGAAATTAAATAAAAATGTATTATTCAAAAGTATCTTTAGTTTAATAAATAAACATGGTTTTAAGCAAGAGAATGCCCATAACTTACCAGAGTTGTCTTCCGAATATTTTAAATCAAAAGTTTTTATAAACATAAGCCTGGAACCGCTTGATTAGGGTGATACTACTCTTTTAAATTATTGTGATATGTTCACTCTTAAAAAGAAATGTAAATATTTTGTTGTATAATTAACGAAATTTTGTAAATAAATTATTAATATCAGTGAAAGGTGAAATTTTAGTAGGATTGCGGTTCATAGGAAAGTCCTCTGAAATTAACTAGACACTTTGATTCTTACGTGAAATTGATCGGAGTTTTTTAAAAAATATTACTTTGTAATGATATAACGTGCAGCGTTCTTCCCGCAGGACATAACGTTCTAAATATGTTACGTCTTTAACTTTATATGTGAGTTATGAGTACTTTCACTCCTAGCAGAACTGAGAATGCATTCATTTGATCGAGTATGAAATTTACAATAAGCGCAAAGAAAAAAAAACTATGTTGGTAGGACTGATCATTACAAAACGGCTAGAAGGTATTCTAAAATCATGTCTTTTTTTAGATTATTTATAATTTATATTACTTAATTAATATGTGTTATTTCTATAGTAACTGCTCCTGACAATCTAACAATACCTTTTTTATTTTAAATATTTACTAGTAAAGCGTTGTTAAACTGTTTACTCTAACTCTGTACTATAATAATAGTAACGTCTTTAATCACATAACTTTGTTCTATGAATATTATCCCATAATTTAAAAATTTGTGTTTTTTGGAAAACAATTTTGATATTTTTATATAAATACAAAAGTTAGATTATTATAATAATGTTGGCATCTTTTCATTAATAAAATACTATCTATATTTCTCTTCTCGTTGCCGTTTTTTTCTTGAAGATCTACGTCCTGCTGGAAGAACTGTCCTATTAAACCATCTCCTGCCAGGACACAAACGTCCTTTCCGAAAGTCCTTCATACAAGGCAAACCCTTGTATGTTTAACATTAAGTAATCCTCAAGAAATGAAGTGCAAAATTCCAAAATATTATCTTTTACTAATATAATCATTGTGCTTCTCCAGTTTTCTTTTAATAATAATCATACTATAAATTAATATGTTGTCGACGTTTTGTTAATTTCTAGTCTACATTGCAAAACACTGCGTTTTAATACAATGTAGATATCTAAGTGTAAATAGAATGTATTATTATAAGTCTAGTATTAAACTGTTTGTTAATTTAAACGATTTTTGTAACCATAATTCATTAACAGGGCTAGGTTAGACGCTAGAAGCCATTTAAATAAATATTAATTAGAATTGAACAATATTTCCCCTAAAAAGCGCCTTGCATAGAAAACGTAAAAATTATGCAAACATACTAGGTACTTTTCGGTAAAAAATAAAAAATCTAAAAAAATAATTAACATTTTATACCTATTAGTTTTTCCAATTATAAACCTTTAAAGTCTTCACATACAAAAAGTAAATTTTAGTACTAAGTCTTAGTACAGTCATTTGGTTCTAAAAAAAGAGGTTACCTGGAAAGTTTATCGGGAGTTTTGAATATGGGTATTTTCATAGATTTCGATGTGCTCTTTCCGAATTTCAACTTTGCCACCTCTTATCTTTGCCGCTCGCGCTGCCATATTGGAAAAATGGCGCCTAAAAGCAGTTTTTTGGAAATATCTCCTTTCCAACTCATTTCACGATAAAAACATTTATACATAAAATGAAACTAGAGAAAATTTCCTACAATGTATGTAATAACCTTTTTCTTCGTAAAATCAATAGTTTTGGCGTACGAGCGCCGCAAACCATTATACATCTACTCCAACTCGTGACATTTAATTTTAACTGATTACATTTGTGAATTATAAAATTAACTTAAATCTAAAAACTATACTAGCATGCCGTGGGCGGTATTCATTGTATAACACCTACAAATGCTATCGCTCCCGATCAAAGTATTCAACGATTAAAGCAAATGCCGTCTACAAAAGTCGTAGGTAGTTGTGGTACCATTGCATTAAAAGGATTTACGAAGAGAAACGATACGAGCTTAACAAATTTCGCAACAAATACATTCAACAAAAAGTATCATAGATAAAACAGCCGCAGATCATATTTTATTCTTGCATCCCTTCAGTGGCTGTGATACAACATCAGCATTATTTAACCAAGGAAAATTTATTAATGTACTTCGAAAAAATCCAGATGTAAACGAGGTTATCCAGGTATTCAAAAACCCAAATGCTTATCCAGAGATCATTGCTAAAGTTGGAAAACGCTTCCTTCTTGAATTATACAGTTACAGTAATGTGAAAAGCAAGAAAAGTATGTCTTTAAGCTACTATAGATATGCATGCTTCACAACATCAACATATAAAAGTAAATTTAATATTGCGCCTCTACCACCAACAGAAGCAGCAGCACGACAACATTCGTTCCGAACCTATCACCAAGTTCAGCAGTGGCATGGGAATGAACAAAATGCAGAGCAATGGGGATGGAAAAGAAACAAGAACGAGCTAATTCCTGTCACCACACTCGAGCCCCCAGCTCCGGAAAGCTTGTTAAAACTTATTTCTTGCAAATGCAAAAAGAGATGTCAGAAAGCCTGTGGATGCAGAAAGGCTGGGTTAAAGTGCTCCGCTATATGCACGAATTGTAGTGGTAACTGTGATAACTCGCAAGTTCCATTACAAGATAGCGATGAAGAGGAAGAAACGGAGACTATTTTCGAGCAAACGTATGATGAAATCGAGAACGAAGAGGATTGCTATAAAACTGATAATCCCATCGTGGATGATGTGGAATAAATTTCGGTCTGTGACGTTTTGCTCGGTACTAAAGACAATGAACTCGCAACACCTGGACCATCAAGAACAGCGAAGCGAAGGAGAATGCGCTAAATTTTGGAATAGTGAATTGCATGTTGATTAGACCTACTGGGGATACCACGATAAAAAAAACGCGCCGCTTACTCTACCTCAAGGTGGTGTGGAAATGAGTTTTTTGGCCAAAACGCGTGTTGAACTACACTTTGCGGCGCTCGTACGCCAGAAATATTGATTTTACGAAAAAAAAATGTTATTACATAAATTGTAGGAAATTTTCTCTATCTTCATTTTGTATAAAAATGTTTTTTCGTGAAATGAGTCGGAAAAAAGATATTGTCAAAAAACTGCTTTTAGGCCAATAAGGCGCGAGCGGCAAAGATACGAGGTGGCAAAGTTGAAACTCGGAAAGAGCACATCGAAATCTATAAAATCACCCATTTTTAAAACTCCCGGGAAATTTTCCAAGTAAAACTACCAAATGACTGTACTATCTTGGAATGTGAAATTTTGAAAAATATTTAAAAAATTGAAAAATAAATTTTTAGCTAAAGTTAAAGAATAGGTGTTTTCTGGCCTTGAGATTGTTCAGTTAATTAAAAAATAACACACTCTAAAAAATTTCATTGAAATCCTACTTAATTTCAAAAATAGTTTTTTTCGGGTTTTGCCAATTTCGAAAAACTCCATTTTCTAAATAAGTAAAAATTACTCTGTATACCGGGCGTCCGTTCGCAAAGTCGAACATAGGCGATTAACATTGTATTGAACGTTTTTGCCGATTCCTGCTCGCCAATTCAATTTACAGGGAAGGTAATGGTACCCATGGAAAAATAAAATGATTACGCATCAAATGAAACCAACAATAATATTCAAGACGGGATTTTTATTTTAAAATACTAATTTAAAACTTAAGGATCTTTAAATATGCCATGCCTTGCTTTTCAAGTTCGATATCATTTGTCAAAAAAATTGGCAATTAGTTGGCGTAAATCAGGTATTTTCTGTCAACGTGTGTTAAAATTATCTACTGAAAAATAAATTATTTCAATGAAGAACGAGTGAATGCACTAATGTTAATTGCCTATGTTCGACTTTGAGAATGGACACTCAGTATATGATAGGGGCTAGATATGTTTTTAGACGAGCACAAATTATTGACGTAAAAAGTTTTTTTGAAAAATAGAAAATACAAAATTTCCCCCCCGACTTTTCTGTGGTATATATTGCTATTATATTGTACCCGGAGATTATTCTATCCAGTTGATCATTTTATGTTTAAAGAATTGGTTATAATTTCATTGTTACAATGTACCTATCAACATTGTAACAATGAAATTATAACCAATTCTTTAAACATAAAATGATCAACTGGATAGAATAATCTCCGGGTACAATACCATAGCAAGAAAATAAAAGTTGTCTAACAAAATGATTCACCAAAATATAAGAGTTCAAGAGATTTAGGTGGCAGGATTGACTATAACTTGAAAGCAGATTTTCATTTGAAAGACTAGTAATAACTGGATATGAATATTAATAATTGCTTTTAGATCAGTACAAGACGTTGACACATTTAATAAGGACGGTTATACCAACGTATGTACGAATATTTAAGCTGAAGTTTACTGAGGAATGACCTTAAAAGTAATGTTAAATAATGTTAATACATACTAAAATCTATATGAATTACAAGTTGTTTAAAAAGGCAAGATTAATCGCATAACAGTATAATGACAATTAAATGAATGTGAGCAATTTCGGAAACATTTTCACACAAATCCTATAAAGAATGTGCAATTGCAAATAAGAAATAAGCAGGTGCTAAAAAGAAAAATTAAAAGTGTGAACTGAAAAGAATCATTAAAATGTATTTAAGTTAATAAGTGTCAAATCGCGACATTTGCAAAACTTAAATGGAATCTAGTATTAGGCGAATGTAAAATAAAATATGGTAGTTATTAAGTAATAAGAAGGAAGTAAATAACAAACAAAAAATAAAAACTCCGTTAAGTAAAAATTGTATGTTGGGACTGATTTTCAAGTTAAATGGTGTTTTAAATGAATTAAAGATAGTTAACCATTAGTAATAAAGGTGATTCATGACTGAGTGCAAGTGGAGGCCATTGCTGGAGCTCGTCTGCGAATGTATGTTATCGCTGACAGAAGAAGTGAACTGAGTACTACTTTCGCTGATTTTTGAATCAGTGGAAGTCACTTTACACAGAAAGAGGCCGTAAACCTGAGAGTGGTGTAGTGCACCAACTGGAGTCGGTAGGTAATCCTGAGTTTGGAGTTTGTTGCAGTAGTTGGTTTCCAGACTGTGATGTGATGAACAAGTACAGAGGTACAGTCGGCGCCTTAGAAATCGGGACACGTAATATGTTGTGTTGTAATGTTTTATTCATTATTTTTTTGTATTATTGGAATTTTAGTATCAACCAAAAGACGCAACATTTGAAAAATTACATAACAATCAAAACCATAACAACTTCAAAAGCCTAGTTTATGCACTTAATAATACATGCAAAATGAATCATATAATATTGTTCCGATTTCTAAGGCACCGACTGTACCTAAGATCAGCATTCTATTATCACATACAAATTAATAAATACAAAGAGTATGACTTACCTGATTAAACAAATTTTAATCAGTTGTTTTATTCAATATTAAATTTAATTGAGGTTATTTCAAAGCATCAATACTTGGAACAATGTGGGAATATTGCTTAACCAAGTTTCATGATTCATTTTAATATGTATATAGGGTGATTAAAAAAGAGATACATCTAGCTGCCTTTAAAATTTTTTACATGTACATGTGTATGTTTTTAATACTTAAGTATTGACAACTTTGACTAGTTCGGGAACAATAAAGAATATAGCGGCACATACTAATTTACTCACCAAAAAATTTCGAGGGGAACTAGACATCAATCTTTATCATTCGGTATATACCCATACAAATTTCCACAAGTAACATCGTTTTTCCTTCCCCAGTCTTGATAATTATTTTGTATTTTTAGAAAATCTCCTTTCAAATTTCGTGCTTTCATGGTGTCGACATCATTCTTTCAGCTATGTCGCGGTCGTCCTCGTTTGAGCCAATCTCGTTGATATCTACCGCCCCCTTTATGCAGTCAATTTCTAGATATAGGTCTTCTATTTATTTATTACCGATGTCTAGATATTCCGGCATCCCATTATTAATAAAATACCTGCTTTTGCATTCTCTTCTTGTAAACAATTATGTTACACTAATTACATGGATGCAAACACTTTTCCAATATCACTACACTGCAAAAAGTCAATACCGATTGGTACTTAATTTTAATTCCATAGTAAATACTGAAGTATCTAGAAAATGTTTGTTATAATAGCGAAATTTAAAAAGAAAAAAGATCGAGACGAGAAAGAAACACAAAAGGACATTATACATCAGCCTTCCCATTCCGTATATCCCAGACATAGTGGATGCAATTATTAGACAAATCGGTAATAACTATGGCGAAATTCAAAGCAATGAACACATTAAGTCTTAGATAAATAAGGCTTGCATGTTATTTTTTTCGGTTTCTACTGAAGTATATTGTTTTCAACATCTAGAGAAAATATTAAATATTTTTAAATGAAAAGTCAAATTACTACACGAGTGTTTGATGAAGTAGATTGGATTTTCGATGGTGTTATCTAATGTACAAATAAAATAGCATTGGTAGCACATATGTCTTACTCACTTTTTCGTACAAAACTTTATAACGTTTTAGACAATCAATTCATTCCCTGCTGTAATTAGCATTCACAAAGGCCATCTTCAGACAATACAAGCTTAACAAGCAGATACATTTGCATAATATTTTAGATCGACATTGCATCTTTTAAGATAAGTGAGATTTAGAAGTTTTCTCTGCAAGTGCACTTTTCGATGTTAGGATTAGATCTGATAGAAAATAGCACGTTTAAAAGTCTGAAATAGTAGAACAGTTCTGGAATAGCAAATGATCAATTGCATGTGGCTTCCAGATAAAAACTGATTATAAAATCAAGTAGGTACCTACAATTTCTTGCGGGACGCCGACATATTAGGAGATACAAAAAACAGTAAGTGTTTTTAACAAATTTACTCTATCGATTCAAATATTGGCGCTAATAACAATGTAAAGTTTTTCCTAAATACCATGACCTATGAGGGGATATTGATAAGTAGTCAGCCTTGGATAGATGCAAGCCACCAAAACAATTGTTGTTACCACAGAAACAAATATAAGATTTGACAAGTGCTCCTACAAAGTTTCAGTCAAAAAGTCTCAACTGTTTGTAGTTTGTGATTATTTTTTAATTAGTCATGTCGAATCAAAATTTACTGTTTGGGAAAACTGATTTTCGATCAGTGATTAAGTATCTATTTTTGAAAGGGTTATGATGTGCTGATACATTAAAGTATCACTGCCCTCCGTGTGCCATCATAGGAATCTGGGTTGCTGCTTTTAAAAAGAGAATATCAAAGATTCAAAGTGAACACAAATTCGGATCATCTATTTCTATGACAACTCCAGGAAAGGTTAATTTGATTCTAGCTGATTGTCAATTGACCTTCAACTCATTGCTAACATTCTTCATATCTCCTACGAATAAGTTTTCCACATGGTTTATGATATTCTCGAAATAAAAGAATGGACACCTATATTTTACTAATATCCGGAAACTAAACAACAGTGAAAGGAGTGGAAACACAATGGCTCTACTAGTTAAAAAAAATCTGGTGTACATGCAAAGTTCTTGCATCCTTTGTATGTAGTGGGCATAATCTTCACAAATTGCTTGGAGAAAGACAAAGCGCTAACAAGAGAGTACTGGTGCACTTCACTACCCAAGTTACGAAGTATAATTGTCGCGAAACGTCAAGGTAAACTCTCCAAAGGTTGCTGTTTTGCCACGATAACGCTCCGGCTTACAAATGACCGACTTCGATGCAAGAAATGAAGAAGGTGGGCTACGAATCGTTAAGTAACCACCTTATTCTCCGGATTACATCTTTCCAAAACTAAAACAATATTTGAATGGAATATTTCCTCAAATATCGAGGGTACAATAATTTCTGTAGAAGAGTAATTTACAGAGCAAGAATGTTTTATTGTATAAAAAATGTGAAATTCAGAAGTGATTACCTTAAATTTAAAAAAATATTCTCAAGTATGATAGGCTAACTACTTATCAATGTGCCCTCGTACAGCAGAACGCCATGAAAAGGTTCGGAGATTATGAAATGCCATCGTCAGCAGCGTCTTCGGGAGGACGAGCAACTTCCTCGACAATGACTGAATGCATTGCTATGTGAAGCAGTTTCGTCTGTATCCGCGGGCCCCCTTGGCGCCACGGGCGTGCGCCAGACCCGTCACGCGACCACAACACGCCACCCCTCATCCAGCGTCCCTTAACCCCCATCGGACGGACTTGAAAGGAAACCACAGAGACGGGCTCTAGGGCACAGAAGCCCTAATGCTAACCTACGTCTAAATTCATTACACGTCCATTATATTCGCCGAATAGCCCAAAAATGCACTTGCTCCCCATTAATATTAATTCCGAGTGTCTGCCTCGGACGATGAACGACCTGATTTAAATATGTATACTAAAGGCATAACATCAAGTAATGCACGTCACACTCGCAAAGTTGACGCCGAACAATTGTTTAATATACACTGCACACTTACTTAACAATGACTTAAATGCTAGAGTAGTATAAGCAACACCACAACATAAAAAAAAATATAACAAATAAAACAATACAATAACAACGTAAAACGACAAGAAAATTACAGTAATAGCAACACAACAATAACAACAGATACCTACTAATCAAAATCGATTGTCCCAAGTGTCAAACATATAAGGTAAGGTTAAAAGTACACTTGATATGTTGCTAAAAATTTACTATCTGCTGACATATTTAAAAAAAAATGCTAAATAAATATTTCCAGAAAACTAAAAGCTATGTTTTTAATAATTTATTGATATTTTTACTGTGATCATATTATTTATCGAAAACATTTTTAGTTGCTTTTCTAAAGTTAGTAAAATTGATTATCTTCAATTGCGTCATTGCTGGCCTGCAGTTACCTAATTTTATGCCTTTACTGCCCCGTTTTTCGGATACAACGATGCAGATTCGGCGGTACAAATGAGAGGCCCAAGCGTTTCCTCAACTTTTACTTTTCCTGGCAGGTGTCAATCAGTTCTTAATAGCTGCTAATAAAGGGATGCAAGGTGCTGGAACGGCCATCGCCTGCCCTCGTGTTCTGCGGGCCCAGTGGAAAAACTACAAAGAAAGAAACAAATCTGTTATTATATTATCTGCGGATGTGGGTACCTGAAAGACCACACAGCACCTAGACAGATTTCGCCCCGAGTCAAGGTCGCTGGCGTCAAAAGGGATCATCCCTAGAAATATGTATTTTTCTTAAACGCAGTTATTACTGAAAAAGCTCACGCAATTTAAGGTCTGCTGTTTACGCACTTCCTTTCGTGTGCAACCTTTTCAGTCACGCCAAGTTTTTGCAAGTTCAAATTATGGCAATAAATAAAATCTTGTCTTGCGATATCACATGTGCGAAGAAAATAAAAATGTCAACATACCAAAGACGTCAATTAACAACGCGTAACAATAACAGGGCTTAATTAACCACAGCTGTTTATTTAAACAAATGTTTTCTTCTAATTAATGTGATATAAATATTTGGGCCATTTATTTTTTTAGAGAATTATCACTAATATTGCTCTTCTCACCCAAAACATTTTATTACTTAATCAAACAAATCAATCAATTGGCATAATAATTTCAATAGTCATTCTCAAATTATGATAAAAATGCTTCAGCTCAAGCAAATATTTGCGCTTTTACTTTCACACCTAAATCTGACATATTAAAAATTACCATATATTTGTTTCTGTTTATTGAAACCTAGTATTTAGAACAGTATGCAATAAATAAATCTACTACATAAATATCGTTCCCGAAAAACCTATCGTTATTTTAAATTTTAAATTGCCATAAATTGTAGCTAATAAAGGGCCAATTAACTTATGTACATTGCTTGAAATTATACTATAATTTATCTATGTCGATTTGAGTGAATCTGCTTTGTTACTTTATCAATAACGAATATGAATTTCTACCCATAAAAAATAGATTTCGCTAATGATAATATTAAAATTAGTTCCGAGGCTTTCACGGCCATTCCTATTAGGTAACAAACAACTTCCGGGATTGGACCATGTCATTGTTAAGATAGAAAAACTTAAATGTTACTGGTTTCTCCCACTTTCATAAGGGGTTCATCAGTAGAGATGATATAATAATGATATAACTGTTCCATAAATGTCTCTGTAATGTTGCACATAATTAACAATACAAATACTAAGATTTATTTATAACATTATTACGAGTATAGTACCTTCTACTGTCGTGCTAGTTAAAAATTTTAAAGTACAACTTTTTGGAACTTGCATTGGTGATTATAGATTTATTTTGTTTGTCTTTGTCCAGTAAAATAATAATCTGGTGTGAAACACGCACACTACTTCCTTCTATAGTGATCTTATAAGTAATTAGCCAAAAATTTGATTTTTAATTTTTAAGCATTTGTCAAAAACTTTCAAAAATTGCAAATTCTACAGAAAATTTTCTCTAAAATTTTAAGCTGTGTTGTAGTTAAAATATGAGTTAATAAACCAATTTTCGAGATATTCAACTGAAAAATCACCTATCTCACATCAATACACATTAAAATGTAAAGTCTGAAAAAAATCGTTAGAGCAGTTTTTGAAAAAAATCGAAAAAACTCCATACTTCCGGTTATGCGATTTTCTTCAAAAGCTTGCTGTCGCATCTAGATAGTACACAAAACATATATATAAAGTTTCAATGCCATACCTCTTTTCGTTTTTGAGATATTCTGTTCACAGACACACATACAGACAGACCAATGAATTTTTGGGGTGAATCCAATACTTCCTTTATCGTAAAAGCAAGTAAAAATTTAAACTGACGGTGGTTATTACACACAACTGTCACATGACTGATATCAGCCAATGAAAACCATGCATTTTTTGAAAATCGACCAATCTCGAACTGATTACCTGATAAGGGCCTGTGGGCTACTAACCAAGCGATAAGCTCCCTAGGGATGATTATTGACCCCGTGGATGGTGTCATAATAAAAAATAGAAATGCAGGAAACAAGTAATTTAAATTTTTTGGCATTATTGGATCTATTTTAAATCATACTTCGTATACGGGTTTTGTGTAATAATCTTCAAAATATAAACGCGGGCAACACACTTACATATAATTTTGCCCGTGCCAAGAGTCATCGTGCTGGTTGTCCTTAGAAAACTGCCCTCGGGACAGTTTTCATTGCAACCAGCACTCGACCCTTGGCGTGTGCAAAATTATCGGGAAGTATGCCTCGCCCTTGTTATATTACTATTGATAATTTGGAAAATATTTTGTTTACTGTTTATTAATTGAGGATAATACAAAATGATCGCTGTACTTGATGTAAAAATGTTTATTTTGAAACGTCATTAAAGTGACAACTTATGTGACTTGAGAGATAAGGTAAATACGTTACTTTTATGCCTAGGCATAAAAGTGGTTATTTTTACGCCGGCGGAGTAAAAGTACTTCAAAGCTCGATAATCGTAATTTTTGAAATATACAATGAATTTATTATAACGCGCAATGTGGCATTCCCGTTTCCATAAGGACTTGATTGTTACTATTGGTTTCTAAGGGTACGCCACGCCATGTGTAAATGCGTTTATTTTAAAATGCAATATATTAACCGTAATTTTATTGAAAAAGATGCATCAGAAAGAACAACAGGGCATGTAATAACCCACATACTTGCTGTAAACTAAAGTCTCTATACTGTTTGATCAACAGAATTCCTTCCCCCGTACAATATATTATGTTTCTACATACTCAGTAACGTTTCCATATTGCATTTTAAAATAAACGCATTTACACATATTGCGCGTTATAATAAACTCCCTGTATATTCACTTATAATACCATGAGTAGTCAAAGTTTTGTCGAATATTTTTGCTGTGGTATCACGAATGTCTATTGCGCTTAAGTTCGATTAAGACGAGTGCGCTATTCAATGAACCAAACTACTTTTTCAAATTAGTTTTCAGTAAATCGAGCAACAAACTAAGCAATTTTTATAATAACAGAACACCAATATTGACTTTTTCTAATAAAAATTACATTTGTTTAAAATATTTAAGGGTAATACCACAAAAGGTGAAAATTCTCTTTAAAAAATTGCCTTGAGTGGCATTTGTAAAGATTATTCGACAATATGGGTAGATGACTTTTATCGTGTTCGACAGCACACATGTTTAACGTTTTTCACTAGTAATTCAATACTGGAGCTTCCAACACGATTATTATGAGTTTTTAGAACGACGCTGATTTGCAAACTTCACTTTGGCGTTTGGTGAAATGTCAGTCAAAAGCTACTCACTAAATTGAAATCATTGAAACCAACTGGGCTCGCGTGAAAACACTGCAACAATAGGTGTTTTCAAAGACAGTCAATTTTGATTGGTCGTTTCTGACAAATTGAACAATTTTCATTGGTTCGTTCATTATAGTGTTGAATATTTAGTAATAATACCACGAGACGACTGTGAATTATCAAACTTTTGCTTTCCCACGAAACGGGTTGCTTAGAAACAACACGATCCGAAGGAGAGTGGTGTTTCTATAAAGTAACACGTTGAGTTTGTACGAGGGGCACTGCTAAAGTTTGCGGAAAATGTAAAACAAAACACAAATTACGTTATGTAAATCGCTTTATTGCTTCTCAAAATATTCCCCTTTAAAATCTATTCACTTTTGCATCCGATGAAACCAATCTGCAAAACACTTTTTCCACTCTGAGCGAGGTACCTTCAAAACAAGTGATTTAAATGCTTTTTCGTTGGCCGGTTGTTAATTTCAATATTAAAGAATTATTTTTCCTAAAAAGGATGGATTAATAGACGTCATTAATACACTGTTTTTGATTAATACACTCTTTTTCATTAATTAACTGTTTTTGTGATTTTGACGTTTTGATGATATTTTGCATGGAGGTTAGTTGTATTAATCAAATTTTTCGCCACAAAAAAAGATTTTGCGGTCAACGAAAAAATTTTGTAATCAACTCGTTTGTTAATGGGCGATTAATAATCGAAACTGTTTAAAGCACGAACGAGCGATAGCGTCTATTAATCCATCCTTTTTAGGAAAAATAATTCTTTAATATTGAAATTAACAACCGGCCAACGAAAAAGCATTTAAATCACTTGTTTTGGAGGTACCTCGCTCAGAGTGGAAAAAGTGTTTTGCAGATTGGTTTCATCGGATGCAAAAGTGAATAGATTTTAAAGGGGAATATTTAGTGTTGAATATTTAGTAATAATACCACGAGACGACTGTGAATTATCAAACTTTTGCTTTCCCACGAAACGGGTTGCTTAGAAACAACACGATCCGAAGGAGAGTGGTGTTTCTATAAAGTAACACGTTGAGTTTGTACGAGGGGCACTGCTAAAGTTTGCGGAAAATGTAAAACAAAACACAAATTACGTTATGTAAATCGCTTTATTGCTTCTCAAAATATTCCCCTTTAAAATCTATTCACTTTTGCATCCGATGAAACCAATCTGCAAAACACTTTTTCCACTCTGAGCGAGGTACCTCCAAAACAAGTGATTTAAATGCTTTTTCGTTGGCCGGTTATTAATTTCAATATTAAAGAATTATTTTTCCTAAAAAGGATGGATTAATAGACGTCATTAATACACTGTTTTTGATTAATACACTCTTTTTCATTAATTAACTGTTTTTGTGATTTTGACGTTTTGATGATATTTTGCATGGAGGTTAGTTGTATTAATCAAATTTTTCGCCACAAAAAAAGATTTTGCGGTCAACGAAAAAATTTTGTAATCAACTCGTTTGTTAATGGGCGATTAATAATCTCAACTATTAAAGGCACTCACTCGCTATCGCTCGTTCGTGCTTTAAACAGTTTCGATTATTAATCGCCTTCATTAACACACTTGTTGGTTAAATAACTATTAACGGCCTCTTCAGGCGATGAAAAACGCACGCCGCGCATTTTATTTTTGATGTATCCGAATAAGAAGAAGTCATTGGGCGCTAAATCAGGAGAATATGGGCAGTGAGTCATTAATTGGACGTTGTTACTTGTCAAAAACTCGACAGTTCGTCGTGCTGTGTGAGCGCTTGCATTGTCATGATAAACAATGATTCGCCGGTTTACGTTGTTTCTTCTGATTTCAGCGATAACTTTCGGTAAACAAATTGAAGTATACCATTCAGCATTAACTGTCCTGCGATCCTCTAATGCAACAGTTGCAACATGACCCGTTTTTCCGAAGAAACAAGCAATCATTCTTTTCGAAACGCTTCTTGAACGACCACCTTCGATTTTTTTAGCATTTCCTTGCACCACTTGACACGTGGCTGTTTTTGTTCTTTCAAATTGTGAGGGATCCAACGACTACAAAGCTTCCGGACATACAAATGATCGTGCAAAATCGTATGTATTTGTTTCGCCGCAATGCCTAAGGATGTCTCTATCTCACTATATGTCACATACCGATCTGATAAAATCATTTCACGCACAGCATCGATATTTTTCGAGACAACAGAGGTGCATGGACGACCTTCGCGAAGATCGTCATCAAACGTTGGCCTTCCACGCTTGAATTCTGCGAACCATTTATAAACCGTAGTTTTGGATGGTGTTTCATCCCCAAATAACGAACTAAGTTTTTCTACACATTGTTGCGGTGTTAAACCGCATCGAAAATAATAAAAGATCATCACTCGAAAATCACGATTCGAAATTTCCATTTCTCACACAATTATCACTCTGTTAAATTCTGTTGAAACGAAACTGCTCGGTTTGAAATCGAACTGTCAACTGAATTATAGATTAAAAACGTCATATTTTACGAATATGACAATTGCAGAACGCTGACAATGCAAGGAGTACTCGATTCCTCGAACTTTAGCAGTTTACCTCGTAAGCAAAAGTATTTGATAATTCGTAAAGTCGTCGAGTGAGTATTCGATTAGATTATACCATGAATATATAAGGGAACTACACTAACAATGTATTTAATACATATCCTAAAAAACTTGTTGGAAATGACATGACATTGACAGCTGGCAGCTCAAAACTGAAAACACATACTACAGTGTTTTTACTTATTAATGCGTTGGCTGAATAAGGATTTTGTGCATTATGAATGGTATAATCGAAATTATACAAGATAACTTAACTAAATCCAGTCTTCTGATTGGTTGAATTTAATACGAAAAAAATTATCAATTACTTGAATAACTTCTAGGAAGATATATCCGCTGATATTTTTTTTGATTGGTCAAGAAACGTCAAATTCTGAATTTTCATTGGTCACTTTTTGACAGTTCGAATGTTTGAAAATAAATTAGCATATGCTATTCTGAGTAAAAGTGACTGTGTGTCTCGTCCGGACTTGTCTGGCTCGCTTTTACACTCGTCAGTCAAACGCGTCCGGTTTCGCCACACAAAGTATCACTTTTACTTCTAAACCATAATATACTATTTCTCGTACTGGACGGTATTCTATGCAAAACAACCATGATTTGTGAATTAATACATTCTTTAAAATTTGACTTTTAAGTGAATAAAATGTTGGTTTTAGAATTGCCTAATAAAAGCATGACAGAAATAATTTAAATGAGCACCAAAGACTTACCTATTGTTTTGATCTTCCAATATTGGTATATGGTTTTTCTTTTGCAACTAAAAATAATATTTGAGCACCAATATTTTAGCCCCAAATCATTCACAACTAATAACCAAAACATAAAGTTTGGCTTATTTATAAATTTAAGTACTAAATATTTTATTTTGTCATCAGAAATTATATTTGAACATCAAAATACATGAAATTTATACAAAGAAAATAATATTTAGCGCCAACTATGAATACAAAACTTAAAGCAAATCCCACAAATTAAAGACAAAATCGTGTAAACCACGTTATATTGATAAATAATAAGATACAGATTCTATGTTATTTATGAAATAAATTGATATTGATGTTGATCATTTCTAGCAATTATTAATTATTTTGTGTTTTCCACTTCTTTTTTAAGCTTTAGTTAATAATAATGTATGTCAATACGTCAATAGTTATTTTTGGAGATCTCTTATTATTTCTGGTGCTCTTTTACTAGGTTAACATTTATTTAATATTTCTGGCGATAAAAGTAAATTCTGTCTGCAAATATTTTTGGTATCCGGCTAAGATATTCCTGGTGATAGCATTTTGGTACTTATTTATTATTGTTGATGCCAAAGTATTACTTTGGTGGCCAATAATTAAAATTGTCACAAAGAGTTGGTGCTCAAGAATTATTTTAATGCTCATTTAAATTATTCCTATTTTAATTATTGGCTAGAAAATAATACTTCGCGACCAATAATAACAAATAAACACCAAGATGTTGTTACCGGGAATATCTTTGCCGAGCAAAAAACTTGTATCAATAGTTATCTTATATTATAAGAGCTGATGCCGCCGGCCGCCGGCCGACCGACCGTAAGCACTGGCGCGCGCACATGCCGATCGTAAGCGCGAGTGGCGCCGGCACACGCAGCATGAAGGGCCTGCATACTAGCAAGTGGCGCGCGCACATGCCGACCGCGCACAAGTGGCGACGCAGCAAGCATTTGTATTGTTAACGCTGGCAGGGCCGCACGTCGGCTGGCTACCAGCTTAAGCAAGCATTTTTATTGTTAACCGTTTCTTTACGCTGGCAGGGCCAGACGTAGGCTGGCCAACGCGTTCTAGTCTTATATTATAAGAGCTCCGCCGGCCGAGCGTAAGCACTGGCGCGCGCATATGCCGATCGTAAGCGCGAGTGGCGCCGGCACACGCAGCATGAAGGGCCTGCATACTAGCAAGTGGCGCGCGCACATGCCGACCGCGCACAAGTGGCGACGCAGCAAGCATTTGTATTGTTAACGCTGGCAGGGCCGGACGTCGGCTGGCTACCAGCTTAAGCAAGCATTTTTATTGTTAACCGTTTATTTACGCTAGCAGGGCTAGACGTAGACTGGCCAACGAGTTCTAGTATTGTAATATACACTGCTAGAATACTATTGGAAAACGCATGTGAAAAATGAATCACGAGTGCTAACCAAAGTTCCATTCTCAGAAGTTGTTCAGTGGCCTTTCCATACGTATGTTAAATACAATTTTTCTTACGACGGCTTCGCATTCTACAAGAAATTCAATTTTTCAATATGACGTTTGTCAAAAAAGTAGATATTTGTAAAAAAATACATTTGTCAGTTTTTTCAAATCAGATGATTATTACTTGATATTATGATATTAAGAGTGCAGAAAGTGTTGACATAATAGTGCAAATGGTCACTTTATGCACCCAAATGATTGCGAAAAGTGAGTACTTTCTACACTAAAGTACTTTTATCATATTTCGTATAAACTCTCAGCTAATTTAAAAAAGAAACCAGTAGGATAAAATTTGCGACATTTTTACAAATCGCGGTGGCATCAAATCACCCGTGAACTGCAATCAAGTACTATGGATACAGAAGATGTTCCGCACCTCTCTATATACATTTACTATTTATTAATGTAACGTGTATTTCACATTATTTTGCTTTAATTCGTGAGATATTTTCATATTAGGCCCTCCGCACACAGAGCTACTCAATAGTGATCGGACTGGTCACTGATTGAAATCATAAACTGATTAGTAATTGGTTTTTATTGTTGTTTCGCACACGGAGAAACGCAAAAGCAACGAGATTTAAATCAGTTTCGAACTATTCAGCCCGAAAGTACATCACTGTCGTGTTTTCTATTTTGCATAATTGAGTATTTTCACTATAATATAGTGACAAATAAAATATGTCAAGTGACGAGGAAGACATGGTTCTTTTCTATTATTATTATTATTATTATTATACAGTTTGTTTCACTTCTTACCTTCTGATCATTTTAGTCAGTTAGGTATACTACCCTTTCAAAACATTATTTTTACAATTTTTCAATAATTTTGCCTTAAACCAGTAGCTTACTTCAATCAAAAATGAATGCAAAAAATTAAAAAATTATAGTAGGTCTAGTTTTCAAAATAAGTTATTATAAAAAGTTGTCCAGAACCACAAAAATCGTCAAAATTCAAATATGGAAAAATTATTGTGATTAATATAATTATTATTTCATAAAATGTTTCACTTCCCGGCTTGTATTTTCGTTATTTATTTTCTGATCCATTTCAAATTTTGATCAATTATACTGTCTTTTAAACGTGTTAGTTTTTTACATTTTGTAAATAAGCTTAGTGGGAAGCTATAGTCTACTGCAATCAAAATGAAATGCGAAAAATTGTAGTAGTTTTATCGAAATAAGTTATTTAAAAAGTTGCCCCAAATCACAAAAAAGGTAGTATAATTCACCAACATTTGAAATCGACCAGACAATAAATGAGGAAGCTATAGAAGTATGAAGATAAAAAGTAAAACATTTATTGTAGAAAATCGTAATAATAATAATAATTTTTCAATAAAAAATTGTATTGCGACTATAGTTGTAATTCTGAGGAACTTTTTCTAACAACGCTTTTCGATAACACTGGGCCTATTCTGATTTCTCATTGTTTGTATCTATTTTGGATCGCAGTATGCTTGATTTGTAATAAAATTATACAAACTAAAATAACTCTTGTAAAAAGCAGTATAGATGACCAAAATTAAAATCGATCAGAAGAGAAATAAAGAAGATACAAGGGTGTGAAGTTGAGAAGTAAAACGCACTGTAGATATAGAAGATAAAGAAGAACATTTGTCAGGCCATTTTATTTCTCTGCAATTCCGATAGCTATTTAACCATTTCGCATAGTTTTGGGACAGAGTTGGCAATCCTGCTTGTATGTCGGGGCCATCTCAGCCGTAACGTGTGGCATAACGCCTCAGTTTTTTTCGCATAAACAAAAATGCAGACACGAGCGTGGCTTTCGACTTAATTTAAAGGTCTAGCGCCCCGCGCCAATCTTTACATCATCGCTTCATGCAGCTGCGTTTTGTAAGAGCGTCTGTTTTTAAATTATTCAAAATTTAGCCCGTGAGTGCAAGTAGCAAAGTCTCTACCTCTGTCGCTTGCTAACATTCCCGCGATGCCGGCTGCGACGCAGCTCGCGCTGTAATTGGACGCCTCTGTTGGCGTGCGGTCGGCAGCGAGGGCAAAAAATTGGTTTGTGGCTTCTTCCAGGCAGACGGTGACAAATAGGCGTTGTGAGTGGTGTGTACCGTTGGCCGTGGCCGCTCGTACAGTTTTTCGCGAGCTGTTTAGCTCAGATGTTCGTCTTCTTGAAATGGGATTATTTATACGAGTAGCCTAATTCAACGGCTCCCTAGGCGTGTGATCGCCGAGCGACGTGGTGTTACACCGCCGTACTCGAATAAATACAGGAGAAGTCTCTGGACGGTTCCGAATTACACCGCCCCTCCCCCTCAAGCCTAATGATTGACAGCTGTAGTGACAGGTCGCCGCCGTTTGCAGCATTCCGACGTTCTGCCCCAGGACCGAGCTGCTTAAAACAAGGTATATTATATTTCGTTTGTGTGTGCAACTAAGTAAATGGGCGGTTATATTACATTTAAACGCCCCACTGTGTGCGTTCATTCAGATTAGCGTACAACTCATTAAATACACCGCCAAATTACATTTAAACGCCGCACTGTGTGCCTTTATTCAGACATTTCATTAGCGTACAACTCATTAAATAAGTAGAGTCGTTATGTGTAACTAACCCAAGTATGGTGCGCCCACTGTTGCAATTAATCTTTGTACACTGAATAAAGTACAGTGTGTTCATATCTGCGATTCACGTTTGCGAGCTCAGCTAAGTAGATTGGGCTATTAGTATTTGACTGAAGAATTGCTGTGCAGTGCTGATGTTAGCTATGGCGTTCCTAGCTGGGATTCTTATGTAGTCCTTTTAGGATAAGACTGTTCTGCCACTGTACCTGTAACATTGTGTGAGCCGATTACGTCGGCCTTCTTTGTAACCGTCCGCCAGGGTTTTGGCCTAATAGATTGGTTTATTATAATTGTCGTATGATTATCCCTGGTTTGTGTGCATGTTTGTTTACAGGGTGATCCCGTCTCCATGTCAAAATCGATGTAAAGCGAGGCCTGCGGAGCGGTCCTTGAGTGAAGGTAGGTGGGTACACTGTTGTTCGTCAGAGTCAATATTCGAGAATCCTACGCCGTTTGACTTTCATGGTTCGGTTGAACGTGGGTATCCTTGAGTCGGACCCCCATTTATTCGGTAACACTCTATATATACATCAACACGCTTGTCCTGTGGTGTCTCGTTTTAGGACCCCGCCCCCTCCCTGAGCGAATCTGAGCCGAGGCCGTTAGTCTGTTCCTACGATTTCTAGGGTGAGCGTGCACATTTCTCGGACTTGTCTAGTTATTTGGCACCCACACAGTCGCGAGTGTCGATAAATCAGTTTGATACTGTAACACATTTTGGGTTCACCCATATATTAGAATATTCTGCTAGTTATAATTATAGTGTAAAGAAGGTAATGCTTTACCTCCCTTGTGAATTTGGCATTGATAACTTGTTCATTCATATTGTCTATTTGTTGATTTTTTTAGAGTATAGTTGATAACTAGTAGCCAGGCTAGCATGTCGAGTTTCCTGTGACTGATCCCAAATTGGTTACAAACCTGTAGCCGATCTGTAGCTTCGTGAGCTGACCTCCTATATAAATACATTAGCAAAGACGAGCAAGCAACTCGTTAGTGATTATAGTTTAAATGCCGTTACTTTTCAGTTTCTTTCGAGTAGCTCCGTGTGCGGAGGGCCTTAGTGCTCAAATATTATATCTGGTACAAATTTCATGCAGTTCGATGCTCAGCCTTTCCTGCTCAAATATAATTTCTGATCACAAAATTAAATATTTTGTGATTAAACTGATAAATATCAATACTTCTTTGGTACTCGGTTAAATATTACCAGATAAAAAAAATCAGTGAAAAAACCTTATCTATTTTAAAAACGTCAAAGTATCATCAAACAAAGTTGTTCAAAGAATAAAATTATGGTTCCATGCAAAATTTAGGAAATATCGGCTTACTTTTATGAAACCATGTGTATTACATGAAGTGTTTTGTTGTAACATGGTGTCATAAAAGTAAGTATAATTTTACATTTTAAACAGAAAAGGTTTTACCTGAATTTTTTTCATCTACTCTCACGAGGACTCATGAAGATGAATCCAAACTACAAATATCTATGCAGAATTTTATAAAGATTATCACCACGTGCAGTATTTCAGAAATTTTCGACACATCCTGTAGACATAAGCGAGTTTGATACAGCTGATATGCTGTTCTTTATACTTTCGTTCTATTGGTTTTCACTTGTACATTTTGAATAGCGGTGGTATCTTTTACTATTCTCCTGGCCTAATCTGTTTTCTTTTCCGATACAGATAATCCTTTTTCTTTTTTTGTTTTTATACCCCTGCATATTCATATTCTTTATGTTTTTATATTCCTCTGTTCAATATCACCAAAACTTATTTGATAAAATAATGCGTGTTAAAGATGGGAGCGTGAGTGATTATTCCCTCACGTCACGTACATTTCACGCTTGCTTTAAATACTTACGTTTAAGCACGCTTACACTCAAGTTCACGGCATGACCCTCCACTCAAAATTGAAATTCAGATAGAACAAAATGTTCAAATTTAAAAGTCATAAAGGACCCCCGCAAAACTAAAAATTTTAAAATAAATAATTTACGTGATATGTTGCAATCAGAGTAGTAGACACAAAAAGAATTAAATGAAAATTGACTACAATAGCTTACAACAAGGGTAAATACTGATTTCTCGCAAAAACATGTCTTGCAACCGTCTTCAAAGACATTACTTTTAATACCAAAAGCTGTCATTGGAATTGACCTTTTTCTTACTGATACCAGTACAACAAGGTATATGTTGCTAGGCAACACTATTAATTCCGAAGTTTAAAAGTAATTTTACGCTAGAAGGAACTAAAAGTAAGTTCTAATTGGTCACCTATAAACGCAGACACGCGCTAGACTGTAGACACAACATTCACAACACAACACAGGTGCAAAGCTTCGTCGCTGCAGGCTTCCGCACAGAAGTACAATCATCTCCCGCTCCAGCTCCATATCTTCCACATGGGTGGGCAGCGGGGCACCCTGCAGTCCTTTATTCGTTACTAAACATTTAACGGAACACGTGAATCACGCCTTGGAAATTTTCACTCACGTTCACTGCCTGATTTTCAAATATTACTCACGTTCACGACGGGACCCGCCGTGGGCCAGCGTAACCCGACTGTTTTCACGTTACGCGCCCATCCCTAATGCGTGTTGAACTATTATACCAAGATAATATTCTTCATCATCATGACGTTTTTATAGACATTTTGTGGTTCACTATAATACACTCAATCTGCTGTGTCTATGTTGTGTGAAACAGCTTTTACTGCATGTTTCCATCTTTACCGGTTTTTGGTTATACAAATAGTTTCACTAAGTTTTCCCTAGAACTTCTTTGGAGATATCAATCTAGCATTTCCATCGAGCTTTCCCTGTACAACTAGTCTCTCCATATTATGTTCGCTGCGATTATAAGAGTATGTGAGAATAAACAATACCCAACAGGCTTCTTGTAGGTAGCATTTCTTGTAAAATAGAGATATTGGTTCAATGTTCTGTCCAAGAGTCTTAACATTCTTCTCCAAATCCACATTTCGAAAGCGTCCATCACGTATCAAGCTTGCTTTAAAGTTTAAACACTCACGTTCACGCGCGCTCACGCTCATTTTCACTCACATTCACTGCGTGACCCGCCATTCACGACATGACTCACAACTTTTATTTAAAATTTCAAATTCATATAGAACGGAATGTTCAAATTTAAAACCAATAAACTAAAAACTCAAATAAAATATGTTTTGCACTTGAAATAATTTACGATTAATCAATCGACAATCAGGTACGCAAATGTTATTTTTCTCGTGCAAGTTTTATACAAACAGATACAAACCTGCTGTCTACTAAATGGAATGCATTATTGGATAAATTGGATGTCAATACAGGATTTGAGGTGTTCTCTACAAAACTGCATCAAATTTGAACTACGTGTTCCTAAAATAAAAATAAATATTATAGTGAAAACCATTTTTGGCATTGCTATTCACCTGCTACTATAAATGTTACAAAAGAAAATAAACTGAAAAGTGAAATAATTTTAACAATAATAGTAATTTATTATACAAGACGATAAAGTTAAATTTTATCCACGAGTGAATCGTTTAACGTCGAGACGAAGTCGAGACGTTAATGATTCAAGAGTGGATAGAACTAACTTTATCGTCGTGTATAATACAATATTTTTTTCTATAGCAAGAACTTTAACAATTTCCAAAGAAAATAATGACATTTCAAAATGTCAGTAGCTAGATTCGGTTGCTACGATAATACGAAGCTGTCATATTTAATTTAAACAAAAGTTAGAAAATTAAATTACTTTATCTATCCTTGATGTTAAAGTGCTACTTTATCTACCCTTGCTGTTAAAGTAAAACTTGACCTTTTGTTTTGAGTTGATAAAAGCACACTTTAACATGTGCTATAGAAAAAATTATATTATCCAACTTTGGTTATCCAATAAATTCTTGCAGACAAAGCTCTTCGATTTTTTATGTAAAATCCAAAAAAAAGGATAAACCACATGAAAAAAAAGGAAATCTTGAAAAAGTAGATTATATTTAATTAAACATCGCTTGTAAGAATTCTTTTTCTTCCATTTTATATATTGCATGATTGTAATTTTTTTGTTCAACGTCTTAAGCTATTTCACTGAGATACTTTTTTGTTTAGAAAACAATGGAAAATAAAATTCTTAAAGCCTGATAACACATTTATTTTTTTTAAATTAAAAATACATCCTTGTGTAAATACAATTTAGTGAAATCTATGATTTACAATAATAAACGCCAGACAACAAATTATACCTATTATTGAGAAACTGTAATCTAAATGCTAGAAAATGTGTCATCTAAAAATATAAAATATGTGCTAGAATTCGAAATCTCATCGGTCATTTACACTTTCGTGACTAGATTGCTATAATTAGCTTACGTTTTGAAATAATTGGCATTTAGCATTTGCTACGAAAGTCTCTTATTAGTCAAGAATTATTTTTATAAAATTACAAGTTCAAATGTGTCAGAATTTATGTACATAACTGCAAAAAAGATTTGAAAAGTTAACAATAATTGAATACCTGCACCGCAAAGAGAGCGGTTTGTGTGTTGAATAACTTATTTCGATTAAATATATTATATTCGTTATGTGCTCATATTTGTAGACCGTTTTTATTTCCGCACAACATGCCTTAGTATTACTTTCAGCCTCGCTTATTCTTTCAAATTTGCAATTTTTGTCATAACCTCTCAATGGATAACGGCCAACCCAAGTTATACGATAGGTCTCATGACATATAATTGTTATATCACAGTTTCAAAACAGTATTGTAGATCTTAAGCCAGTTACGGATATTTTTAACATTAACTTCTTTAATTTCCCACCTTTCAAGTGTTAATATACATGTGTTATACTTGAATATTTCCCGTTGAAAATTTCAACCAATCAACTATCCTTTTTTTCCAATGATAATCAAGTATTGGTGAGTATTTGCACATATACAAATACATGGGTATTTTCACATATCAAATTGACAACTACATTTAGGAATTGGCAGATCTGAGAATTTTTAGCAATTTTTACATTGGGTAATAAAGTAAATGTAGAAGGAAACGTGAATGGAGAAGACATTTTCTTAGGGAAATAACCTGGCAATATATTCCTCTTGCCGAATAAATACAAGATATATTTTATCATTTGCGTATTTATCCATACACTCGAGATTAACTGCTGAATATAAAACCTGCACAATTATATTTTTCTTAATAAAAGTATTTAAAAAATAATCACATACTGGACCTCTATGACTGTTGCAAAGTATTATTTTCCCCTTAAACCGTTTATCTTGTTCGAATATGTTTTCATCAGCAATTCTCAATTTCATTAAATTATCTCTATATAGCTTACTTCACTTATCAAGGTACGTATTATATTACTCAGCTGATAACTTCATATCGCCCTATTTTGTTATAACAGTAAACAGTACACCCACAGCTTAAAGAAAGGCGTTGCATACCGGGGATAATAAATAAATCCTACGAACAATTTAGTTTCAAGTTGTAATGTTTTGCTTTTACTTTTAACGAGACATTAAATTAATCTCTGGAAGAACATTATATTTTTTACTAACGTTGTTGCACATACACATCGAAATTTGTAGTTAACTTCTATTGTGCTTTTTATACATTTTAATAAAATCGGATGTTATTAGAGTACAATAACTTTATTGTTATACCGAAATAATTTTAAATGTAATTAAGGTTGTGGGGAAATGGTCAAGCCATAACGCCTTAATATTCACAAAATTTATTTTTCTCAGCTCAAAAGAGTACATACTATAGAACGTATTGCTCCTCGTTCTATGCGATGGTTAGTAAATGTAAAAATAAGATAACATTGTAATAGTTTAAGGAAAGTCTTACTGCTATTGACAAAGGCGTATGTATCATTTTCAATTACTAACCAGTAGTATAATCAGCCAGTTAAGTGGTAAATTTTAAAATAATCCTTGCACCTGACTTTTTTACTTCCTCTTACAATTATATTTTAAAAACCGCTGTGACGATTTTTTCATACTTTACATTTTTAATGTCAATTGTTATGATTTTCAAGTTGAATACCCCTAAAATGGGTTTGTTTTGTTTTGTTTTCTTTTTTTATTAACTTCTATTTTAAATGTAACACCCAGTATATTATTACAGTTTTGAGTTCCGCCTAAAATGTTAAAAGAAAATGTGTCTCTTCAACTACCGCTCTATTTTGTACGGTTTCTGTAGAATTTGTAATTTAAAAAAAAAAATGACAAATGCTTAGAAATTAACAATCAAATTTTTCGCTAATTATAAGATCACTGTAAAAGGCAATTGTTTGCGTGTATCAAATCAGATTTTTTAAAGAGAGTTGTGTCCGGATCAGCTGCACTCAGCTACGCACCGAACTGTTCGCTTTTCGCATCTGTCTGTAATTTCGAACATATTTAATTATTGTAGTAGTTATCTGGAATTTTAAATAATAGCCCAAATTACATGCAAATTGAAAATAAAATGAAATATATATTTGTTCAGGTCTGCATCATGTGATATTTTATATGCGACGGTGAATTGGAAGGCAACTAATTATATCCAGGAAGTTCAACAATTAAGGTTGCCGTTGTTTAAAATTTTACTGTATGTATTATTTTTTTAATAAAATATCTTTAATTGGTGTAATATCATAATAACATTTATATAATACAAGCACTAATCTAAAATGAGATCCAGACGCTGAATCTTTTCCGTAGTTAATAATGTTTTCCTGCTGTCGGTCATGTAAGTCAGTGATACATCCTTAGTAACAAAACGTGTAAGTCAGTGATTATATTTGTTTGCTGCTTTCCCTTGACAACGGAACTTAATATTATTATTAAGTTCCTAGGATAATATAATTAACAACGCAAGATGCAGACTTAAACGTTGTGTTTATAATTGCAAGTGTTTATGTGACATGTGTCACTCACAGGTAACACGACTCACGAAAATTAATCCTGGTGACAGGTGACAAACTAAACGATTTTTTTAAATCTAGGAAAATTTCGATAAGCAGCGGGGAAAATATGATAAGATAAGTCGGAATGTATCGCCTATTAACAGTTTCGGCAGGCAACAAGCCTCGGCTTCGCCTTGGCTTGTACTTGCCTACCTCATATGTTAATACGTCCTTACATTCCTTCTTACTTAAATAGCTATTTATGAATTGCTTCAAAGCAAGCTTTAAATAATATATTGCAATACCAGGCTTTATTGCAAAATGAGTATAAAATTTATAAAAAATGTGCAATTGCCATTTCCACACGAGTGTTAAAATACAATTTTTCCTATGAAACAACTTTCCCATTCTGTAAGAAATTTAGTATTGTCAAGAAAAATTAGAGATTTTTCAGTTTCATAATATGATTATTAGAGTGCAGAAAGTGGTCGCTTTCGGCAAGCAGTTGAGTGCAGAATGTGAGTACTTTCTGCACTAAAGTAGGAAATAGTAGTTTACGCAACAAGTCCGGAAAGAGCATCTCTACAGGACGTGTACGTTTCCAAGTAAAGAACATTTTCGGATGAGTTACGTACATTTTTTCTACAACCGTTTCGCATTCCACAAGAAAGTTAGTTTTTCAATTTGACATTTGTCAAAACAGAATTTGACGTTGGTAACTTTTAGCTAATCGTAGTATGATATGAAAGTGGAGAAAATAACCACTTGTTTATTGTTTGTTTGTTTGCCCCAAGCAGTCTAGTGAAGTGAGTACTGTCCACACCGGAGTACGAAAGATAACTGTAAGTAATCTCTAATTCAAAATAAAACGTTGACATGATAAGTATGTAACTTAAGTATAAAATGAAACAATCATGAATAAAACTTGCACAATCATATCCACCAGATTTCATATTTGCAATATCATTTAACTCTACCTTCTCCTTTTAGTTTCTGGTAGACTCATTGTTTACATTCATGTAAGTTAAATCACCAACAAAATGATAAAGTGGCGAGTGGCACAGAATATATTTTGGTTATCCATTGGGATGGTAGGTGTTTCATTTCTGTCTCTTCTAACAAAATTATCGGGCAAGTTTTTTTTTATTTATATTTTAATTATCAGCATTTGCTACGTAAATGTCATTGTCTGAGATATGCTTGCTCTTCATGTAGATAAAAAACATAATAAAGAAATCTCACGATTCCCTAGGTAATCCTGTAAAACTAAAAAAAGTCTTGGCTTTTACTTTGCAGCTATTTTTTTAGATTCACGTTCGTGCGAAGTGTTCTTATACTTAATATCTGTCTTAGATTTGCAATTTGGTTAATTATTTATGTATTAGATAATGTAAAGATTTAAGTAAAGGGATAGGAAGAACAGGTTTTATTGTATTTTCATTTCCAGTTAGCATCGCTTGTTCTCCACAAACAATAACGTTTTACAAACACTATTGATTATTGAAATATTGATAGGTACGTACCTTTGTCTTGTTCTAAATCCAGTATAATATGCACGGCATTAATTCGCAAGAAGACTAATAGAACCTTTTTATTTTTCAACAGTACTAGATCCATCTCACCTATCGGCGCTGTCTGACATCATTCACTGAATCGAGTTAGTAAGATCTGAAACCCAAGTTACAAATATCACCTGTAACTAGATCACTAATATGATTTACAAAAATATTTTATCAGAGACATGGTATTTTTGCTGTCTTTAGGAATGCCATAATCGATTAATCGTATCTTCATATAGTTATTTTTTTCACGTTTTCTAGGTGGCGAATTTGTTCAAAGATCAGAATTAGCCTTGGAGTTCCTGGAGCTAAACATTGCACAATTTCAAGCTTTGCAAACAGTTGTCAAATTTTACTTCTATTGATATTGATTTTATAATTAAAATAGTAGATGAAGCATAATTTCTATTGTAATGATGCAGATATGCATATACTGGAATTACATGCATGGTAATTTTTTAGAATATAACACAAGAAGACATCCTCGTACTTTTGTAAGACTCTACAGTAATTCCTGGAAAAGTGGCTGTTTTTAATACTAACTTGGGAAGAATAAAAAATGCGTAGAAAGTTATTAAGACACTGTGATACTGCCATATTTTTAAGCACAAACATACTCTATGTTACTACGAGTACTACAAACATAAATACATAAAGCAGACGCTTAGTGGAAACAAAACAATATCAGTTACCTACTATGCGATTAGTAGATAGGTAATAGTTATAACTGACTTAACACCAATAATATTACTAATCTAAACTCGTCGGTCCTCCAATATTTAAGTATTGCTCTCAATGTTCAATGAACGATTTAACTCTAAAAACAAGATATTATTAGGGGATGCGAAAAGTGTCAATATTTGAAATGTAAAATAGGAAAACAGGGAATTTATTATGTAAAAGAACGGATAAAATACTACCAAAGATAATAGGTGAATGGAATTTTGTGGAACAAAAAAGTAACAAGAAAAATAAAAAAATGAGTCTATAAGTCTATAGTCCAAAGTGTGGTTCTATATGCATCGAAAATATGACAATTGTCGGAAAACTACTTAAAGTTTTACCAATGGGCTGCTGAAGAAGGTAGACACAAACATCTAGAAGAGAAAGACTAGTAAACACACGAATAAAGAAGTAATGGAAGTAGAATATGATATGGTACGGTAACGTTTAGAGGATGGGGGGCAGTATGCTTCCAAAAAGAGTAATGTGTTGAGTAGCACCATATAGAAGAAAAAGAGGTCGACCAAGAAGGGGATGGTATCAAGAGCGCCATATAAGATGTGACGTGAATGAGAAGAGAGAGATCTAATTTCACCAGAAACGATATCTCTACGCGAAAACCCGAGCAGAATTGGTTGTTTGAGGATTTCTCAAGGAAAAGTTTGACTTCATATGATATATGGCTAAACAGTACCATAAAGATATAAAAGCTGCCATTACCAATCTACAAGACGTTGTTGAACTATTATCTATTCATAAATAATTCAATTCCAACAATCAAGAAGATAGAACCATATCTAACCTCCTATGCATATACTAAATATAATTCGGGAAAAGAACAGAATCCGAAAAAGGATACAGAGAAAACGGGAATCACACCTAAAGTGTCTACCCAATTAAATATGTAGAGAATTCAACAAATCCAACTGACCATAAATTCACAAAATACTAGCAGAAGAGTTACAACCCAGACTATTCAGCCACCATGTTTGTCATCCCTTGAGAGTAGATCTTGCGGCAGTTTAAATCATGTGAGGATATGTTTATTACCTAGGTCCTAGAGTGTAGTCAATTGTACCTGATAATTCACTAACCTTATAGTGAAATGATTTAATACTCCACTTCTACCGTGGAAATTTGCTTATTTTGGATGCACCAAGGGGCATTTGTTCTAAGTCAGTTAGTTTATTATGGAATACTTGCACTATGCCAATTGTAGGATTAGTTGCTGCTCCGCTTTTTCTTTATATGCAATATCTGTGTTAGTCCTTTATCTAAATAAAGTCCCGTTTCCTAAGTAGCTATTTATTTCCCTGATTTCAAGAGTTCCAAGCGATAGGTTGATTGTTCATTACAAAGCTTGATGGTAGTGGGAGATCTGGGTGAACATTTTAGTTTTAAGTTTCTGTGGATTTAGTGAGATATTCTATATCTTTAAACATTCAATGACTTCAGTCATAGCAAAGAGCATATATGCTCTTTGGTCATAGTCAACTGAAGTTGTTGCACTACCATAATTTGTATTCTTATTTTTGCGTAATTTCAATATCATTTACGTCAACAATAGAGGTAGTGTTGCCACGAGACGAGACGAGATGGAATTTTGTCTTGGATATTTGAGAATTTGGTTAATCTCGTGTCGAAAATTCAAGATAGAAGAATTTCAATCTCGATCTCGATCTCGGCGGCATCGCTATATAGAAAAAGTGGACGTGACTACCTCCCTGGACTTTCCCATACTGGAAACTGTTCATATCGTCTTTATTCAACAGTCTTTACAACATATCAAAATTTCAACTCGATGACTCACGTCTTCACCGTGATAAGCGTTTACACTTTCACGTAAATTGCGGGTAAATATAAAAGAATGTGTAGTTCAAAACGTGACCACCGAGCTTCTGTAGATGGCGCCAAGTGGACAAGCCGCCACTGTGCTAGTTTATGTATTATTTTCCTCAAAACGGCTGTAGCACCGAGGTGAAATTTTCTAAGTACCTGGAAATTATATTTTCTAGGCCATACAAAATCGATTTTTTTATTTTCGCGGAAAAAGATTCTTTGACGCAAAAATATAACAACCGTTAGAATAAAAAAATTATTTTTCAAAAATAGAGGGGGGAGGGGGCCGGTGCGCTTACATATATCCACGAGTGACATATTTTTTTGCATATTCATATGCTCCATTATGCACTGAGCAATTCAGTGAAAACTCCAGCTACCTATCTTGTTTTGTTTATTAATTAAAGGGGTTTAAATTTTCAAACTTCAAAGCTTCGTAGAGGGCGCCACAGATAATTCATGAGATTCTTTAAAAAACAGATCGATAGCCCTTTTCGGGGTCTATCAGTGTATGAAGTTTAAACAAATTCCTGTGGGCAGTTTTTGGGAAGTTATTTTTAGAAAATTTTGAAAATTTGTAATTTAGGCCCCTTAATATTTTTCAAAACACTTTTTATATCACCTCGTGTTAGCCTTCATATACTATTCAGAAAAAAAAATCAATTGAATCGATTCATCGGTTTTTGAGTAATAGCGCGTTAAACTCAAAATTTTCAAAAAATCATAGCGCCCTTCATTTTAAACCTAGCGAGTTCGGCAAAAAACTAACAGATTTGTCTTATAACCCTCTATCGTTATCCGCGATAAAATTTTCAAAATTTTAATCACGAAAACAGTGATACCAAAAAAACATGCGTAACTTCCGCTTCCGGTTTCGGATTTTTTTGAAAAGCTTATTTTGTCGATGAATTTTCGATACACCCCCGCATTCCAAAGCGCATCAAAATCGGAGCAATACTTTCGGCTGTAGGAGCGTCACCCACCCACACACCCACACACCCACACACCCACACACCCACACACCCACACACAGACAGACATTTTTTAAAAACCACTTTTTTGGGTTCCTAGAGGCCCAAAACGGATATTTCTGTGAAAATCTCGATTTCCAAAATTTTCATGATTCCAAGACTTCCCTATACCTATGGGTATGGGAAAGTAAAAAACATGTTTCATAGATATCATAAATACATAACAACGTTGTACAAAGTGTGTCCAAATAATGATCCTTAAAGTGCTCCAGCTGAGATAGTTTTGGTAAATTATAGTATATTATCTTATTGTAATCCAAGAGTCGATACGTTGTTGAAGACCTTGGAAATATCAATGGAAGCTATCAAGGTATATTTTTGGGCTTTAAAACCCAAAGTGATATCTAATTTGTATTCTATGGTGCTTCGGTCTAAATTCCATTTGGAAGACTGGAACAATGTTATTAATATTTAATCCTTTGAAGTTTCGAAAAAGATTAGTTCTGTGAATTTTTCATTGTTTACTAAACATAATAATATATATATGTACAATTTTCCAAGAAGTCTCTACATAACCATTTCGATAACAGGAATTACTTATAGCAGTTTTGTAACAAGTGGCGTTTCTTATAAGTTTTTAAGGAAAATATTAGGAACACGTTCGTGCCCCGGCATCTTTGTATTTGGTAATTGTACAATGTATCTTGCAACTGGGAAGTTTGCAGAGCCGTAACTAAGTATAGGCCGAGCAGGCCCCCGCCTAGAGGCAAGCGTCAAGGGACGCCAAAATGGCACTGGAAAAAAAACTTTCGTACTAATAAAAAAACGAATAAACAAGTGGGAGTTTAATTAGTAACATTAACGATTTTAGTCTAAATAATGCTAAGTATAATAATGCGAATTGCTCCCAATCTGGTTAATACATTACATTGCCTTGTGCAATTTCCAAAGGGGATGTTAGATGTCTACCAGTTTCTAACGGCGTTTGTTTCATAACTCTCACCTATATCAATCACACAATCACAGTATTAGAATTACTAGCATTTTAGTCCACCGTTTATAGACGAAATGCCCCCGATTGGTGCCGATGAAAATGTGACACAGAGACGCAGATACACCACACGGTTATATACCGGGTGAATATTCCAAAACCGAACATAGGCAATTAACATGGGAAAAAGGTTTTTCGCAGATTGCTGCTCCCCATTTTAACTTAGAGGGTTTATAATGACACCAATCGAGAGAAATTTTTTTTTCTCATCTAATGATATGCGAATTAGTTAATTTTCAGTTGTATTTCTTTATTATTTTATCGAAAATAAACGGGGCTGCGCACGCTATTGCGCGGTCTATCCTAATCAATTTTCCACCATTTTTAGGCCATTCCGTTCTGTTACACACTCCGCCCCTGCCTCCCTCTGCCGTCCACCTGACCAAAGAAGGGGGCCCTTGGGGCTCCGCCCCTCTCCAAGGAGCCCTCGGGGCTCTGCCCCTCCCCAAGAGGCCCCCGGGGCTCAGCCTCTCTCAAAGGGGGCCCTCGGGACTCCGACCCTCTCCAAGGGGGCCCTCGGGGCTCCTCTCCTCTCCAAGGGGGCCTTCGGGGCTCCGCCCTTCTCCAGGGGGGCCCTCGGGGATCCGCCTTTCTCCAACGGCATAATGAATCTGTCACTTGAATGACGTTTGAATCTGTTTATTGCCTTACGAGTCATGGCTCAACATGATTTTCCGAATTGAATTTATTGCGAATTTTTGATAAAATAATGAGAAATTCAACTGAAAATTAACTAATTCGCATATCATTAGATGAGAAAACAAATCTTCTTTCGATTGGTGTCATTATAAACCCTCTAAGTTAAAATGGGGAGCAGCAATTCTGCGAAAAACCTTTTTCCCATGTTAATTGCCTATGTTCGGTTTCGGAATATTCACCAGGTATAGGGATTTATAAAATGTTCTACCGACTACTTGTACTTTTTTATTAGAAGTCATACAGTAACATTAGTATTTTTTGCCACATATATCGTTATTGTTCTGCGAGGCGCAAAAATGTTGGCTTGCCTATAAAAAAAGTTTGCCTAGTTACGGTCCTGGAAGTTTGAATCAATTTGATTTTTCAACATAGTTCTCTACAAGGTTAATACCTATGTCAAAGTACTTCGATTCCTTTGGGGAAAAAATCAGTTTTCTGAACCATCAGCCACTTATTAATGCCGTTGTCACCTCTTCCTAATGGGTTTCTTGTAGATGTTCTTTTAATTTTAGAAAGTCAATATTCTACTGTCACACATTTTTATAAAAGGATCAGCGTTTCTCTTAATTACCTCCAAATCAGTTCTAGAGGTGACTTGTCTGATGCGCTTCTGATTCGCCGATACCATTTTTGGTACTCAAGGTGCAGGGACTTTTTGAGACTCAATTCTTCGTGCACAATGCTTTCAATGCTACCCACAGAAAAGCCCAATGGGTCTGCTATAAATCTAATTGTTCGATCATTGAGTGCCATATCATGGACCAAATCAGTATTTTCTTTGGTAACGACTGTTTTCAGCGGTCTAGCAACTGCTACACGTTTCCAGAACCCTCGCCCATTTTTACAAAGGTACTTTATCACAACCCTTGTCCCAGTTTTCACCAAAAAATTAACACCACAATAAAACTAAATAGATAACTCTGAAATTCAAAAACACGGACAAAAATAACTTCACATGTATTAACGTCACTACAGGACAGGTCTATAAAAAAAGTCAACGCCGTCTATGTTAGGGACTATAAATAATGAACCGCCCTCGTAATTCCTGCAGAATTTGAACTGCTTTCCACGATTTTATTTTTAATTACTATCTTGTAATGTATTGCACCTGCACTATTGCAAATTCAGTAATAAAAATGTTTTGCAGATAATTGGTCAGGAATTCAGGTCTTTTTGAATCTGTGGTATATAAACTGCCATCGTTATTTAATGGTGATAGAGCAAGGGCTTTTCTCGGGAGGATCTTCTAATGAGCTGACCTCTATTGAGATGAATGGGCCCTGTGTAGTCTTAAGTCGGCGTATTCTTATTTGTAAATGTGATGATAATAATTTATTTAATTCGCCTGTTAATCAATTATCGCCTTTTAATGAATTGCGGCTGCTTAAAATGAGATATAATATTTTAATGCACAAATAAATGGTGGTATGCCCTTTTTTAATATTTCGTTCAACTGCAAAATTCAATGCACTAACTCATCAGCAAAACATGAAACTCGCTCAGGTGGAATCAGAATTATGCTATATTTTCAAGTTTGATCTAAATTTAACTATCTCAATTCAAAGTCGGTAGTTCAAATGTGCGGTTCTTAGTAGGTAGGTCAAATAATTGTCCAACTGACAGATGGCACAAATTTGTTGATGGTGCAAACTGCGTATCTGAACGTTTTAAAACTCATGGAAATATTGTGAAAAATGAGTCAGGTAAGTCATTTAAATTTTTCCCGCTTGGCAACTAAGCTCGTCTTTGTTTTAGGATGACGTCAAGACTGCTCCTTCATTGTTTAGAAACGGAAACGACTCTACTTCTAGCAATTGTTTTTAGGACGCTTGGCTTCTCGCTGGATTTGCAAATTTTGGTAACTCCACTCGATTTTTCGATATTTAGAACGTCGCTGGGCCCCTGGGAATGAGCTAAACTTATTCACCAAGGTTTGTTCTCGCGTTATACTGCGTTTCCCGGCTCTGATCCATAAATTTCAGGCACCCTACCTTTTTAAACTTCGGGTCGCTCTGCAACGTAGATGGCCGTAGGTGATTCTGCACAGATTTCCTGCGGGAGGCGGTCCTCTCGCTGGTAATGTTGACTGTGGCTCTCTTGCAGATTCTGCATTTGTCTTGGAGTACAGGCCTCTGGCTCGGGATGTTTACTTTTACCGGGAACGAATCTGGAAAATTCCAGTTGAAACGGCTGCCGATGTCCACGGAATGAGATCGTAGAATTTTCAAATTTATTTGTAATGTAAAGCTTCACAAACACTCTCATATGAACACTGACACACTGGCAATAAAATGCAGTAGTTTTATTTGTTAATATGCTCGTTTATTATGATAAATTTATAATTAAAAGTGGAGTAAATTTCTTACAACTTCAAGCCAAATTAATTTCAATTGTTCTCCTCTTTTAAACAAACTAGCATCAGGTTGCTAAGTCACAGAAATAAGTTTTGATACAAAAAGGTTACAAAAAGAATAAAGTTTGATACATAACATTAAAATAAACATCTCTTAAATCAAAATTATTGTCTTTTCCCTTATAATTAAAATTGATTTTGCACACACAAACGTTATTTTAAAAGTTACTGCTCTGCTCGGTTTTACTTTTTTATTAAATGCACTAATTAGCGAGTTCTGCACTTTTATGTCTCTCGCCACAATCTGTTGCCAATATTTCGCAATTGCTCTCTTGCAAATTCTTTCTATTCTGCTTCATATCGGTTTACCTTTCTGCTATGCTCACAATTTTTACCATCTTATGCTTTGACTTAATACACTTACGCTCTGTTAAAATTGCAGCCAACAAACCATTTGTGTTAAATAAATGTTATGCGGTTTGGCTTTGCATGTGCACAAACCTTTCATTTTAAATTATTAATTCACGAGCCAATTCAAAACCCCCTGAACATACCTTGTCTTAGCGTGCTTTTCTCTACTAATTATTGGTTCTCGCATTTCATTATCAATGCATTTACTATTTTACTCTTGTCTAATATTGCAGTTATTTAAAATACCTCAACTCTGTGCTTATTTGAATCAGTCGATTATCCTGCACTGCAGTCAGAGCCAAGCCGTGGGCTTAATACCACTTTACTATATATTAACATTTTATCCCTGATAATCCCTTTGTTAACGTGATACCTTATTAATCAACGCAAGCGATGACCCATATAAACAATTAGCTGCTGATCCAGAAATCTATAGATTTGAAAAAAAACAGAGAGAAATTTAATAGGGGCATTTCAAGGATACATTGGGAACAAAGGGTGTCACATCAAATTTAAACATTTAATGTTAAAATGAAAAATGAAATTTTAATTTTAGTATTGCTAATTGGCTGTAGTTGTTATTTTGTTTCGTTTTAATGTCTAAAAATTAGTAAACGATTTTTGCTTATTTCACCGCCTACTTTCTCGAGTAAAGCTGTTATACAAGTAAGGGTACTGCTGTTATTAAGTTATTGGCTTATGTCGTCAATAGACTGAATAGTATGACATGCCACATCCTTGCCAAGGAAATTTTATGGAGTTTTAAAATATCTAACAGTAAGGATCATGTTCAATTTGACATTTTGGACGCATTTGATATGTGGAAAATCTTTAGAGCTCGATTATTTTCGATTATGTTTTTGTTGACAATGCAGTCTTTAACAAACATATTTCCGTAATTAAGACTATAATTGACATATCTGGTATGACACGCAAAATGAAATCGACCCCATAGACAGACGTATGTAATAATTAATAAAATCAAGGATATAGAAAGCTGTGTGCCAGGAGAAGACACCGTTTATTAAATTGAAAATCACTTCGGCATTCTGTTCTTGCAGCTTCGGGTAATAAAAACGCATTATCCAATTCTAACACCATCACCCAGGACATTTTAATTGCAGACCATTGTCATATTAGCCTGTCTCGATGCTACCGATTCCCATGGAGCATCGCGGCCTCTCCATCAGCAGAACAGCACCGTCAGGATTCCCGGACGAGTTGTTTGTTCCTCGGCGTGCTCGTCCACTACAAAGTATATAGATGTATCATCGAACTTAGAAACCGCTATTTGGACACCTCAGAATTTTACGGGGACTAAGAGGAGATGACGGCAGCCGCGGGTTACTTGATGTGCGGCGCTGCAAAGGCAGAGGTGTGTTTAAGTGGCGCCGTCGCCGTCTCAGGTGGACAAAGAGCGCCGCCTCGCGCCCGGATCAGACGAGGATGGACGATTTTTACTGCCTACTTAAATCCGCTTGTAGCGCGGCTTATCGCTGATATGCTTTAGCATGTGTTTGACGATAGCTACACACATACGAAGGTGCAGATGAAGATAGCGGCGGGTCGGTGTGATTTAAGATATGTAAATTTTTTATCGAAAATAAGATACACATTTATAATGCCTGTAATATGAATAAGTGGGGTTGGCTTTGGGCACCCCTGCTGTATAACAGGTGACCATTTTGTTTTACGTTTTTTTTGTTAATGTATTGCATTCTAAGAACGCAACTAGGAATGTCAATAAGAAATAAATAATATGGCATGGCGTAATTACAAATCCGCCCACACCACTGCTAAGATCCTACAACTGGCCTTCGGCCATTTATTTGTGGTTTTCACCACTCTACTGTTTGATAAAAGCGATTAACATCATAAAAAATTTAAAAACTTAAAATTTTTGATTGAATAGTTGGGTATAATATTTTTTCTTTTCTGTAGTTGCTACTTGTATATTTTAGAATAAGTACATGTAAATTTCAACATTCTGATAAGTTAGGCCAGCTATTCACAAAGTGTGGGGCAGAGGTCCGCCAAATTTTTTAAGCTGTAACATTTAACACAATTGTAAATTAAAAAGAATTTTTTATCCAAAACACAACCAAAAACATAAAATTCATTTTGAGATATTTGAAATACATATATTATGTAATACAAAATATGTAAGTTAAACTTAACTTGTAATTCCACCGCGACCAAATAATTCTCGATCTCGTCTCGTCTAGTCTCGAAATTCAAAACCGAGAGATTGATACTTTTCGATTTCGAATATTCGAGACGAGATTAACCAAATTCTCGATCTCGATAGTTTTTCACTAGTATTTTTAAAACCCGTATAACAACGAAGCTTAGATAATATTGTAGTGCATGAAGTTCTCATGGTTGCCAAAGCCGAATTGGGGAATCGCATTGGGCTCGGTGTTTGATCTTTTGTGGTCGTTAGTGTATGTGGGAATCGAACCCACATATTCTGCTCTAGGACCAGAGGCTTTACCTCTGGGCTTGCTTTGCTGCTTTGCCCTATCAAGTACAGTGCCAGAAATATCTCCAGGGAAAACTCAGAATGTTAATACATGGAACACGTGAATATTTTGAGCGTTACGTAGTTACAACTGCTTCAATATATGATAATCGACATCGATTATTGACGTTCAAACATTTTTGACCTTCAGATGAAACCGAGATGACTAAAATCTCGCCTCGTCTCCTCTCGTCGCATTGGAAAAACTAGATATAGGTAGATGTAAGATGTTATTGCTGCGAAAAATTAAACTAGAAGCCATAAGTTCAGGAACTAAAGTTTTGAAAAATATGAAGACATTGAGACACCATAAAAATACAAGATAGACATTTATTTTTAAATATTTATATTTAATACATTCATATTACAAAATGAGAAATCACACATTTTCTAATAAACAGTAAGTTAGTTTGCAATCTTTAAATTAACTTGAATTACAAGTTACTAAGTGTTATTTCAAATTTTTAAATGTGCTTCAACTATGCTCGCTGGATGAAAACGTATGTTGAAATCTGTAAAATGACCTTTCCACATCTGCAGAAGTAATTGGAGCACATTGCAAATTGTAAATGTTGTAGGTTGTGAATAATAATAATCCCAGTGCATGATTTGCTACCTATAATAAATGATTTATTACTTTTCTGCAAGTAGGTGCTGTAAGGTTCAAGGGTGGGTTCAGCTCTTGTTAAGTTTTTACTACAATGGGAATTTCTGTCAATATTCACCCGGAAACGGCATTAATAAAGAAAACCCAACAAAATAAGTACTTCTAGACGATATTTCGGCACATGTAAGAAACATACATTGATTTAAAAATACCGGGTGTCTTAAAATGAATTAGTACATCTAGTATGCTTTGAATTTCCCATAATACAATCCAAAATTTTACTTGAAATTGGCAAGACTGTAAGTCTATGTCATATTTGAGGTTAGCAGGTTAGGTTTTGCGTCAGTTTGTGTCAAAACTGAGACAAAACCTAACCTGCTAATCTCGAATTTGATGTGAATGCTCTTGTTGCGTGATTGGTTTTTTTAACAAGATGGAATCTCGCCGCATAATACGCATGTGAGTGTAAATATCGTAATTTAGGTAAATGTGCAATTTTGTGGAAATTGTGAATGGAAACAAAATGGACAGTAATAAAACATCAATATTAATAGAAGAGCATTGCAATTTTTTAAATTTCGTATAAACTCTCGGCTAATTTTTGCCCTGAATATTTTACTTTATTTGCTATTAATGAAAACATATGATATTCTTACATTTCTGTATTTAAAAAAATCCTAGGAGTTCGAAAAATATTAAAAAATATAGTTCCTATTTGAAAAAGTTGACTACTCTTGCGCAAAGGCATTTCGAACTAAAAAAGATTTTATTGACAAGCTATAGCTCTCTATATCCCCAAGTTTTATAAATTTGAACTCAACGTTATACTAGTTAAATTAAAAACAAATGTAAATCATGAATACCCAGCTAGGCTATTCGTATATTTACAAAGCGTTTCATTTTCGATGGGATTCATTAGATATCACGGTATTTTATATTAAAGCTAACGAAGAATGTTTTCCGTCACTTTTTTAAGGGAAACACAGTAGTGAAAGCAGAAGTCGAATACCTCTTTTGGTTTTCAAGCTGCAGCCGAAAAATAAAATATCCAACATTTATATTCGACGTTGTGGTTCAATTGTTTTTCAAACCATCAAAAACAAAATAGGAAGGCTTCATGCACTTTTTTACGTATACCTGGTGACAATGAGACTAGGACTATTGCTTATATCTATTTGGATGAAATTTGATGCGGGAATACTAGACATAATTTATGATTGATAGATATAGTGAAAATGGCCGACTTCCGGTTTCACCGAAAGTACCATTAACTTTGATTTCTCAGCTTCTATAGTAGGTTTGGTCAAATAATAACAATAATTTTTATTTTTATCAAAAAGATTTATTTATTTATCAATATTGATATTATCCCCTGCAAAGTAGCCCCCATTAAATATAATACATTTATGCCAACGTTGTTTCCAATTATCAAAACATTTGGGAAACGCACTTTTTTACATAGCCTTTAGCTCACTCAACTCCTATATGTTTGCAAAACGTTGTTCTTTCAATAGTTATGTAGGCTTATAAGTGTAGTAACTAGTAATCATACTATGCTTAAAATCAGATGATATTTTTTAAAGATTATTGATTCGGTAGTGTTTGTTGTTTGGAATGCAGTTCATAGTTGATGTAAGCTTGAGCAGCAATTAATTTATATAGAAATTGTGTGACTGGCCTTGTCTCAGGCCATGTTCCTGTTCCTGTTTATTCCTACATGGAATCCCTTTGCAAAAATTAAAACAGTAATTCAAGTATTTTTCTTAGAATGTCATATACAGCGGCGCAGGAACTACTGTAATTATAGGGGGGCAAAACATTTTTTTGAGTGTTTTAACATAACTAAGCTTTATGTTCGACTGTTCCATAAACACTTTGTTATATTATTATTTAGCGTCCATAAAGTGACACTTTAGTCCATAGATTAAAGTAAAACGGCTGCCTGTCAATGTCCAATAGTTATTTTCAAAATAAATATCATTTTAATCAAATCAGGAAAGGAGATTATATTAACTGAAAACTTTAGAAATAATAAAAAATAATTCATCTTTAATACCTTACGGTAATAGACAGTTATTTTTGATATTGCACACTTCGAAACTATCAAATGTTTCAATAGCAACTTGAATTTTCTAATGTTCTAATGTTATTGTAGATAAAAGGAAATCTTCTGCAGTCTGCAGTGCAGTCGAACGTAAAGCTTTGTATGCAGCTCGTACATAATCAGACCTAATTTTACTCGTCCTCTTTATCGCTACGCTACGCTCGCTCTGTCATAAAACACTCGTTCAATAAAATCCTACATTATGTACTTAATAAATAAATAACTATAATAGTTACAATGAAGCTAAAATACTTTTTAGTCACGTATTGAATGGTCGTAAAGTTACAAAACCTGAAAGATATACTTCATTTTTACTTTCTTTTACTTTGTAAAATATAGTAATCATGATTGTTTTTAACTCGAAATTTTTGAGGAAATATCAGTTTTCTTGTCTTCTCGCTCAGAAAAAGTGGTTTTCGAAGTGTTGTCTGTCTGGCAGTTTGTAAGCCTTCATTTTGTGAGTCTGTCCGTCTGTCTGTGACCTCTCTACAGCCCAGATGGTTTAATTCATCGGCCTCAAAATTTATATCTCTGTTTTTAATATAAATTTGGTTAAAATCCTGTAAACGGAAGTGATATTTTACTCTTATGTTTTTCTGTTTTCCCAGAAAATGTTATAGTTGTTTGATAAAAATTAAATTTCATAGAACAAGATAATATATTGTGTAATTATATTTTGTTCAAAAACATTTTGAAAAAATTACAAAGTTACAGTTTTGCAAAAGTTTCTAGAAAACGAATGGGAATAAAAATTTTTTAAACTATTGTATATTACGTAATGATCTATAACTTTTGTTAAAAAAGTTATTTGTTAGTCTAGATAATGAAAAATCGCAAACTGAAATTTTTACAGGTAGTAAAAGAAAGTTGTGTGGTGACCACACTTCATTTTTTTCATATGGAATTGCATTCTAGGGAAACCAATGACAACAAGCATTCTCACTAGATTGATAGAAACTTCTGGTTACTATTTTTGCAATGAGGTTAGGTTTCATGTTGACTGGTTGACACCTTAATTATTTTAAATTGTAGTTCTGGCTATTATAAAACTATCCTTGTGCAATACCTACTTAACTAGTTAAAACCAAATCATAAATCACATTTCAAGTTTATAATAGCCAAAGCTGCAGTATAAAATATATATGAAATGTCAACCTGTCAACATGAAAGCTAACCTCAGCGCAAAAATAATAACCAGAGATTTATATACGGACACATTGCAGCCTAGTAACAATGCTTGTTGTCAATGGTTTCCCTAGAATTTCGGCATTTGCATTTCCATATCAAAGAAAAATCGACTATATCGAATTCTCTAGTGTGGAGATAAAAATAATGACGTGTTTAAAAAATTCTTCGTGTTTTATTTCTGCGCCATCTACAAATTACAACAAATGTTAGTATCTCGTATAGATTAATGTGAAAACCCTATTTACACATTTTTTAAAATCTCATAGGAGGGGGCAAATTATACTGTTTGCCCCCCCCCCCAATAAATTCTATGAGCGGGCAGTCACCCCCTTGCCCCCCTGTTCCTGCGCCCCTGGTCATATATGTAGTATCAAGAAGATCTAAATTAAAGTAGTAGTAGGTAGTTTCTATAATCACACTGAAAACAGAAAACGTATTAGTAGAAAACAATTGACACAAATAGATAAGTCTCCTGATATATAGGTAGTCTTCTCAAATACTTTTAAAGGGAAGTCCTAGGGCAGTGATTCCCAAAGTGGGCGATACCGCCCCTTTGGGGGCGCTGGAACGATCCAGGGGGGCGATAGTAGCCTCGGGTGCATTTGGGGGGCGGTGAATAAAAATAAGCGGGCGATGAAAGCTTAAAGAAGGAAGAGAAGATACGAAGATTTAGAAAAACCGTTCGTACATATTTCATCTGTTGTATAATATAGTGTAACATTATTTTCTAAATTCCAGATTTATTTATTCAATAAAGACTATTTGTCTTATTAAATGTTCTTATTCTTCTTCATATCATTTTTTACTTTATTTATTCAGTCTGTTTATTAAAAATCCTTTATTCTCCGTTTCTTTAATTTTACTTTATCACACCCATGCACTATCAAGAAAGTAAATACCAATATAATAAAGGGTTTTTATTATTCAAATTTGCTTTTACTCAAAATGCAGGTTAGAAAATCGAAAAAAATATTGGTTATTTTAAAAATATCATTTTCGCTAGCAATAATAATTTATACCAAATTTCTATATGATATATTTTATTATAACATTTCATAATTGACTTTTTCAGATAATCATTTGAGTTTGGCTTTCAGTTTAGTTATTCTGATTGTCAGCTAATACAAATTAAAATCTAAGTTACCAAACAACTATCCCAACTAAATCAACTTATATGCTCGCACCTTTTTAATAAACTATTCACAATTTAACAGTAATTGTATCTAATGTATCATTCATTAAACAATTCTAAAATATTTATGTTGTAGTTTTAATGTATAAATCCCCCCTTGTACTTTTTAATTGCTAATTAATTTATTCTTTCAAAATAATTTCCTACCTAGAAATACTCTTATAGATAATTATCAGTCTCAAGAAGCTACCACTACAATATCTTTCTGTTTGTTCTCTTAAAGAATTAGATTTCCAGGGGGCGTTGAGTAATTTTGTTTCTGAAAAGGGGGCGGTAGGCCAAATAAGTTTGGGAACCACTGTCCTAGGGTAACACAAGTTAAAGAAAGATTCAATATTATTTGTCTCCAATAGTCGATAAACAATACTCTTGGCTTCCATACTGAGCAAGCACTATTGATTGAACGAAAGTAATAAAATAAGCAAATCATATCTTTTAAATTAACTGCATGCGATTTTAAAGGTTCTGAATAATTGACATCATCATCACCATCATCTGTAATTGTAGTAAATCTAAAACTGTTTAGGTTATCGAAGATACTAATATTGTAAAAGTGCCAATTGTGTAACCAATTTCCCAAATGAAGACTTTCCAAATAATTTACAATCTTTTTCGTCGCTTTAAAAACTAACCGTCGATAAGATTGATAAAAATTTGGATATTCAAGAAAATTCGTTATAAATAAAATCGTCCTTCAAAATTTACCGACAGTTGACAGCGCAGCCTGAAGTCTGATTGATGACAAGAACACCCATCCACAGCAACTGTTTGATGTATTAATATTTAACAAGAGCTAATTGCTGTATAATCGCTGTTTGTCGAGTGTGATATCCGTGAAATGTTTAGGGATCCTCAAAAATGTTTAGTCATATTCCAATAATTTATCATGGAGCCAATACATGCCTGTAATAACGACCATGCGACCACAAAATGGTACCTCCCGACTAAAGTTTCCACAAACGCATGTGATTGCTTTGCAGCCACGTACGTAATTATCCTGGAGGATTCCTAAAACTCGGAGTATTTATTCTGCGGTTACACTTTAAATTCGGGTTTTACGTGGAAGCAACAAAAACCGGCAGAAGACGCTTTCCGAGCAATTAAGTTCCTTAAGAAACGACTGCTGGTATTAGTTATACAGGGCGTATCGCGCGGTTCTCACAATTAGAGATCGCTCGGCACCTCGCAGCGTCTTTTATCTAATCTCTATTAATTATCCCAAGTTGCCAAAATGCCAAATAATAATATTCGCCTCAGAGTGTCTATTGGAACAGCGTGAAGTCGACAGGTAGAAGTCGGGGTGACAGAAGATGTCCGAGTCATCCTGTTTAATGATTTACTATCCTAAGATGACGCTGCAAGTCAAGCCCAGTAGCTACTTTGCACTCTATTAATATAATAGATATGACGCCAGCTTTTGAACGGAGTGAGAAAAGTATAAATCAGATACAGCAATGAGATCTTTGCGCCGCCGTCAAAATCGGATTGACAGTGGCAGTTAAAATCGTATTCATTTGAGAGTTCTAGGAAACGCTTGCCGAACACGGAAATCAAGGTATAGCCTCCTGGAGAGTCAGCATTTTGTCTAATTGAAGTTGCGCAATATCCTTTATTCTCGTCTGAACTTTTCTCCTCCATACGAATCGCAAGTGAAAATGGTTATTTGAAAAATACATGTTATTGCAATGCAGTTCTGCAATTTCCTATTACCTTGAAATTCATCAATGGAATATATCTTCCATTCATACAAAACAATAATGCCATACAATTTCTGCAATAATGTTCTTAATTAAACTATGTACTTAGTGTTAATTGGAATGACTTTTCATTCGACTTCACAAATCCTATCTTAAAAAATATTATAGCTACTTAACCATTATCGTACAGTGTGCACAAATGTAGGTATTAGCAATTCGATAATAACCTAGAATAACAAAATCTACAAATTTATTATTCTTTTTCTTTATTCAACAGCATTTCCGTAAGCTACATGGAGCTTATAATAAATGGTGAAAAAGAACCCCCACAGTTCCACACCTCCTCATATGGTGAAAAATTCCAATACGCGTTAATAGTTTTTTCTAATAGAGCTATAAAAATAGTGTGTAAGAATTACTACTTGAGCAATAATACCATTAACTATATTATAAAGGCTTTAGTAAATAAAAAATAATTAAATAGGGCAAATCACCACAATTTACAAATTAAAATAGTTTTAATCAAAGAAACGAATATTGTGTCAATCTCAGGGCTTATTAAAATGATGTTGTAATTAATATTTGCATAATAAATAGTTTATTGCTCTTTCTATTTTATTCATCTGCAATCAATAAAATAACGCTCCGGTCTAGCAGGAGAAAAAAACTATTTTTCAAAGGGGTAGGTTCAACACTCAGTATTACAATTACTTTTGAGTAGGGCTTATTAACATGTATGGCAATTGCTCGAATTTATATCTAACAGCTTTAACCCTAAAATTGACTGTGCACAAAGATGACCTGCAGGTACAAGAAAATAGCGTAATTGAATTCAAACACCACAATATGGCAAAATTCACATCAGGTAAAATACAATGCAAATAATCTGACGGCTAACCTGGTTTTGCTTTAGTGACGTAGAGACGCCGACTCGGCAATTGTTTAACTTCTTGCAAATCTTCTCCAAATTCTACATTTCCTCGATTACCTGAATCTGGATGAATCTATGCAGCTGGGACCACGCTTACGATCTCGTACGATGTTTAATCTTGATGAATCCCACAGCTAGTGGGCTTTCTGCAACGGCTTGCCTGTGAAATTTACCTTGCAAGGACAGCTCCGATGTCAGCTCGCAGAATGAAGGGACGCCACGGCAATTACAAACTTGGTGATGGCCCCCTTCTACAAATTTCTGCATCTAGGCACACAGGAGGGTCTGCTCCAAACGTAGCACATAATATTCCAGCTGGCCGATGTCTCAACCATTCAAAAATTGGCCTCGATGTTAACCGCTCTTGGCCGAAACTTCGCAGAGCTGATCCCTCTTCACTGGAATGTGTCACAACGGAAATTACATACACAGATGCTCTGCAGACTGGTGAATATAAAAAACCACTTTGAACCACATGAAACTGGGAGCACCTCTTGCACCCAGCACAAATTTTACAAGCTTGTTTGGTTATTATCAACAATTGAATATCTCGTATCCGTAACCAAGATTTACAGTTGTTTTATGAAATAAATTTTAATATAATGTTTTTACTTAGGAACTAAACTGCTTTTCTCTTGGAATTGTCAACCGTAACACTTTACTCTGCTCTTACACAATTAGTTTTTAAATGCACTGTTTGACATGTTTATAATTAGCACTTCACTTTTGTCTGTTTGTTATAATAAGTTGACTTATCATTGCTCTTTGCAATCTTTGCTTTCTTGCACTGTTTCCTTACGTGTCAGCTGTCTTGCCGTTTGTTGGTGATATAACTTTTTTAATACTCATAACGCTCATATAATTTTTGTACTTCACAAACCATCTCTGTATCATTTTAAATTCACCCTATTGTATTCACGTTTCAAATCTGCCAGCTACACAAATTAAGGTGCGTTTGCCATTCCGAACATCAATTATGAATAAAACGTTAAACGTAACCCTTTTGATTCTACCTTATCTAATGCTAACCTTTCTCAATCAACTTATAGTTACTGCTAATCATATCACATGCATTTATTAGTGTAAAATACTGACTTTATCTTGCACTAAATAAAACATCAAATCTGTGCTCATCTTGAATTATTGTTTAATTTTCGTATTAGTTAGGCAACCAGAATTGTTGTGGGCAGTAAACCATTGCAATATGTATGTCTGCATTGCCATTCGTTTGCTTTTCTGTAAAAAATCATCTTCGGCTGTTTTATGTGTTTTATCATCGTTTTTCGAGAATAATCTATAACTTGTGTATACAAAATATTATTGCTTGTCATTCTTCTCAATTTTCAAAATAGCTGTTTATTGTTTTTATTAAAACCGAAACAGAAATATTCTGTCAATTTCCACAGAAGAAGCTTATTGGGCTACCAAAAAGCAAGAACCTGCCAATCAATATTTAGTTTACCTTTAGGTGTTTAGGTCCTAGTGATAATTAGATCAGATTTCATTGATTTTAATCATTTTTAATTAGATCCTAATTTTTAATACTTTTCCTCGGCCTTTTTAACATTCACTATTGGTTATTACGTGTAAATTTTGTACTAATTAAAAATAATTTATTATCCAAGAATTATCCCGACTTCAACTATATTTGATTATTATGTTGTGGGTTAGGTCGCCAATTTTTCGTTTATTCAATTGCCTAACCTCCTTGGTGTCTAGGAAAATTTTCAGAATTTTTGGAAAAATTGGCTGTATAGAGGGAGCTATTTCCTGTATCCATCTCGTCGAGATTAATTGATAGAATGATTCTGGTGTGTGTTGGATCTTTTCGAGGGCTCACATAAGTATGGATGAAAATTCTTTATCATTAAAAGTTTATTCCAGCAATTAATCTGGTTATAACATGATTATCAAGTATTTCAGAAGCAAAACTTAACGTGTGGACGCTCTTCAACTGCGGCCTCTTTTTACCCCGCCTGGTATTCTTCCTTTTGGGCTCGGTTGCCACGAGCAGAGCAGCTATAAGTACACTTCTGCATGTGGTTCTGAGGGATTTGTATGTTTGTAATTAGTAATTACGATTTCCCGAAGCTGCTCGATACACCTCTCCCTCGTGCGACTACACGTCTGCATCTGGGGAAAGGCTCGTCCAGGCCGTGCAGTTTTGGCCAGCTTCTCTTCAAAACCCAGAACCAGAACTCCCTGTGACTGCTTCATGGTCGCTGGTCTAACAGGATGACGCACCCCCCAGGTATTTTGTGATTCCCCTCGTGGCCTAGTAGTTTTGTGGCACGCGAAAACGCAGAACTCTAAAATATACCTTATGTAAAGTGCTTTACTTAGGGGTTGCGTTGATAATTTCTTGTAGACTGTTGAGAGAGCTTATTACGGACTTGCAAGGTTAGCTTAGTTTCTTTTAGTATTTTTATAGTGCTTTTCAGGTTCGATGGTTTGGTCGCATTAACTCTTTACTTAGCGAATACAAATTCAATTATTTGTGAGGGAGGGCTGGGGCATTTGAAGCTCTTGTAATCGGCCTTACTTGAACTGAGGTGTACCATAATTCAGTCCCTATAGGCCTATAGCGCGAATTTCGGTGTATAACGTTTATAACGAACCTCATATATGCGAATATCAGCTTTTGTGCCTCGCTTTCGAACCGAGACATGTGCCATTGGAGGGTATTGCTAGAAAATCGTACAGCTATTCGCTCATTATTCAATTTATTTTTTATTCAGTTTTACTAACAGAGTTAAGTACAAACATAAACAAGGTCACATTCACAATAATTACAACAAGATAAAAACTCATATAATTTTATTTAAATTTATAAGTGTAAGCATTCGCCAATTCGAATTTTCCTTTCCGAACATATTTACTTGCGCAATATTTATTTTTTTCTTCTAGCAAACTACAGAAGTATAATTATCGTGTAAAGAAGCACTAGGTTACAGCAATTTCTGACTTTTATGTATTTTTTATGGGAAATGTTATATGGTTGAAAGATTTACACCAAAATATGGATCGTTGACCGTCGAATCAATGGCGCTCCCGGACAACCTATCTCATTTGCTCAGGATCTATCTGGAAAAACGTTGCTACATCACAAAATAATTCCTAAATTACAGTGTTTGGTTTTGTAAAACACACTATTAAATAGTATTTGCTTTCTTCTATTACTGTTCTATATTTATTAACCTCCTTACCATTTACTATTGGTTGGTACCCTCAAAAGTTTTCCATCGACTTCTCTCATTAACCACCCCATCCATCTAGTTCTTGCGACCCTTATAATGTCATTCCTTCATCCCATTAGTACGGCGGGCGCTTTTTACTGTAGGTTTGGTTTCTTCGCTTTGTCCATCCTGAGCTTTGTTCAGCTCTTCACTCTTTCGTTCGTATTACTGTTCTCACTTCTTCTATTCTAGTTTCTTATGGAATTCGACAATTCTAATCTTTAGCAATTGATGAGATCGCACGTTTTCACATATACCAGTGTAGGGCCAGTAGGAGATAACACTTCATGATTACAGTTAAAATTTTTAACACGGTACAAAAATGACAACATCAGACAAGATATTTTACTTATTCCGTATATACCTGCAAGGAATTCGAATATATTCCGACAAATTAATTAAAACACAGCTTTGATCATATAAAAATCAACTAGGTATTTTGCTAGAAGTAAAACATTGTTCTGTTCTATAAGTAGTATGTTTCAATTTACGTACTTACAAGATCGACAAAACAAGTAGGTCAGTAATAGATATTTAAAAGCTCAAGATGTCATCTAGCTCGACTACGTGTATCGTATGGCTTGTGGTAGGAAGCCTGGTGTCAGAGTTTTCAGTTTGCGCGAGCGCTTCTGACATAACCTAAGGACTGTCACCGAAATGACAACCGGGACCAACGGCTTAACGTGCTCTTCGATGCACGGTTGTCTGCAAATTTACTACTACTACAGGTTGGACATCCGTCCGAATGCTGACCGCTGCGAACTGTTTGACCAGTCTTTGTAGCTTGCCGCTATGCAACTAACAGCTCGACCAATTAAGAGACACGGAATGTTTGTTTGTTGCCTCACTTACACGTAAATAAATAAGATACGAAGTAAACTAACCAACACAAAAATGGAGAAACCCCACTACCTATGAATTGAGATACAGTCAAATTCCCCAACCCTTTTATAGAGTGCTGCCCATTATGAGCAACTTAGAAATTTGGGGGGCCTCAAGCTTGTTGATCTTCCGGACTTTCTGGACCTCTGGATATTGACATTACTAAGTCCGTAAGTTGCTGGACCGCTATTGCTACATAATGAAACAGAATATAAACAAACCAGTAAACGCAAACGTGATAAATACGTTAAAATGGTACATGGCATCCAGTCTGGCAAATGCGCAGTTAGTAGAATTACTGAACGTTATAAAATGAGATTTATCGTCTGTAGAATGAGTGGCTAAAAATCGAAAAAAATAACGATCTGATTCTATATTAACAGATATACGAGTGTCCCATTTTGACTTAACAGTTCTATTTACCAAAATCATATGCTCCACAGTATACACAGTGCAATCTTCCGGCTTCAAGTTTGTACACGTATTTATTTATAGAGAAAAATATAATTATATAAACTAAATAAACTTTGTACATTCATATGATTTCCGCTTGAAATCTTAAGAAATGTTGAACATCTACAAGTCAATATTTAAAAAAAGCTTAAAAAGAAAATGGGAAAGACCATCAGTGACAACCGGTGTATTGTTAGTCCCAGATGAAAAAAATACGGGGATAATATAGGACAACAAACGAAGTAGATAAAGATAAGTTTATGAAATAGATAAATAATAAAAATATTTCAAACAAAACGAATCACTTCTTCAAGAAAAAACTATGAACAAAATTTCATGGAAATAATTTTGTCAGGACCAACCTTAAAACGTCACCCAAAAGTATTATGCATGTATGCATGAATAATAAACCAAAGAAAATAGTGATAAACTTACTTACTAAAATTATAAAAAAATGCAAATCAAATGCAAATTTCAATTAATACAGAAACAGTAGAAACAAAGATAAGAATTTCCAATAATTTTTATTTCACTACCCTCTCAGTAACTTTATACCTTAAATAGTTTAATCTTCTCTTTCGTTATTTAGAGTTTCAACCTAGCTTTTTCGGTTACTTTTGCAACACTAAATTAAAAAAAAGGAAAGAAAAAGCAGACTAACTCAGTGAAACGCTTAATGAAATTATATCCAAATATCAATTTTGATATATGTCTACATTCTTGGCGTTGTAGTTTAACATTTGCACAGCCGATTTAAGAAGTATTTGGGTCGAAATAATTAAGGTTTCTAAAAACAATAAAAATATGCACACCATGAAAGTAAATTAGCTGCAAATTAAAGTATCCGTTTATGACTACATTTGCATGTCCGCAGATTACAATCTCAAATAAATTTTCATAACATTAATACAATAATTTATTATTACACAATACCTTTTGTTTGCGAAAACGATTATTATGAAATATACGGGACAGATACATGGTGGAAAACAACTTGTTTGTATTATACGAAAATAGAACAGTTTGAATACGCTTCAGACCTAACTCAAAAAATTTAGATATGCACCAAAGAAAAATTATATTCTTTAAAATTTTAGTACCCCTAAATTGCAAATTTACATAATATAAAAACTCGTTAACAATGCTAAACTTTCAATTGAAGCCTTTTCAGTACGTTGTGTGCCATCCAAATTACCTATACCAAATGCTACTAAAATTTGTTTTCATACATAAGCAATTAATATATATCTGGGCAACAATACGGTCATCATTTCGTATGTAATAAATAGACGTTTGCAGTCATGGTTGGCGCTGCGATGCAGCAGTCTGTTCAATTTTAGCCAATGTGAAAGCCAGTTCGCTAAACATATTTAATACAGACCGTGTAATTTGCATTTATATAGTAAAAGCACATAGGTAAGCCCGAAGTTTTCTCTCGTGTTTATTACTTGCATGTTATTTTAACATGCATGATGCACCCGATTAAAAGAAGGCAATCAAAAGATGACAATAACAACATTGTTCCTCGGCCACTGATTGTTATTCGTCTAACAATACAAAACGACTGTCAATTTATTATATTATACTTGGATGGTTAAGCGAGACATTCTGAAAACGGAAGGCTGAGAGAGCGTGTGTTAAGCGTTCCATTAAGTACAATAATAACAAATTGTTCAAAACAGTTTTTACATCTTTCTGCACACGCCCTCAACGTACAATTGCCATTTTGACATAGCATTTCAATTTTAACAACTAAAATGTCGAATCAAGTTGAAATTTTGAATTAATTAGTTGCAATTTCAAAATACTGAGTTAAATTTTTAACTTGATAACTTAATAAATAGTAATTATAATAACTGTATGTGGTTACACGGCCAATTATTGTACCGAGCATAGCTATACTACAAGACTATCTTATTTTTCCGCATATACATTAACAATTTCTACGCACTTGATATAAAGTTGAGAACATCTCGCTCAACAGCTTTGAAAAAATCGTGTAATCGGGTTCTCGTTATTACAGCTTCATCGTTGGCAGAAGAAGCAACTTGCCGATGTTCGTTCAAAGTTGGAAATAAATGATAATAGTTTAAAGCCACGTTTGAAGAATAGAGCTATTGTTTCAATATTTCAAATTCTTTGGCAGATGCCACAAAAACGAGTGCCTTTGTTAACAGGAGCGTTATCATGGTGAAATATAGTGTTTCTTACCATAGAACCGTTTTACAAATAATCATTCTTTCATATCCGCCAAAAACAGTGGCGTTAAACATTCCTGTTGGTGGAATTAACCGAAATTTGAGAGATGGTAGTGAATTCTTATTCCTCCACTCTATAGCTTGGCAATTGGATTCTGAGTCAAACTAATGAACCATCAAGAAATACTGTTTTGTGTCACAAACCATTTAGCCTAAGGCTTTATGCACGTTCGCAAGCTACTATGATTTTGAATTCCCTGATCATTTTTTAACCACATGGCATGGTGGAGGATTGAAATGCTACTTATGTTCTATCATTTAATTTCTTTGAATGAGATTTTTCTACGTGGGTACTCGATGATTACAAAAGAATGTTAAGGTAACATACATTGAAATGTAATATTTTGAGAATGACAATTGACAAATAGTAAATTCTAATTGATCTAATGATACTGATTCTATTGTTATGTTACCTTCACATATCTTTTACTTTAACACCCTGTTTGTGAACAAGAGTATCAGCTATTTTCTCTCCGAGTTCCAAGCCCGATTGACAAACTCGTCTCCATGTGCTACTAAAAGATGATGACCTTAATTGTGGATTTTCTTAAAGTGAACCGTGTAAGCAGAACCCGCATTAGTTTATGAAGACATCATGTACATTCCAGTACCACAAAATGTAAATTAAATAGTGGAAGGATGTAATACATTACTGTAACTACTCAATAATAACGTCAGATATAATTTAAAAATGCATGTACTTACTATATAGTCCAGTCAATCTGTATATTTCACCTTGCATTAAATCGGGTAGTTCTGATTTTTTTATATGTTTTATATGGTTGAGGCCTAATAATGAATCTAAGTTTTCGACCTCGGCCGAGTACCGGAAGTACCTAAAATAACAAAAAAAACGCGAAATTTTCGACCGAAATACGGTTTTTGTCGATTTTCATCCTGAACCACTGGATTTTCAGCAAAAGTTGTTATATCCTGTGTTAAATTAGAGGACATTTTATACAATTTAAGACCAGAACGGTGTCTGTAGACCTAATAGTTTTGAAGATACAGCTTTTCAAAGTTTAACAAATTTTTCACATTTTGCATTTTTAGGATTTTAGTCGGTTCTACCTCGAAAGGTTCGTAGTAGTACAACACAAATAATGTTAAGTAAATCAATCTGCATTCAAATTATAATAATATGAGACGAAAATGGTCCTTGGTACCTCGTTCTGTGATAAGCTAAGTTGCATTGTAGAATTGTTGAAAAATAACTCAAAAGTCTGTACCTAAAAGATATCTTCTGTATACAGGGTGATTTATAACGGGCGGACCAAACTTCAACAGTATGTTGGGGAGGTCATTTTGAGTAAAAAATGTCAGATGAACATAGGTCGTATTCCATTTAGTTACCCAACTACAAGAGACCAAAGTTTTATTAAGGGGCGGGTAAAGGTAAAACCGCTCAAAGTAGCCAATATTTCAAGCGTCATATCTACTACGTACGAGTATGTGGGCCAACCATATCAAACTTTTTTTTGTATGATAGCCTGTAGTTGTATCTGTCAAACGATATGGATTTGATGGCAATTTATTGGTAGGAAGGGCATTAAAAAAATATTTTAAAAACACATTGCAATTTATCTCCAAAGAGTTTTTCTCCCAAACGGCTTGTCCAATCTTAGTCTTTTTTATATCAGAATTATTCTTTTCACAGTTCTAGTGTATGAGATAAAAAATAGAGTAAATTCTAAAAAAATGTAAAAAATAAGTTTGAAAAGGTCAAGTTCCCTTTGTAAGATTTTTATGAAATTATCTCATTCGCTAGATAGTATTAAGAAGCCTAGGACATTGGCGTAAACAGAATTTGAAATTTATGTTTCGTTATAAATCACCCTGTATAGTCCAGTCAAATGGTAGAAAATAGAGGAAAGTTTTGGTATAGTTTTGATATTTGGTTCCTCTGTTTTTTGGGTCGCTGAACACAAATATCAGGTTTGCCAACAAAAATTTTGACCGGAAACAATTTTTTTAAGCAAAAACAGTGTAAAAAACCGATTTTTTTAGTCTTTCTAAAATTATCCGAAAGCTATCCATTATTCATAAATGTTGAGCCGATATGAAACGAAAGAAGATAAAATTTTCTACATTTTATGAAGTAGAGTTTGTTTTCTCCGATCAATCGTTCAACCACGAGAGCCCCGCGAAATTATAGTCCAGTCAAATGGTAGAAAATAGAGGAAAGTTTTAAGAGTCTTGATATTTGCTTCCTATATGTTTTTTGAGTCCCTGTACGCGAATATCAGGTTTTCCAACATTTCATTTATGAAGATTCATTTCATATACCATTTTTGATTTACGAAAAATGGATAGTATTCGAGATACTTTGAAATAAATTGGGATAATTTCCTTTTTTTTTGCTTTTAACACCTAACTTCGGGGCGCTCTCGCGACTGGACGTTTGATTGGAGAAAAAAACCTCTAGTACATAAAATGTAGGAAATTGTATCTTCTTTCGTTTCATATAGGTTTAACATTGACGAAATTGGATAGTTTTCGAGTAACTTTAGAAAAACTTAAAAAAACCGTTTTTTAAGACCGTTTTTGCTTAAAAAAACGTGTTTCCGGTCAAAATTATTGTTGGAAAACCTGATATTCGTATACAGCGACCCAAAAACCAGATAGGAACCAAATATCACAATTCCACCAAAACTTTCCACTATTTTCTACCATTTGACTGCACTATAACTTCGCGGCGCTCTCGCGGCTAAACGATTGATCGGAGAAAAAAAACTCTAGTTCATAAAATGTAGGAAATGTTATCTTATTTTATTTCATATACGTTCAACATTTACGAAAACTAGTTCTTCGGGGTTAAAATTGACGAAAACCGAAACAAGGTAGAAAATGTTGGCTTTTTTTAGTTATTTGAAGTACTTCCGGCACTCGGCCGAGGTCGAAAACTTAGATTCATCATTAGGCCTCAACCATATAAGACATATAAAAAAATCAGAACTACCCGATTTAATGCAAGGTAACACCCCCTTTTGATGACAGATTGACTGGACTAATATCTGTGTATACAAACATTACACACTGATTCTTTTTAATGTACGTATTCGTGAAATAAGTATTTACATTCTACATTAATATAAGTTATTGTAATAACTATCTCTATAAATCAATTTGGTGTGTTGAAATTTAGACTTGTTCTTCTACGATTCCCTTTATAGACTTACTTAGTCTTAAAACTATTTTTCTGAACTAATTTCAGTTTTCAATTTTCACAAAAACCTAGAATCATAAAAACATGTCTGCCTAAAAATGAAAATTTACATAAGTAGGTATCTGGTATTTTTATTTTATACTGGAAAAAGTTAACTCGTAAATTTTAAATATAGTTATAATTTAAATTTTTAAATATCTATTGACATAGAATTTTACAGATACCTTTAATTGTGTGACAGCTGCAATATTAAAATGAGAACACCATTTTGTTTCTACATATTTAAACAACCACCATTTCAATTATATTGCACTTGTATCTAAGGTAAGGTAAGGGCTAATTGTAAACTTTATTATTGTCAAAATAAAAAAATATATTAACATAAAATACTGACAAAAATAAAATATATTTCTTATATTCTTAAACAAAAGCAAAATTAACTCAATATGTAGAATAAACATCAAAATATATAAAAAAAAAAGATAACTAAGTAATACATTAAGTATAAGATATAATTCCTTCGCAATATTGCCTCCTCCAAGGATCTAATAAAAACTTATAATAGCCTACTCAGAACCACAGACCTAAGAGATAGAGTAACCAGGTCAACACATCACGAAGACACACACCTTACACAATGGTTGCTGCGCAAGCACAAAAGGCACTCTCCAACTTTGTATCCCGAATCCGGGGCAAGTTAAGTATTGTATAAAGCACCAGCCTCTTCACCGCAAGGTAAAAATGAGGTCATCCATAATACAATAGCCTACTGGGAAAAGGAAACATTGTGAGTGTTGAAAAACGTATACGCCCTCAAGTAGGTATATTACATCATTAGATAATTTTAAAATACAATCTTAGAAAACGCAGTGTAATTAATACTTTAACTATTTTTATGTTGTGATGCAAACTTAAACTGTTAGCTGTTGAGGATATGTATACGAATTGTCAAAACCAAACCGTTGTATCTTAAGAAATTTTAATAGTCAATAACGATGTGCTCTTGAAGTCAACAGTTATAAAATATTGTAAGAATAACATTACCATTGTCTTTTTGTAGCACCATTTGCACTTTTGGATTTACTGATATTTTTTGTTTGTGGCGCACTGCAATTTTTCCTCCATTTAAAGTGTTTCTTCTTCATTTTCTATATTTTCGTTGAAATTAAATGTTTCAATCAAAGCATTCAGATTCGTGCAGATACGATTTATATTGGACTATTGGTGTCTCATAAAATATTTTACTTAAGAATACTGGTATTTGACCACCATAAATACCAGTATTTGGGTATTGTAAAATGGAACGGTGTACCGGTTCTCGGTATACCCGAATACCAGTAATGCAACCGCTAATGCAGATCTGTCCTTTCTCCTGTTTTCAGCTGTTTTATATTATTATTGTTATCATCCTTTTAAATGTCTTCAGCTAAACAATTTGTATTATCAAGGGTAATACCACAAGTAGTGGATATATTTTTGACAAATATTTTGCCGTTTCCATGTAAATTATTGCGTTTAAATTTCACGAAACAAAATCATATCAAAAACGTGTGATTTTGTTGAGTGAAATTTCTAGGGAAATGGCAAAATATTTTTAAAAAATATATCCACTTCGAGTGATATTTGGGACGACTATTTAACAATATTAATACATAACGATTAACTTTATTGAAAAATAATCCAACAATTAATATTCATCCTCAATTAAATTCAGGGGAATCAGGGCCGTAGCTACAGGCTTGGGGGCCCTGGGGCAACAAATAATTATGGGGCCCCACGTTAGCTTCCCCTTTACCTCTACACCACTTTCATTTAGTAAGTCTTTTTTAATAGGGTTGCTATTTGGTGTTTTTTTTTTGTTAAGATAGAAGAATGGACATTTAAAACAGACAAAACACATATTTACTTGTCACATTCAGTTTAATATAAAAAGCGTTAGCCTTATACTGCAGCGGTCCCGGTTATTAGTATTAATTTAGCGGTAGTCGTTAGGTCACGCAGAAGGCGCCTATCGGGAAGTAAAAACTTTTGCACCAGGCGTACCACATCGTTATATGACATGAAAGCATGCATATAAAACTTACAAAGTTACAATATCCTAAGTCTACACAGGTTGAGTTTTAAATGAAAACTGGATCACATTAAATTCTGTTTCCTAACTTTTATTTCATACTGTCCGGAAAATACGACTTTACATCATTAATTTGAGTCCGTAAAGTGCAACATTACATCACAAGGCCGGAAAGTATTGCTAGGCAACTGCTGAATAATATGTTAGTGGCACTGTAAGGCTATGTCAAATTCGAGGTTATCTATGAGGTTAGATTTTCCGTCAGTTTTGACGCAGAGTGATGCAAAACCTAACCTGATAACCTCGAATTTGACATTGACGTACAGTGCCACCAACATACTATTCATATGTTTGAATTTCCACAACCGCCCCTTATGGACTTTTTTAATGCACATATTGTATAAAACCGTATGAAATAAAACATTGTACGATACACGACCGTAAAATATTAAATTACTTGTTTAGAAATTCCCGACTCGGTTCGGTCCTCGCCTCGTCTGTAAAAATCTAAACTCGTATTTTAATAAGTCATTTTCCGGTCTTATTACTTACATAACTATTTTACAAACAATCGTTGATTACTTTATCAAAGTTAATTTGTTGAGCTCTATCATTTTCAATTGAAAGCAAAGCTAGATTGCTGAGCCTTTCCTGTCCCATGGTGCTTCGTATGCAATTCTTGATCGATTTCAGTTTTGAAAATGACCGTTCGACCTTAGCAACCGTCACTGGAACTGTCAAGTACATAATACATGCTGTAGACACATCAGGATAAGTTGGCAAAAGTGAGCTGTGATCAATTATTAACAGATGTGCAAATTCCTTGACGCTGCTCATTTTTTCAGGTTTGGTTCAATAATTTTTTAAAACAATTTCGTAAAAAAACTTTCTCTTCTTTCGGGGGCCCCTTATGTTCCGGGGCCCTGGGGCGCTGCCCCGGCTGCCCCGGTGGTAGCTACGGCCCTGAGGGGAATACCTCCAAAACACAACATTTTAAAAATTTTAACAAAAGCCAAACTTTGTTCACACAGTTTGTTGGTGTTTAGTTTTACTGAGCCTAGCGATATCACTAAGGACAGAACATCGTTGCTAAGAGATATTTCGCAACAAGGCTATTTAGTTTTTGACTACGTACATTGTTTTGTGCATATTTTGCATGGTGCCCAATATTCAGTGATATACTGCTGTTATTGGTTGAAAACAGCAAATGTCTGCAATATGATTGGCTTATATGTTATATTTTATGTTGTATTTTATCTCTGATTATTTCATACATATAGCAACCAATAGAATTACACTTGTCGACCAATCAAATCGTGGACAGTGTGTAAATTTTAACAAATTATTGTACACTCTGCAATAATTTGATAAAAATCCCACGCAGTGATTAGCTTGCTCCATGAAAGTCGCAGACGAAACTTGGGTAAAACATTTACTTGCTAAGTACATCCTATTTATCCTTATAACTTTCAAATAGGTTAAAATTTAGTAAATAATCAGCCGCATACGCCTCATGCAAAATTACAATATCGGCAATTTTTTTCTAATACAACCGAAACATACGTGAAGAAAGCTGTCAAAATATTAGTTATTACTAAGTAAAAGCCGTCGACTCGAATCGGGCTCTTATTCAGTAAGAATTGATACTTTTATCTTGTTTATGGATGTTTTTGTTGCTTAGAAAAAATATTTGTGTTGAAAATTTTGAACCTGGAATCTATAACATAAAATCGGTGCTCTCTTTGTATGTTTGCGTGTTTGCGTGTTTGCGTCTATGTTTGTTCGCTATCTCCTCCGAAGATACTGGACCGATTAAGTTGTACGATGGCTTAAAAGTTTGCTAATTTTTAGATTTAGATCGTAGGCCGGTTTTTATTTTCAAAAAAAGTGCGAAAATGTTTTAATTTAATTAACACCTCTAGGCAGCAGGGCGGAGCGCCTTACGCCGTGCAGTATTAGCTCGGGTGCGCGCATTATTCAAACAAGAGAGGTGGTCCTGCGGTAGGGTGCTGGCCTATCACGCGGGTGGCCCCGGGTTCGATCCCGCCGATGCATCCTTTTTTTTTAATTTATATTGATGAATCTCTCTTAATTTTGCGAACCGAAACGTAGTTCGGGTGACTCACTAGTATAATATATGATTAAAGCTTCACTAGCCCTCTTCATGATATTATTAGAACAGGCACTTACATATGATGGGATTATTACAACATAATGTGTAGGCTTAAACGAAACAACGTTATATTACTTATATTATTCTCTGACATAAGCAGACCGGAACTGATAATGCAGAGGCGATTTTAATCGTATCTGTACAATTATATTCATAATAACTACATCAAAATACAGCAAAAACGCACACATTTAAAAAATCCAAAACCTCATACAAGAAAAACAAAGAGCTGAACTAAATACAGGAAACAATGACACTTTCATTAAATAAAACTGCAGGTAATCTGTCTTTTAAAGAACTAAACGTCGCGTCATTGATAAATTAGTATTCGGCAAAGGGCTAAATTACACAGTGGGACCCAAAGCAATTAATGAGCTTGATTTAGTTACATTTATAAAAAAAGACTTGCCAGAAACACTTTGCAAGCACAAAGCCAAATTGGTAGATCTTGTAAGACCCTAACATCACACTACAGTGGGATTGCCAAAAATACACACACCAAATGTACCACTCAGGCCGATAGTTAGCTCGGTAGGTTCACCGTGTTACAGTTTATCAAACTATTTTCTCAAAATACTTAACCCTCTATAAGGTAATACAGACTCGTACATGAAACACACCATATTTTTTTGGAAAACTTAAAGAAGCAAACATAAACACCGAACTCTTAATGGCTAATGTAGTGAATCTCTTCATCAACATCCCAGTAGGCAAAACATTCAACATTCAACAAGCACTACAAAACGATACCATGTTAGAGACACAGTATCAAACATTCACACCATTATGGAATATTAAAACTGTGCATTAAATATGAGGAAAATACTATATCGGTGAAACATTCAAGCCTTTAAAGATGTAATTAAAAAACATAACAATCTACCAAGTACCAGATTGACAAATCCAAATTTGCTGAACTTGCTTGAAACAGTAACCATAAAATACATTGGCATAACAGAGAGAGTTTTATCTAACGAATCGATATCAACTAGAGTTAAAATTAAAGACACCAAGTATACTTTACTTAGCAAAGATGAATGTGTGTTATCAAACTCCGCAGGTTTAGATAAAAGGTGGTTATTAATTGATATTTTTTATTTTGTAGTATGGCGAAATACCCAAAAAATTACATGAAAAACTTATACACCATCGAAAATTGTCAGTATGTATATGCAAACCAAATTCGCCTACTCATTTTTATATGCCTAGCATATTTCTATTTGTTTCTTTCAAAACAATGTTAATTTCTAAAGCAGTGTTTAAATAATGAAGTAAATGATATCTATCAGAAGCAAAATATGTGCTATCCTTCATTTTATGCCTATTTTCTTTCTATTCTTGTTTTACTATGACTTATAGTTCTAAGAGATAGTACAGTCCTACCTAATTTATCCTGATATTAAATCATTAAATGAAGAAATTGTTCAATTATATGTATAACGAAATAATCATTTCAAAATATGGTAATCAACGTTATTAACTTTTTTTTTAAATTATACAAGTTTTAATTGCCTACAAATGTTCATAAAAAGATGATTGCCACTAATGGAGAAAATAGTCAATTGCAACTTCAAATCAAAACATTTTCAGTAAGGTAAGGGGTAACTATATTAAAAATTACCGGAAAGCTGAAAAGCTTGCAACATCCAAGAAATGCCGAAAGAAAAGAAAAGAGAATAAGAATTCATTTTCGAACATTCTCGTGGGTAACGAGACTTGGGCGGATTTTTTAATTCCCTATCGAATAATACTCGTTGCGAATGTCGAGTTCTGCGCTACCAAAAACGATCAAAGCACAAACCTTATAATACACAATTCAAAGTTTACAATAAATTATAATACATGCGTTCTCCTCTTCAAACGCTTAACCATACATGTATCCGATGAGACTTATTTCACTTTTTAAGAATTAGTGTTAAAAAAAGGTCACCATTTACGTATATGTTTAGTATTTTGTTTTACATATAATTTTATTTATTGGCAATTTTAAGAAACTATATGATTGTAATATTCATTATAGCTTATAGCAAAGCTTTGTACATCAAACGTTTGGATTTCAAGAACTGTTTCCACATTACGAACCGCATCGGGCACCTAATTTTTACATAAGCATACAGCGCCATCTAGCGTACAATAGCCCATCGTTGCTTCAACGTATATTCGAACCAAAATGCAGGAAGTGTTATTTCACTACAAGTTTTCTACGTTCGTCTTAACTGTACTTAATGGTTTCTGTTTGCGCTTAGATAGCAAACGTCGATGCAGCATTCACTTTCCTACCATGCACGGTTGTCATAGTAACTGTTGTTAATGATAGGTTTACCATTGGTCAATCGCTCGTGTTACCATAGTTGTTAAAATGAATATGGCAGCTTGAGAAAACGTAATATATTACAAGATTGAAGTTACGGACATAATGCTAGCTTTTATCGCCTCGGCCCACGATCCAAATCTTAATGGTCACGAATTTACTCAAATTGCTGCATGTTTGTCGAGGCGATTGAAGTAACTACAAGCTAACACTTCGATTGTAATAAATGGAAATGTTGTAGTTGTAAAGGTGCCAGGAACGTTTAAAGTAGTAAAATTACAACTGTAATCATTATACGTATAATATCATGTTATACATTTTCTAATTTACCTACATACTAGACGGAACTCTTGCTCTTAAACATTCTAATTTTAAAACAAATGAAATATTGATAATTATCTCGTATTTAAAAGTGCGAAAGTTTCCTTTTGGAATTATTCAGTATTTTTCTTCGCAAATAAAGGTTATAGCAACAGCTAGAAACTGATATCTGATTTACCGTGCCAAAAATGTTATATCATGATTTCGTGATAATTTGAAAATGTAGAATATATCGTGAACACAATTAAATTGAAATTAAAATTACCACAATTACATTATTAATTGGTTTTAAAATATATAATATAACACAAGTTCAAAACACCTTCAAACAAAGAATGCTCCCTGAACATGATTATCACAATAAAAATTAATTTAAAAGCACCAATTTATTGAACTTTTAGGTATCAATAATTGAAATGTATGATATTAAATTTCCAAGTTACCGATTCCTATTTAGTTTATGTTGATATAGTGAGTCGATTTTTAGAAAATTTGCACAATTTGAAAATTTAAACTCGAAAAAACAATCGCTTTGCTCTAAAAATGTTTAATGCATTTATAATGAAATTGCAAAATGATGAGAATAAACTATATTAAAAACTTTTCTGCTTCCAATTTTTTTTTGCAAAATGTCAATGCACAATTTTATGAAACGATGTTTATAATTTTAGTAGTGTCATATACCGACTATCAAATACACAAAATATAAAGTGTTTTTTTTCGAAATACATATCGTAAGTCCTAAATATACGCTAGAAAACAGATCAAAAACCAAAAAATATTTGAGAAAATCGTACGACACTCATTAATGACCAATAGAAAAATTAGTTCACGAGCCATAACCAAGACAACAACAAAATTTCTTGGAAATTTTTTGTAGGTAGACATTACTTCTTTTTAGGGTTTGTGTCGTTACGATTTTCTTACCGAATCTGCATTCGAGCATTAATTCATATCCGGAAATTATTTTTCGTGCATTCCATCAACGTCCTAATTTGCTCTCGCGTCCCGCTCGGGCAAATTAATACGACGTTGTTGAAACGCACTCAAAAAATTTCCGGAAAGAGTTAATGCTCTTATGAGATTATATGTGATAATTTTTTAGAATTAAGTACGTTTTTTGAATAAAATACGAAACTTAAATCCATCTACAAGTTTAAGCATTAATTACCTACCTAATCTATGCTGATACATAGTATAATTATTACAAGTGTGCGAAAAATTGCATTACGTACTGGAGTATACATATAACCAGGTTTGTTAAGCAAGTGTAAAATATACAGATGTATTTTCATTATCATTTTTTGATCAGGTTTGGAGAATAAGAAGAAGTGCTCGCTTCTATCCAGATCACTACCAAATAATTCAAGCTCTAGATGCTGATTTTGAAGCTTTTTTAAGATTTTGTATTGAGTACAAAATAATTAAAGCATCCCACTGCATATTTTATAAAGCGACAAGGCTTGTTTGATAAGAGACACCCGCAATTTCTTTGACGCACACGTATCAAGAGGTCAGGGGAAGAATGATCTTCTCGACGGCTTTGCAGATGACCTCCTCCAATGCAGCAGGGCTCCGCAATTTGATCAAGCACTGCAGCGTAGCTTACGGTCTGCGTCGGTACACCTGTTGTCGCCCGATGGCACTGTAGACGTACTCAACCAATGGCCGTCTTAATTAAGCTCTATTCAAATCAATAACAGATTTATTATCTGGTTTTTACATAAAACCAGCTCTTAACATTTTTTTATTATTTGGGGCTCCAATTACTCTAATTGTTTATTTCTTAATTAATAATCGTCATCGGGACAAAAATGGAAAACAAGAAAATAAAACAGCAACAATCAACGGTTGAGTTCGACAGGGATGTCCTCTATCTCCGTCGCTATTTAAGATATTGCACTAGCTACACTTTGCTGTGCCTTTAAATGTGCAGACCTTTCAAATATTGATTTTAATTAGGTATTTTAATTATAAATTGCCCTCTTTTGTATAATAATGTCAATAATTACTTTTTAAATAGCTCTTGAAACTTTACAGGGGTGGGGTCTTTTATCTAGTTACTTGTTTCTGAAAAATTGATTTTCTAATATTTCAAATGTGATTTGTATCATAAGTCACAACTTATGTCAACCAAATGTCAAAACAGTTTTAAAATTCTAATGACAAATGCCTAATCTTTTGAATGGTACACAATAATATTAAATAACACAGCAAGTTCTTGTCTCTTAATTAATTTAACTATCTTAATGTCTTTATTTATTTTCAAGTTAGCATTTGATAAGAAATCACTCACCTTGAATATTATCCTCACATAACGTTCAAGACAGCAACTTAGTTTTGATATGCAACCCTTTTAAGCAGCTTCCTGCAATGCACTGCTCACAGACAGACCACTAGTCCCAATCGTCGTCAAATATCAGGAAACTCATATTCTTGACAACAACCAGCCAACAGAGCAAACCTGGACATCCACCAGCCACAGCAACCAACTCCTAGAATGCACCTTCTCTCTCCGATGACACTCTTTTGCAAGCTCCTCTCAACAATTAACAGATTGACGTAATCCCATTTTATTTGTGTTATATGTCAAATGTAATCTCCAAAATAAAGCTATCCCAATATGACTCCTCAATTGTTCACTTGTATATAACATTTCTTCTATCCATTAGGTAAAACTACCACATACCAATTATCTTCTTTAGTTAATTCTTAGCTTCTCTTAATTATTTGTTAATATTTCATTTTTATTCACCACGTAGATTTAGATTTTACCCTTTTTATATTAGCCAAACATTTTCTCAATAAAACAGAGTTATATTCTATATTTTAATTAGACCAAGATCGTTTTTCTACATCCTTTTAGTTTGTTATTTTTCAATAATCGGAAACAAATTTCCTAACTACTACATTTTCATTATTTATGCCTTCTAGACTTATCTATTTTGATTTAAACCTACTAAATATTATATTATTTCAAAATTAACATTTGTCATTGATTTTCTAACTGTATTTTATCAAATTTTATTTTAATTTCAATCCACCTGTAATTTTCAAATAGATGTGTTTCAGACACAAATCTACCTTATCCTCAAATAAATCCGAACCATTTTCATCTCATTGTAATATCTCAATTTTAATAATTTTTATTCAAACATATTAAGCTTGTATCATAACAATATACAGGGTGATTCAAATTAAGTGCGCACCATAGCAAACTACCGGGTGTCTTAAAATGAATTACATCTAATATGCTTTGAATTTCCCATAATGCAATCTAAAATTTTACTTGAAATTGGCAAGACTGTAAATCTATGTCAAATTCAAGGTTATCAGGTTAGGTTTTGCGTCAGTTTTGACACAGACTGACCCCAAACTTTACTCAAATCAATATTCAACTTATATATCACGTCCTTAATAATGGACTAAAAATGACTGATATTTCCGTAAGTCCCAACAATTCAGAAGTTAAAATAGAAATGGATGACTCTGGTCAGGATTAGTTTTACTTTATTAGTAGTTGTAGTTTTTAGTAATTTAGTATTATCATTTTAATTATGATTTCTTAATACTTCAGCTAATTATACTAATTTACTGATAAACTACCCTAGTATTTGCATTTTTTTGCAATGATTAAATATGTATAAATATCTGTATACATTTAAAACAAAACGACATAACCCAGTGCTTTATTCAAAAGCTTTTGATTAAAATACGAGAGGCGTTCAAAGTGTGTTGCAATTTGGGGGTATCTAGCAAAGTTTAGATTTTCGTGCAAATTTTGTTTGATACATTAGATCTAGTTACCCTTGCTTGCAAAAATTGGTTGTCCTATCTGCTTTTGTGTTCCTTCTGTCAGTTGTGAAATATGGCTGAGTGTAGTTTAAAGAAGTTAGAGTATCGAAGCGTCATCAAGTTTTTGTGTAAAGAGGGTGTAAATGCAAAGGAAAGTGTACAGATCGGATGCGCCTTCGTATGCTACGGTCACTAGATGGTCTAAAGAATTCAAACACGGCCGTCAGAGCATTGAAGATGATCCAAAGTGCGGAGGACCAAAAACTGCAACCGATGATGAACATGTATCTCGGGTTGAGTCACTGGTACTCGCAAATAGGCGTATAAAGGTATCAGAAATTGCCCAAGAGATTGGTGTTTCACAAGGGAGTGTTCACAACATCATCCATGCCACTCTGCACATGTCGAAAGTGGCAGCCAGGTGGGTGCCCAGAAATCTTTCTATTCAGGATAAGCACTGCAGAATGGAAGCATCACGCGAGCTCCTCGACCTCTTTAATTCCAATCCAGATGACTTTATGGCTCGACTTGTGACTGGAGACGAAACATGGCTTCACCACTGGGACCCCGAAACGAAGCAAGAGTCGATGCAATGGAAGCATGCGCAATCTCCAGCTCCGAAAAAATTCAAGACACAGGCCTCTGCTGGGAAGATCATGGCGTCTGTTTTTTGGGATTGCCAAGGGCTGCTCTTAATCGATTATATGCCACACAAAACTACAATTAATGCAGAATATTATGCACAACTTTTGAAAAAATTGCGCAGCGTAATTAAAGAAAAGAGACGTGGAAAACTGTCCAAAGGGATCTTTCTACTGCATGACAATGCGCCAGTCCACAAGGACTGCGGGTTCGAACAACTTAACCACCCACCTTAGAGTCCGGACCTGGCTCCTAGCGACTTTTACTTATTCCGAAACCTCAAGAAATATCTTTGGGGGCGCCGGTTTTCGGACGACGAAAGCCTTAAAGAGGAGACGGAAGCGTGGTTTGCAGGACAAGAGGAAACTTTTTTTTTCGGGGGATTGCGTCGCTAAAGGAGAAGTGGGGCAAATGTATTGAACTTAGAGGGGACTACATTGAGAAGTAATAAATGAATTTAATTGCTATTAGTCGTTTCAATGCCCGAATTGCAATACACTTTGAACGCCCCTCGTATTTTAGCTAATGCCGATCACAGTATCTGTGGAGTCGCCAAGTCTACGGAATTCGTTATCTATTTAAGCGAAATATTTTACTAGAACTTTATCTATTTTATCAGATAGAATTATATCACGTTTGGTTGTTTAGACGCTTCTTCTTCTTCTTCCTCTTCTGCTTCTTGTCCTTTCCCGTATGCCCTTTAGAGCGTCGGGTCCTCAATCCACTTTCGGTACAGGTTACGATCGGCAGCCATTTATTTGACTTCCCATACATTTTTTCCTCTTTGTTCCACTATTTTTTCTATACTTTGTTCCCATGTTTCTCGAAGCCTTCCTCTAGTGCATCTTCCTTCCGGTTTGGCTTCTAATGTTCTCTTCGGGTACTTGTGTCTAGGGTGACCACCTCTCAGGGTTTCACCCGCGGTCTCAGGGTTTCAAAGCCAAATCTCCGGACTCCAGGTTTTGTTATAATTTCTCCGGGTTAAGCTAATTTTGTAATAATGTCTAACATTAACTTCACCGTAAGTCGGTTATATTAATAAAAATAAAATCGCCACAAAAAATAATAATATTATAATGGTTTACTGTTATATTAACTTTATACTTTAATATTATTTGTAATACAATAAATAAATACAATTGATCCACTACATAAAGCTTATTTGTTATTTTATTGTCTCTCTCTAGCTAATTAAAAATATGATTATTTAATTATGCTTTACTGTAATAAAGGTATGTTACTCTTTCTATATTCCATCCATTTGCAACTTATTAAAGCTTTTGCGCCGGCTAGCAATTTGAGACTCCTATCTGCAGGGTTGGATTGTTACACTGTTGGTGAATTTAACCATTGTATGGCAAATGCTCAATTTTGACGAATGACAGATAACCATAAAATCCCAAACAAAACTGTTCGAAACAGAAAATGCAGCGTATGTTGACAACAAATTAACCAACAATCAATCAGTTCACCTCAGGTAAATTATAACAATGCTTTTATAATAATCAAGTATAGTATGATCAACAATGAATCTCATCTAGTATGGCTGTGGAAGTGCAAACCAACGCCTTTAAAATTGGCTTACATACTTATATTTAATTCAAATTGTCAAATTGTATTATTAAATATTCTTTTTATCCATCTCATTACAATATTATATTGAAATAAATGAATTTGCACGTAAAATTAACGTAATTGTCAAACAAATAAGCTTGCGCCGGTCGAATAGGCACTTCATCTTAAATCTAACGAAAAAATAAAATATGTTAGAGCCAGTTTTAAAGGCAGCAATTTGTTCTTTCATAGCCATAATAGATGAGATTAATTTTTGATTATACTTTAGTTTGGCTAACCTGGAATTTGTTTTTCAAGTGCAAAAGGACGACAACTCTCATTTGTTTTTTTCTTCAAAGCAAGCCACTCTCTTTTCCGGCTTCCGCAAAGGACGCTAAGCTCGTATTTGCTTCATGGAAAGCTCCCTAGGTCACCATAGCAACATGATTTACAATTGTTTATCTGTAAGTGTAGATTCTTTGATCTTAATTTTTAATTGTTTTTGTAAATGTCATTCAGGAAACTATAACCTCACAATTGGTCGTAATTTCTACTTTTAGTTAATAAACACTGATTAACACGCCACCAGCACCTTCTTGTAATCTTCAGTAATTCTCAGGTTGCTTCTCATATGCTCTTTGCGTACTATGTGCCTTCTTGCACTGTTTTACAATCCCTTTAGCTGTGTCAACGATTGTTGGCACTTCCATATGAATGTAAACCGTCTGTTAATGTTTTATTTTGAATACATGCAGAAGAAGCAGAAACAATCCGTGTTTAGTATCGAGAGATCCAAACAAAACTGTTCCTCAGCGGGCTGTGGAAATTCAACGTATGAATAATATGTTGGTGACACTGTACGTCAATGTCAAATTCGAGGTTATCAGGTTAGGTTTTCCGTCAGTTCTGACACAAAATGACGCAAATCCTAACCTGCTAACCTCGAATTTGACATTGACGTACAGTGTCACCAATATATTATTCATACGTTGAATTTCCACAGCCCGCTGAGGAACAGTTTTTTTTTTATCTCTCGATACGACGTACGATATGGACAAGTAATTCAGTTACACCTTGCATTATATTTGCTAACCATTAATAGAAATGAATAAAAACATGGCTTTTACTTGCTTTTTGTTGTTTTTAAACATTCTGTATTTCTCATTGAAGAAAACCCTTTTTTTACTTACGCAGGATCTCAGGGTTTGTATAAATTGAAAAGTGGTCACTCTACTTGTGTCTAGCCATTCTCACTACGTGCGCATACCACCCTAGTTGTTTGTTTTCAACTTCATGGATTAGCCGTTGCATATACAATTCTTCTCTTATTGTTGTTTTTTTGTGGTATTTTTTTGTTTATCCCGTCCCTTTATGTTACCTTGCTTTTTGTTTCTTCCTACATTGTTCAGCTTTCAGAACCATCAGTCAGTGTGAGTACATAAATACTTCTATATACATTTAGTTTTGTCTGTGTTGTTAGTGCTTCCTTTGTTACTATGGGTTTATATAGTGTGTTTAAAAAGCTCATTCGCTGCATGCCATAATGAAATTACTTATAAACTAAATTAGACTACTAACGTCTAAATAATTATGGATTTTTGCCTAAAAATCGAAAAATCACCACAAGCTGCCGAATAAACCATACAAAGGTTGTGCTCGATCAGCTGTTGTTGAACGAAGCTATGCCGCCACTGTGGCGTACTTGGAAAAGGCTAATTGTGTTTTGGCAGGTTATTTAATGTAAATTTTATTTCTTGCGTAGATTAACGTATTTCGTAACTAATAAGATCCTTAATTCATTAATGTGTTTGCCCCACGTTGCGGTCGACACTAGTTATTATGTGTGTATGATTTAATATTATTATTATTAGATTTTTATTTAAATAAATGCTATCATCTCAAAGGATTCGGTTTTCTACATCTCAGCAAATATGATTGAATGTATATTTATAGGCAATACATTTGCTATTAAGATAATTATCGCGATTTTATGATTTTTAAAAGTAATCACTTTAGCAACCGCTTGTTTATCCAATGAAACCGCTACAAAATTAGATATTTGAACTAATGGGAACAACTTTCCAAACATGGCGCTCCAGCCACACAATTTATCAAAACAAGTTGGCTTCGCATTAATAATTACATCAGTCATTACGTAAGAGTGCGTTGCCTAAGTAATTTAACAAACATAAGTACATAGACTCCACAAAAAACACTCACGATGCGCTTCTTCCGGAAATGTACAAAACCCGATGCCACTTTAAAAATTTCACCAAATTCTAGTTTTAGGATAACTTTGTAACCTTATTTGGCTTCCGTGATGCAAAATTGGACACCAGACGTTTCCACAGCAAGTGCCACGATGGACAGGGGCTCCTCTTTCTCTCCGTTGGCCCGCTGTAACAACCTAGATACCTCTTCGAACGCCGCCTGCAGCTTGCACCACTACAAAACTGCTTATAACTCCGTCTTTGACCCAGTCCTAGGACTCCGCACTGCTCAGCACAAATATCGCTGCCTCCTTCTCGCTTCCAAGGCTATACTAAGCTAGCAACAGCTCAAAAAACTGCCACAGAAACACCAGCTATCACTCGACGTACTATTCGACACTTTTTAAAACTCCTGTAGGGGTGCAACGAATCAAACCAACCCTTCTACAGTCTACCCAAAAGACACTGCACTAATTATAAAACATTGAATTGGGAAAGCCAAAATAACACACCTCACAGCTTAGCTTCGCTTCCTCCTCCTTTTTTTGTTTTCATTCATTTTACATTGTTATTCTTTATTTCTAAACCTGGTCTGATTACATTTTATGTTTCAATTAAGGCTAATACTATTTTTAATACCATTTTTACAAATTATCAACAAAAAATCAATGCTATTCATACAATCTGCAAAAATTAAACTAGCACATATATAGAATATTTTATAACAAAATAATTGAAATGCTTGAAATGTTATTAATTGCTATCATAATTTCAGAGGTTTTAAAAGTGTTCATTGTATAATATTCACCACCTTCTACAAAGTAAAACATACCAACACCTTCCTCAGACATGCATCGTCACACCATCGTCACTTTTTTTACTCTGCTTCGAGAATCTCTCACGCAAAGTGCAAATTTAGCTTCATCACTCCAAATTACCTTGGCCCAATGCTTGTTAGCAAATAATGCTTTCCCTTGCCTGAAAGCAAAAAATTTTTCCCAATTGTAAACCTCCATTGAAACAACATATCATTGAATTACCTTATAAAAATTAAAACCAATTATTTGTAAAGCTAGTAAGCAAGTAGTTTTCGAATATTATTTTCCTGTAGCTTCGTTCCACCAAAAAGCTAAAGCGCTGCAGTTATTACTACAAACTTCTTTTTACAATAAATAAGTATTGAATTCACCCCAAAAATTCGAAATTGAGTTTTCAACAGATCTTGAGTCTCCTGAACCCTAAAATAGCTATTTTTGTATTAAGGGCGTGAAGGAGGCGATTTTGGCCCGCGGCGGAATTATAAGCCAGAGGCCCGAAGGGCCGAAGGATTATAAAACGCCAAAGGGCCAAAATCGCCGTTCACGCCCGAAATGCAAACAAGATTTTTTGTAAAATCCACCATAAAGCTTTGAAAAATAAATGGCACGATTCGTTCTCAAAAATCAAATTGTTGTTGGTTGCCAATGTGATGCTGGTTTTTTAGGCCTTAGGGCGCAAAAGGCATTATTTACAACCGCAAATTATTTTTAGGCCTTAGGGCGCAAACGGCACTATTTACGCCCGCAAATTAATGCATAAATGACCATATTTTAGTACGATTTTACAAAAACATATTTTTGTTCCTTGTTCTGTCTGTCTGTCTGTCTGTGTGTGAACAGAATATCTCAAATACGAAAAGAGGTGTGGCGTTGAAACTTCATATATAAGTTTTGTGTACTATCTAGATGCGACAGCAAGCTTTTGAAGAAAATCGCATACCCGGAAGTATGGTGTTTACTTTTGTGATTTTTCAGTTTTTTCGATTTTTTCAAAAACGGCTCTTAACGATTTTTTTCAAACTCTACATTTTTAATGTGTATTGATGTAATATAGGTGATTTTCAAGTTGAATGCTACTAAAATGCGTTTCTTTTGTTTTTTATCTTTTTTTTATTAACTCCTGTTTTAAATAGAACACCCGGTATATTATTACATTTTTGAATTCAGCTTAAAATTTGTCTCTTCAACTAACGCTCTATTTTGCACTGTAAAAGGAAGTTGTGTGCGTGTATAACACCAGATTTTTTTTACTATAAGACTCAAAATTCGTAGCTCAGCAGCAGTAATCAAAGACTTTCGTGGACAATGAATTTTTGGAACAACAGATGCAATTGGTTTATACAATTTAACAGTATTTGTTACCGTATAACAAAATAAACTTAAATCTTTGGCAATGCAGCTGTAGATTTACCTGAAATTCATAAATTAACAATACCTATTCGCAGATCTTCTGACAAAGCTTTGCCGCCAGCCATTTTTAGTTAAATGACAAAAATGTTGCTTATAATAAAGAACTGCAAGACAATATTGAATAAAATTTCAACGGTAACCAGATAGGTAACTGAAAGCGCGCAATATTTGTACTTAACAATAAACGTGCGAAATGAGGAAAATATGCAACAAATATTTATCAGTACTGCACTTTTCTAAAAGATGTTATTTTAGATTAACGGTTTCAGGATATTATGCCTTCGTTTGCGTACACAAAAGTAGGCTGCTAACTAAGTCATAACTGTATCTGTACTGTAATATTCCTTTATTTCATAGTGCATCGTAAAACCCATGTTTAAGTTAATGATTTTAGTCCGGAAAAGCATTTTACCGGACTCAAATGAAATAAACAGGTCCGGTAAAACATTTTACCGGACTCAAATGAAATAAACAGGTCCGGTAAAATATTTTACCGGACTCAAATGAAATAAATCAATAATCAAACTATTTATTATTTTCAATTGAAAAAAAATTTTTTGTAGTTTTAAGTAAAAATTTAATAATTGCAGTATGAAATAAAACGCATTACGACATACGTCCGGTAAACTTTTACAGTAGCTCGTGTCAACATTCCAGACTCGGCTCCTACGTCGCCTCGTCCCGAAACGTTTGGACTCGCTACTGTAAACTTGCGTTTACCGGACTTATAACGTAAATTACTATTTTCGACGACTGTCATCGAAAGTAGATTTTTCTCACTGTCATTTGACAACAGAAAGTTGACATTTGCCGCTGAGCATGCGTTTTCATCTTTTTGCCGCTCGCCGAGCGTTTTGGGTTTCCGCGTGAACAAAATAGGTAGCCACGTCCGAATGTTTCCTTGACAACGCCCGTCATTTGTGGAAATAATTGCGTCACATGTCATATAAACTGCGCGAGTAATGTTAACTTGATTGTCAATTAATTTTTGCAATAAAACGAAAATTGATATTTTCCTTTAATAACATGCTCAGTCGTTGCATGATTGCTGGTTTCGACTTCGTCTCAACCAGCAATATTCATGCGCAAGCGGCAAGAATGCACTTTCAGCTCTTAACATACAATATACTATTACCGTACATGGCAACCATTACCATACTGTAACCGATAACCTATTGAACAAACCTCGGATGTTATGAATCATAACAGCCTTAGATGTCACTCTACGAGCTCGGATTTCTAAACAATATCTGCGGCAGTTATGATACCCATAACATTCCTAGCTACGTTAATTGTTAATAGCTATTGCTATTATATATGAAAATATGTTTAATTTGTAAAACATTAAGTCAGGAAATGCATTAGGGCGAATTCATGTGATTTTGGGCTCGTATGTAATAACTCACAAAAATTTTATAAAATTTTCAAAATTTACAATGGTCAAGTTTGCACGAGAGCCAACATAACAAACCAAAAAGTGCTAGTTTTAATGACAGCTAGTTTCCGAACCCTAAACGAAGTAAATAATCACGCACGTCTAGGAACATACTTAGATGTAAAATTAATTATGTACAAGGTCTAGGCATGCGGAGTACCAGGTACCTTAGACACCGACTGCTTTGGTCATATGGTCAAAATCCTACTTAGAATTTTGCCGAGACTAAGGAGTATCAACCGTAGCAAGGGATCTCTTACATGCTACACATCGAGTAACATGGGACCCACGACCTTACATCACTTCCGAATTATGGCATTCTGTAGAGCTTTTCATCCTTATTTTTAATTTTTAAAAACCTCGCCGGGACCGGGGTGTGACGATAAGGTCAACTTTCTGTATCCTTGTTGTTTGTTATGACAACAACAAAATAACAGGCCCGCTATGATTATAACGGTACTAGGGCTGTTATAGAAAATTATTTCGTATTTGGTTTTTACCGAAATCACACATTTTATTATGCAAACAATACTTGTAATATTCTACGGTATTTTTATTTTTATTAGTTGATTGCGCAAACAATTTTACACGACACTAGATCGTTAAGGCCTAAAAAATAGAAAACTTGGCCCTTAGAATGTAATATACCATATCACGACTTTTAACTTAACCTAAATGAAAAGAAAATTAAGATGATGTATACTACTAACAATTCTAATATATCTTGCAACAGAAACAAAAAGCATGTTTAGATGACACACAATCTACAACTGCAACTAACCTAATAAGCGCTAATGGCACACCACCCCTTTTGAGTTGCACCTCCAGCTCAATTGTGAACCGTGCGGTCAAGATCATTTCTTTGAATTCAAGTGATCTGAAATATATTGTATCTTGTATGAATATAGTTAATAAATGTTGCTTATAAACTTTTTCTAATCAATTCCTGCAGGTATCTCCTCGTGATAACAAACAAAAAAAATTTCGAAAATGTATTTACTACTATGCATGTTTTATACATCACTAGAAACCTCTCGATGAGTAGAACATTTTTGCTATAGGTACCGTTTTTATAGTGTCAGTGGTACTTTGGCGCGCGTATTTTCTGGTATTTTAGCATCATGGGAGGGTGGAAAATAAATATAAAATAACAAGAATATATAAAGTATGTGTTCGTTATACTACATTTCTACCAAATTCGATATAAATCACAAAAGCTTTGAATTAACTTATTATTATTTAGTTTTTGCATTTGATTCTGTAGGAATACAATTGCGCCCATTCATGCAAAAATGTTGTACACACCGCGACAGTAAAGTGTATTTTAGTCCCTTGCATACATGTTTCCCTCACTCGGGGAACACCATTTATGCTAGGACTAAGCACCCACTTTACTCCCTCGGTGCATAAATAGCTATTTAGCTTTGTTAATAACAATTTCAGTAATTTTGTTTAAAATCGAATATCTGCTTCAATAACACTCTTATTATTTTATACGTTATTAATTATTGGCATACATATAACAAAAAAATAATTTATTATATCAAACCTGTTGAATTCAAGTTGATAATAACCATGAAAGGGGTTTCCAGTCACTAGTTGCGGCATACAATTGAAAAGTACAGCGAAATAGTTATTTACCTAACAAGTTCCCGAAAGTAATTTTCCCGATTGAGCACTTTGTTTGCAGCACAATCGAAGGGAGTGCTGCATGTAGTGCGAATTCGGGAAAATTCTTTCCGAAAGAGTTAGGTACAATGTTTTTTGTAACGAATAATTGAAAAAATTTAAAAAAATTATTATTTAGCCTTTTACTACTTTACTGAGTTAACAGCACAAATCACTAAACTTTTATAAATACCTTACGCACATGTTCACACTAAAGTGTAAGGTACCGCCATTAGTGATTTTTTTATATCTATCCTTATCGCACAATTGCCCTAGTTTTTGTTGAAAAGTAAAAAGCACCGCAGTGCAGGAACGGTAACTTTCGGCGCATCGGGAATGACCGGGAAATATGAATTTTGAAGTCATGAGTACAAAAAAGGTTTTATTCGCAACCATATATGTAATAAAATCATTACTGACTTTTAAAAAGTTGGAAAATGAGCTATTTCCAACTTGTAATTTTCCAACCGGTCGGAAAAGTGATTGCCGTTGCAGCGGTTGGAAATGAATCCATTCCCGACCGCTGTGTAGATAGGGACACTGAGAATCTCGTTCATCCATTCATGCGCGTCACAACCTGTCGTATCATAATATAATAATCTTTATCTACTAGCAATATGATATTGTACATTTTCGTCATAGAAACAAAATATGAAAAGCTACTCATAATTCCCAAGGGACTTGTCAAATTATTTCTCCCTCAAAATCATGGTAACAATGCAACTACAATTAACGTCTTAGCAACCATACAATGAGGGAATCCTTGATGTTACTTACATATTCTAATTTTAAATGTCATTATGACATTTTGAAATTTCATACTATTTTTACGAATATGCTAGTAGATAAAATATTGTATGCACCACGGAAGATATTCATGTTCTTTACCTTCGGTTGACTTACAGACCTCGGGCCTCGTACACATGTCAACCTCAGGGAAAAAACATATTCATATCTCCCTTAATGCATAAATATCTATTATCTACTAGCAACATGATATTGTACATTTTCGTCATAGAAATAAAATATGAAAAGCTACTCATAACTCCCAAGGGACTCGTCAAATTATTTCTCCCTCAAACTCATGGTAACAATGCAACTTCAATTAACGTCTTAGTAACCACACAATGAGGCCATCCTTGATGTTACTTACATATTCTAATTTTAAATGTCATGACATTTTGAAATTTCATACTATTTTTACGAATATGTTAGTAGATAACATATTGTATGCACCACGGGAGATATTCATGTTCTTTACCTTCGGTTGAATACAGATGTCAACCTCAGGGAAAAAACATATTCATATCTGCCTTAATGCATAAATATTTAATAATTTTCACCGTGGTAACTAATAAATTGCTAACTTACCAAATATGACTATTTTAATTTTGACGTTTTAAAGAGCTGTATTGTTAGGTTGACAGTTAAAATATTTTCGAAATTTGTTGGGAATTTAGGTATTAAGCCGTTTGGTAGTGCAAAAAATAGTATATACACCACAGTAGCGAATCGTCTTATAACCTTCGCGCTTAGATGATCTAATATACGCTCAGGTTATGATTCTGCGCTTCGCTACCTTGATGTATAATATACTATTCCAATTATTGTTTAGAATAAAGTGGTTGCGAATAAAATAGTGTACATACCACGGTGAAAAGTTTCACCTCGGTATGTAATATACTATTACGGGTCCCTGAACATAATTTACGTAGTGTACACTTGCTTTCAAAACTTTCGCGTACACATTCAAAATCAAGAAACAACGATTTGGAAAAATTTTAGCTGTGTGAACGGGTAATTTTGAGATTAGGTTAAAGATGACATTGACAGCATGTGCTCTGTCAGCCGAGGCATTTTGATTTTGCAAAAATTTAAATGTCAGAGTTCATTAATTACAACCCTGATTTAATACAGCGAAAAATAGGTGTACGCGAAAGTTTTGAAAGCAAGTGTACATGTAAATATAGTATTCCAACCAGAAATTGGAAAGCCATTTAAAATCAGGCTAGCATAGAGAACAGTAAGTCACGTCGTAATTTAATTCATACAATGACTACTTCATTGTCAATCAGTGACACTTCGATAATAACCTTCAAATTTGCCATATATGCATTGGGAATTTTGGAAGACATGTACGTTTTTCAACATTTTTAATGCTAGTATACGGTTTTAAATCATGCAAAATGTTACAATGCCTTATTTGAAAGCTGCTTGACTTTAGAAAATTATTTATTGATTGTATGAAACCAACTTAGACATAACTTACACTTTCCATGATGTACTTGATTTTAAATAGCTTTCCAATTTTTGGTTGGAATACTATACCTTTCCCCTTAAATCGTATATTTATTATCTTATGGCGTGTTCTTGTTGCAATTATTAGGTACTATTTTTCGAAAACAATTGAGACCATTTGCATACATATGTAGTTCGTTGATTTATGCGGTGTAATTATACAGTAATATGGGAAAAAATTATTTTTGAGTTTTCAAAAAAACTTTTTACGTCAATAATTCGTGCTTGTATAAAAACCTATTTACCCCCTATACTATATACCGCGTGATTTTTTCTTATTTAGAAAATGGAGTTTTTCGAAATTGTCAATATCCAAAAAGTGCTATTTTTCGGATATTAAGTAAGATTTCAATGGGACTGTTTTAGAGTGTGTTATCTTTAGCTAACTGAACAATCTCAAGGCCATAAAACACCTAATTTTTTTAACTTTAACTAAAAATTATTTTTTAAATTTTTTAAATATTTTTCAAACTTTCACATACCAAAATTTAATATTAAAATTCAAATTGTTTTATGTGAAGACTTTAAAGATTTATAATTGGAGAAATTAATATAAAATCTTAATTACTTCTTTAGATTTTTTATTATTTACCGAAAAGTAGTATATGTTTGCATAATTTTTACGTTTTCTATGCAATGCGCTTTTTAAGAGAAATATTTTTCAATTCTAATTAATATCTACTGAAATGGCTTCTAGAAACTCTAATCTAGCCCTCTTAGTAAATTACTGTTACAAAAATCATGTAAATGTTCTTTTACAGTTTTCTAAACGAGATTTTTTAGAACATGTAAATTGGATAAAAAAAATCTCCTCATTTAGACAATTGTAAACGGACATTTACAGGATTTTTGTAACAGTACTTCATTAACAGGGATATGGTAGGGTTTCTAAAAGCCATTTAAATAGATATTAATTAAAATTAAAAAATATTTCTCTTGCATAGAAAACGTAAAAATTATGCAAACATACTACCTTTCGGTAAATAATAAAAAAACCAAAGAAGTAATTAACATTTTATATTATTTGTTTCAATTATAAAGTCTTTACATAAAAAAAATGAATTTTAATATTAAGTCTTGGTATGTGAAGTTTTTAAAAATATTTAAAAAAATTAAAAATAAATTTTTAGCTAAAGTTAAAATAGTTTGTTGTTTCTGGCCTTGAGATTGTTCAGTTTGCTAAAGATAACACACTCTAAAAAAAATCTCATTGAAATCTCTTAATTTCCGAAAAATAGCACTTTTAGGATTTTGATAATTTCAAAAAACTCTATTTTGTAAATAAATAAAAAGCACTGGGTATATATGATAAGGGCTAAACACGTTTTTAAACAAGCACAAATTATTGACGTAAAAAGTTTTTTTGAGAAATCAAAAATACAATGTTTTCCCACTATATGCCAACGTTTTGGCGGACACTGTATGCTACTGTGTCAATAAATTCACGAGAAAATTTGTTTTGCTTATTTTGTGTCTATAACTCGATTTTTTGTATTTCTCACATTGTTGTCACTGTACAAAGGATATTCTACTTAAGGAAGTTAAACTATGGCTATATTTTTCTGTGCGATATACTTCTTATTAACTGTTGTGGAAATAGGGAAAGTAAGGCAGTCGTCGGAGGTGTGATGCTAACCACATCACCTAGTACGCCGTTAACGTGTGCCAGATGACTGGGTTTCGGAAAGAGATATTTCGGCGACCCTGACTCGCCGAGTCTCAGGCCATATTCCCACGTGTGGAATGAAGCGCCCTGAACTGAATTATACTTCTTACTCACACAAAGTAAAACACGATTGCAAGTGGTTAAATAAAAGCTCTATTCAACAAAAATTCATCAAAAGCCAATGTACTTTTTTCAAAAATGTTTAAGTTCTGTGCTCAATAAAAACCAAAAAGATATTCCAAATGCTTTTCATTGCTGTTACTAATCTGTTTTTCTTATATTCTCAATTAACGTATCTTACTATAAACTAACTTTAGAACATGGTAGGTAGCCTATATGCTACAACTTTCAATTCGCTGTTGGTAAATAAATTATATGTATAATGTAAATACATGACTTCCTTTGAAAACCCATGAATATACAGCTTTTCTAATTTATTGATCATAACATTGAAAAAGATATTTTTCTACGAAAATGATTTCTTTCCTCACATGCAGCTGCAAAATAAATTACCTCTGTTTTTATATCTATGCATATGCACCATCCATCATACATTTATACATAGAGAGGAAATATAACTTTAAATTTTCCAGAATGATCCTGTTAAAATTTTTTACTTTATCTTCTAATATAATTTATCTAGTCGGCTCACTTTTTTAATACAGCTGTTGAAAAACGCAATAGTACTTGGAAAAGTTTAATTGAACTGCACTTTTAATCTTACTTAAATTATATTATACTTTTACTGTTCCCTAAATGACTAATTTTCATGTTTAGTACAAAACTTTCCATCGCCATGCCAGTACAAAATAGACGAATGGAAGTGCAATGAATTCGGTTCAAAGCACCGAATGAATACTAATTAATATCACTTTAAAGGGCAAAACACCTGATTCTGCACATTTCTGATTCAAATGTATCCATTCTTACAGTGATAGGGGCTAAAAGTCCTAGATCTGAAAAACAATCAACCAAACAAATCTAAATGATTGTTTAAAGCTCCTATGTCGAGGATAGTGTGTTTCCATAATTGGCCATTTGTAGAATTACGCTGTGAATAAATAAATAGCTACAAATTCGATATAAAAGGTACCGGAGCAGCCCACCACATCAGATATACACTAAATTCTCTCCATTAACAGTAATTTGTTTAAAATGCTGTTTCGAATTTGTTTATTCACTGTTTTTTTAATTTATCTCCTCGTTCTTGACTGTTTAGTGTCATGTAGCGATCGCTACAATTTGTTGCAAATTAAACAAAGATTCCCTAGAAGTAACAGCAAAACGAATAACCAATAACGAAGAATTTGAGAAATTTTTTCTAAAAGCTTCGAAATCTGTGCCACGTATTGGGCGACGAGGATCTATGGTAAGTATATTTGATTTCGGCGTACTTTTCGTATAAAACTTGCAGTTATTTTTATTTTATCCTTAGTATGATTAGCATCTGTTTACTTCTTAAATTTGGTGCTCAAAATTGCTATTAAATATTATATTATTCCCAGTTTATGCCTGTTTTAAAATAGTTAAATATTCTTCTAGAATGGTGAAAACTACTATGGAGAAAATAGTTTCACTGGAAACAAGCATCAACTTATCAAATTTCCGTACAACTTTCAACCCAAACGATCGTCAAATAGAAACTTGGGAGGTAAGTTTGAAGATTTGTAAATAATAACAATTTAATGCGTTTTGTATTTTGCAAGCACCATTTTGGAGCGACATCGCACAAATATACGAGTACAATCCCGATTTACCAAACGTGATACAATACCTGTCAAGCCTAGAACAGGAACAAGGAGACGATCCCTCAATTTTCGATATAAACGCCATAAACGGTGTAAGATACAAAAAGACTAAAATTATGAGAAATAATGATTCCCTAAATAAAGAGGTTCCAGAATACCGTCTACAAGCTGAAGTAAAGTAATGGATTTCTGAGAGGTTTCTTCAACGAATTAAATTAAACGACATGTGTAGTATTTTAATGCTTGTAGTGTAGGTGTAATTATTCATTATTTATTTGATATGTATAAATAGTGTCACCAAAATAAATATAACCAATTAGCTTACAGAAAGTATTATAAAAAAATGCATGCACATTGACTTTTTCAACTCGGGTGAGGTGTATTAACATTTTCATTAATCGTAATTAGTTAATAAACAATTGAAAATTACATGTTCTTTATTTTTTGTCTACAGAACATACATAGAGAGTGGAAATAAAGTAACGGGTAAATTCATTAACTTCGTTGATGTTCATTTTTATGAAAAAATGTCGAAGGGGTGTAACGATTTTGACCATAGGGAATATTTTCAGCTGATTTTTAGTTTCTTAAGTAATTTTTATTCATGATATGACATGACGCTATCGACTTTTTTTTAATAACAACCTATATTGTTTATTATTGATTTCGGTAGTACTTTTTATTCCGTTTCGAACGGTATAAAATTTGCAATATGTTCCATTTGAAAAAATGCAGAAAAATGGTCTTAAAATTTAAATATTAAAAACCAATGAAATGAGCAAAATAAATCTAGTTACCGGTGGATAAAACAAAAAAGATTAGTTACATGTCAAAATTAAACAATTCGTAAATGTCATAACAAAAAAGCGTCCTTTGTTTTTTCTAAATTAGAATTTGCCTTTAGCAAACTATTTTATTAATAGAAATAGTACAATTAAGTTAGACAGTCATCGCTATTATTAACTTTGAATGGAGTTGATAATAATTTTTTTTTATTATTAATGTTTATTTCTATTTGCAATCTGTAATTTTTTTACAATAAGCAAAACATATGTTAGAGACTAATAAATGACATGAAAACAATGACATGAGGTTGCAATCCAATGATTTACAACACAGAAGTAACTTATAAACTATGTTTGCTTTATAACACAAGTAAATATTGTATACTTTACATTAAAATCTATATGGCAAGTCCAAAGGTTTATATCTATTTAATCTATGCATATGAGCACTATTATCTAATAAGTTTAGCACCAATGGATTTGAATGAGATTCTATATTACTTAGATACTTTTCACTGCATTTAAAAAATCACGTCTTTGACCGAATCCACTTTTAAGTCACTCAGAATGTCCACATTACGCACAAAGTAGGGAGCATCGCACATTGCGCGTAAAACTTTGGATTGGAACCTTTCCATTATTTGGATGTTGGAGTTTGCTACTGTTCCCCACAGTTGGATACCATATGACCATATAGATTTGAACGCTGCATTGTAGACAAGAAGCTTGTTTGAGAGGGATAGTTTCGATCTTCTTCCAAGTAGCCAATAGTGTTTTCTAAACTTATCTCCGAGTTGTTTACGCTTCTTCCAAATGTGGGTCCTCCACGTCAGGCCCCTATCCAAATGCATACCAAGGTATTTTATTTCCGTCACTTGTGTTAGCGGTATATTATTAATGTATACTGGCGGTGTAATACCCTTGCATTTTGTAAAAGTAATGTGAAATGATTTTGCTTCATTTAACTTTACACGCCATTTTTTTGTCCACTGCACGACTTCATCTAGACTTTGTTGTAGGCTATTTGCAGCTGTTACTGGATCATTGTGCTCTACCATAATGACTTTGTCATCAGCAAAAGTTACAGTAAAAGAATGTTGATTTATAGGCATGTCTGCTGTATAGATCAGATATAATAGCGGACCAAGGACGCTACCCTGGGGTACCCCCGATTTTATTGGATGAAAAGCGGTCAAGTATTGACCAAATTTTACTTGGAAGCATCTTTCTGACAAGTAAGACTCTAAGATAACAAATACAGCGTAGGGGAGGCATTTCTTTAACTTGAAAAGTAGACCTGTATGCCACACCTTGTCAAACGCCTGGCTGTCGTCGAGAAATATAGCTGTACAATACTTTTTTTCCTCGAAAGCTTGGTTAATAGCATCTACAACTCTATGTACTTGTTGAATGGTAGAATGACCTTTTCTAAAACCAAACTGGTAGTCTGGGATGATGGCATTTTCCTCTATTATTGGGGTTAGTCTTTTGATTAACAGTTTTTCCAGTAGTTTTCCTAATATAGGTAACAAGCTAATTGGTCTGTAGGAGTTTAGTTCATGTGCAGGTTTACCAGGCTTGGGAATCATAATCACCTGGGCAACCTTCCACTGTGCTGGAAAGTATCCCAGTCTCAGTACAGCATTGTATAACATGGTTATCATTACGAAACCTTTACGCGGCAGTTCCTTAATTAATTGACCTGTAATTTGGTCATAGCCGGGAGCTTTTTTGGGGTTTAGATTGAATCTTATCATGTTTTTAACTTCTGGTACAGTAAAGAGTTCCATATGCGGAGTGAGCTGGTGAGGTGCTTCCAAGGAGTTCTGTATTTCTCTTTCTTCATCATTAGTAATCTGGGATGGAATTGGTTGAAGAACGTCCTCTAAATATTGTGCAAAGAGATCGCCTTTTTCTATTTCTGTGCGTGCCCATGAACCATTATCTTTCTGCAGCCGAGGAATTGGTTGATCTTGACATTTTATATTTTTAGTCGCTTTCCACAGAGCGTAGTTTGTGTCTTCTGTTGCACTCATATTTGCAAGATATTCATTAAAGCTCTCGTTTTTTAGCCTCTTGATCAGCTCTTTCAGTTTCATTGATGCTTGATTATAGCGGATACCTTGTATTTTGCCAGACTCTCCTAAGCCGCCTTTTTTCTGCAATTTTTCTTTTGACAGCTATTGGACAAAGTTCTATCTCCCTCTTGCTTGAGATTTTGGGTGTTGCTTCCCAAGCTGCCTCTTGAATTATTTTCGTGAATTGTTGGACGGCTGTTTCAATTTCCTCATTTGTTTGTAGAGAGATTTTCATTTTCAATTGGTGGTGAACAATGTGCCTGTAGTAGCACCAGTTTGTGCTTTTATTGTGCAGTCGTACTGGTCTCTCTTTTTCCATAATTTTAGCACTCACAATTGCAATTACTGGGCTGTGGTCCGAAGATAAGTCGTAACATGACGTTGCCTTGAGATAGCCTGTAGCAATACCTTTTATCACAAAGAAGTCAAGCATGTCCGGTATTTTGTTAAGATCTGTTGGCCAATATGTGGTTTCATAGGTTGATAAATGCCCTAGATGTAGATCTTGCATTACCTGATATAACACCTTACCTCTACCAGGTGGGGAGATACGAGAACCCCATAGAGTATTCTTAGCATTGTAATCACCACCCGCTAAGAAGCGATTCCCTAATGATTTGAAATATTCAATAAAACCTTGCTTGTTGGTTGCATTATTCGGAGGACAGTATGCAGCTGATAGAACTAAAGGTCCATACCAATCTTCTATTTCAATGGTTGTTGCTTGAAGATAGTTTTCTTTGAATGCAGGTAACTCATGATGTTTGATGTGTTGTTTAAGTAGTATGGCAGTTCCGCCTCTGGCTTGTCTGTTTGCATCTGGATGATTTGTTGAATATATCTTATAATTATGTATTTTGAAATTAGTTGTACTGCAAAAATGAGTTTCAGATACAAGTAAAATGTCAATTTCATTATGCCTGAGAAAAGTTTCAACCTCGTTTTTGTGGTTTGGAAGGCCATTGGCATTCCATAATGCAATTTTATATATGGGAGCCATTTTTGTTACTTAATTCTTCTCTGACTAATCTTATTTGTGTGGTTAGTTCATTAATAGTTTTTTGTTGTGTTTGGATGGTTTGTTGTAATGAGATTATTATAGATGTCAAATCATTTGCTTGTTGGCCTGCTGTTTGGTTATACAGGTTTTGCTGATGATGAGATCCTATCGTTTGACTGTGCCATTGCATTTGATTTTGAGGTTGTAGAGCAGAAGGTTTTTGTGTCTGACTTGCAGGTTGTGATAACTGTCGCATCTGTTGATTTCTGTTGGTGTTGGAGAATAGCAATGCCAAACTTTGGGTTTTGCGACCTTCTGTTGAGAATATCTAGATAGACTCTACAGCCTTTGTAGTTTGCCGGGTGGTTACCTTGACACATACACATTTAGGTTCTTTACCGTCCTTCCGGTTTTTAGTGCAAGTGAGGTAGTCGTGTACTTCGGCACATTTTACACAGCGAGCTGGCCTGGTACATCTATTCCTTGTGTGCCCATAGCATTGGCAATTTTTGCATTGAGGTATCTGCATTTTTTGCCTAGGTTCTTCAAACGTAATTATTGCATTACCAATGTGCTTTATATTGAAAATTTCTTAGTATTTTCCTGGCGTTTAAGGTCAATGAAGAAGAGATTCTTTTTCTGTCGAGTTTCTCTATTTACTACGTTCATGATGTTTAGCACTTCATGGCCTTCAACTTTTAGAGCTTTCTTTATTATGTTTTCTTCTGTGGAGTGATGCATATTACGTAAAACAACACGAAATCTTTTCTCTTCCTCTAAGCTATAGGTGTGTCTAGCCACCTTATTAGCATCTAAGACATCCCTTATTTTTTTATAGTCCTCTACGGTATTTGTCTGGAGTTTTAGTTTGTTTCCTTGCATAAGCTGGTAAGAGTAGTTTTTCTTAGGAATACTGTTTTCCACTAATTGGATCAATGGATTTATTGCTGTTACATAATGTAATATAAATGGGGGGAATTGGTGTTCTCTTTTGGCTTACATCTTGATTTGTAGCTTCTTTTTTACTAGTACTCTCGTCTGTTGCTAGGGATTGATATCTATTTTTCGTAGTTGCGCCTGGGTTTGGCTGTTTAGACGTATTGCCTTGTGGGCTATTTCCAGCGCGTTTTCGTTTCTTGCGTGGTTTTACCTCTTGAAAATCATTTAGTTTAATTACTTGGGAGTCATCTGTTGCTATTGACATGTTATCAGTATTTTGTACTGGTTTATTAGAAGCTGATGGTAGTGTCAGAGGGTAGAGAGATGAACAGTCATCCGTTTGTTGTATTGGCGAAATCATATTTGATTGCCAAAATTCAGCAGAAGGTACCGAATTATACATTTGTATTTGTGATGAAGGCGCTGGCAGCGGAGGAAAATTAATACTGGACGGGTAGTAGCTTGCTTGCAATTGGTTTTGTATCTGCATGGTATTTTGCATTGCCGACGATGGGAAAGACATCGATGATTGTGATGTACAGGGTTGCTGATAATTTTGTTGAAACTGTGTTTGCGAAGTAGGCCACTGATTAAGTGATTGCGGAACATAGTTCTGATACTGCATGTTGTAACCAGGATAGTAACCCTGATTTACAGGGAAACCGCCGCTAGTATTTTGCATGATTCGGTTTGTTCTTAAATATAAATACTATACATAAAATGTAGTTTTACTTATCTTGCAGCGAGAGGTCAACAGCTGACCTCTCGTATTATCACTCGCCACCTGGCACACTTGTGGATGGCAAGAACACAACTTTACGTGGTGAAAGTCAAACCACAACTTGATAATAAATGTCTAGTTGTATTTTTCAATTGTTTTTTATTTGAATATAAAAACCAAGAACACTAAAACGTATGTGCCGTCCATGACTTTCCATCAAACATATGTAACTAGATTTATTTTATCATTTCATTGGTTTTTAATATTTAACTTTAAGACCATTTTTCTCGATTTTTTCAGAATGTAACATATTGAAAAATTTTATATCATTGAAAACAACATAAAAAGTAGGTACTACCAAAATCAATAATAAAAATAAAAATTCTCATTTAAAAAAGTCAATGACGTTATACCTTTTAAACAAATGACCTAGCAACATAAAGGTGGTTGTAGTGTACGTCCTATAATTACAATCGCTATTCAAACTGGGGACATTTTAACAGTTTCATGGGTTTCAGCTCGCCAATTCAACTTACAGAAAATGTTTTGGTATCAATGGAAAGAGAAATTATTGCGCATCTAATGGTATTATTTTTGTCCAATTTTCATTGAAAAATATTAATCAAAAGTTTTCATGTTTTTAAATATGAGTTGGCTTGACTTGAACAAAGTTGACAGCTACACTCAAATTAATTTATTATTTGATGGACAATTAGAGTTAATTTACTCGAAGGAAGAGAGTTTTATTAAAATAACTTTATTCGCATAATTGCTATACATAAACAATTTTACAATAAATAAAACAATAAATAAACAATAATTATTATGATTAAAACATACCCATTACAGTGGCGTTAGTTTTGCGGACAGTGAGAGATTTGTTTCAGAGAATTTGATAACAGTCCAATACCGTCTGGATCTACAATACACAGATATGTCCGGAAATTCGATGATCTTCTAATATTTCAGCAGAATCAGAAGCTAGAGGTTTTTATTTTGACATGAATTAATAGCAACAATAATTTTTATTAACCATGCCATGAAAAAATTACTAATAATTCAACAGAGATGGGCTAGAATCTAGGTATAAAACTTTATTACAAGTATTCAATTAGCCCCCCATTCTGATGCTAAATCAGCAGATCTAGCTGGCCAGTTTATGGTACCACCACTGCCAATCCAATGATTTAGAAATGTATTATTTGAATAATTTCTGACGGCAAAACCGAAATGCGCAAGGGAGCTGTCTTGTTAAAACCAGATCTGGGTTTCTCTTGCAACTTTCTCCAATACAGAACCTACTCATTAATCAAAAGGGTTCGAATTTAAATTTCCAACAATTTCAAATGGTCCGATAATGTTGTTATTACAAATCTCAGCCCAAATATTAACTTTTTAGGGCATTGGGTTCTTGTACACAGATTAATTCTTGAGTTTTTTTATCTAGTATTTTGCACATTGGGTTCATTGTTTAAAGTAAAAGTAGGTACGTTCATCCATGAAACATTGATGACAAAAAACGACGATCTTGCGTTTCTTCACAAAATACATTTTTACTTTCTTCGTCTGATTCATATATTTCACACTGCGGTTTGTGTGGATAAAAACTCTCGCTTCGTTCAAGTACCTAATCGTTCATTTTACAAAGTAAAAACTACTGAACTAACTCTGAATGTTATTAAATAAATTAATCTGAGTATAGCTGTCAACTTTTTTTCAAATCAAGGCAACTTATATTTAAGAAACAAAAACTTTTGATTAATATTTTTCAATGACTATTTCCCACATCTCTTATTATCTAATCAAATGCAATGATTTTTCAAAATTCAACCAATCACGTGTTTTTATAGTGGCAAAAAATCAAAATTTTTCCTTGGGATTTGATCAGTTTCTTTTACCACTTGTATCCATGGCAACCACCAAATATGTTGTTTTAATTAAGGTGGTGTTTCAGAAACGTCATTTAAACTGTCATTGTGCATCAGTATAAATGTCAAAATGAACTGATGTTTGGGAAATAGTCCACAATAGTAATTTGTACAACTAGTTTTGAAAGTCATACTTTTTTCATGAATTTGCAGCAAATGAATGAAAAAAGAACTTTCAAAACGTGTTGTATACGTAGTTTTTTTGCATAGTGATCTATTGGTCGAAATTAAGTCGAAAAGGACTTCGGAATTGACAACAAACTGTCAAATTGACATTTCAATAAAATAGTTCAAATTCTACGGAAACCGTACAAAATAGAGCGTTAGATGAAGAGACAATTTTTTTCAAAAATGTTAAGCTGAATTCAAAAGTCTAATAATATACCGGGAGTTTTATTTAAAATAGGAATTAATAAAAAATAGGAAAAAAACAAAAGAAACCCATTGTAGAGGTATTCAACTGGAAAATCAACTTGAAAAAATCGTTAGAGCCGTTTTTGAAAAAAATCAAAAAAACTGAAAAATCACGATGCGATTTTCTTCAAAAGCTTGCTGTCGCATCTAGATAGTACACAAAACTTATATATGAAGTTTCAACGCCATACCTGTTTTTGTTTTTGAGATATTCTGCTCACATGCGCGCTCACACACACACACACACCCACACACACACAGTCACACACACACATGTTTTTTGGGTTCAGGGGTCTCTAAAACGTGAAGATCTGTTGAAAACTCAAATTCTAATTTTTGGGGTGAATCTAATACTTCCTTTATCATAAAAGGAAGTAAAAATGTATTTCGGGCTCATGATTTTGCTCGGAAAATGTTTCACTCAAGCTTTGTTGTTTTTTAGCAATGCCCTCAGTTTGTCTTGTGACATTGCCAAAACAAAATACTTTCGTAAAACATTTTTACCGGCAAAATCATTTGTCCTTAATACATTATTAGCAAAGAGCATTTATGCTCTTTGTTATTACTGAAAATTGAAAAAAAATAATTTGTGATATCATTAGATGCGCAATAATTTTCTCTTTCTATTGATACTAAAACATTTTCTGAACAATGTTAAATCCCTATGTTCCAGTTTGAAAGTGGACACCCGGTATGTTTCCCCAGCACCCCGACACTGCGTAAACCATGTAAGGGCTACAGATTATGAATGTTGTATGTATATTATATGTAACTTTTGCTTGGTATAGGTATTGCCCTGTCTGAAATGCGATCAATCTGTCAAGTACAATTTGAAAGTTATTAGAAATACTTTATAACAACAGTATTTGATAACATATAACTAGTGTTATTCTACAGATAATTTGAACATAAGTAATCAGTATCAATCATATTGTAGCACAATTTCCACATAAAGTTCGTGTGAAACAGGTTAGTACAATATAATACTATTTCAAGGTTATGTTAACACAGTATTACAAAGCAAAATAAGGTATTTTTTAAAGTTATATGATTCACTTACGTTTTCTAATTATTTTTTACAGTAGTAAAATGAACTGCGTACGTAGCGTGAATAAAGAACAAATAGTAGCATATGCACCATCAACGTTTAAGGCGCATACGTTTACCTCAGAAGTGATGGACACAAAAATTGTATATCAAATTATAAAAATGAGAGATTCTGTTTTTATATGCATAAATTATACAAATGGTTTGTACCTAAATGATCTATCTTTAGCCATGTTAAATCGTTACGATAAAGTTCCAATGAGTACACAATTACTTGGAGATTTCTCCGAAAGTTCCTCTAAAGGCATGGCTATGAGAATATCAAAAAAATTAAATAAGACTGTTTATATTAGTTGTAACATAAATAATGATAGACTAGCATTACCTCATGTTGAAAAGCAATTATATGAAGAAATTAAAAACCACCCTCATTTGTTTTAGTGCATAAAATTAGCTATTTTATAATCCTTTCGTATTTCTCATGTAATTATATATAAGCTAAGTTAATATGTATGGAACCTATACTCTTGTTGCTGCCACAAATGTTACTATTTCATCACTGTAGACAAATTTATCTCCAGAATGCCGAAGTAAATTGAATATTTTTAATAATGAAATTGTATTTATTTATATCTTTAGTTTGCTCTTCATTAATTGCAATTGTAGTTACTTCTAAAGTAAATTTCATATCAAAGTAGTTGACAAACACAATCTCCAGTTACTTGTGTTTAATTCTTATTACAATGATAATTAGTCATTCTAGTATTCCTCTGAAATAAAAATTATCCCATAATATAAATAAATGCTTGTTATTAAACAACTGTCTGTGTTATTATTTTAAATATTGTTATGAAATTTATACAAAAACAAAATTTTACAAACTGCAAGGCATTATAATAAACTTTATCTTCATCGGTGTTGTTTTAGACTGTTAAACAAATGAATTTTAGTAGTATCGTTAAAAGCTTCAACCGCACTGAGTGCGGTAATGGATTTTATCGCAATCTTTTTATATAAAAAAATACATTGAACCAGAACTTATTGATGAAGACTATTTCCCACATCTCTTATTATCCAATGAAAAGCCATGCTTTTTCAAAATTCAACCAATCGTGTGTTTTTGTAGTGGCAAAAAATCGAAATTTTCCCTTGGGATTTTGTCAGTTTCTTTTGCCACTTGCATCCACGGCAACCACCAAATATGTTGCTTTAATCAAGGTGGTATTTAAGAAACGTCATTTAAACTGTCATTGCGCATCAGTATAAATGTCAAAATGAACCGATATTTGGGAAATAGTCTACAAAATGTATTTTGGGCTCATGATTTTGCTCGGAAAATGTTTTACTCACGATTTGTTGTTTTTTTGGCAATGCCCCTCGACAAACTAACTTTGACAAATTCCCTCGCCTTCGGCTCGGGAATTTGATCAAGTTAGTTTGTCTTGTGACATTGCCAAAACAAAATACTTTCGTAAAACATTTTTACCGGCAAAAGCATTTGCCCTTAATACATTATTACTGATAAAATATTGAACAATACACGTTTTCGTATGGCACTTAACGAGACTCGTTGGATTGCCGCAAAACTCGTATCGTTAAGATGCTCATAATTAAACTTATGTCGTTAATATCTATAATATAGTCAGGATTACCATGTAACCATTTTGCTGCTGCACTAGCTGTGTGCTTAGTTTTTGTTTAAAATTGTTAGTGTTTCTATTTTCTACGTTTACCGGCTGTGTGAGTTTATTGAACTAATTCAATTTGATTTGTTATCTTTAATTTAATTCTATATAGTTGGTTTTAAATTTATGGCATTCTAAACTCACTGTTATTATGACTATACCAGTATTATCTCTGCTTTGACAATAAAGAACACTTTTACTCTACTGTGATGCTTTATTTGACCTTATATTGCACCAATTACTGGAACTTTTTAGGCATAACTGACTATAATGCAATGGTATTTATATTTGTAAGTAATTTTATGTTATAACAGTTACATATGACTTTCTTATGCTTTAGTTTATTTTCAATCAATTTTCTTTTGGAATTGAATTTAAGTACCTCATTTACCCTTTTACAAATTATGAATTATCCATGTTATTAAATAATATTACTAGTTCAGGTAGAAACATTTACTCTTAAAAGAAAAAAAAACTCAGGTAGGATTCACACATAATCAAGACTGTTTTAATTCATGAAAAATTCGTATCCTTTTTGTTTAATAAAAACCAAGTTCGAAATGATGTGGCAATTTGAATGTCTGTCACTGTCACCTTAAATTATGCGAGTGTGAAATCAATCACAAATACATTTTTGTTACACTACCGGTCATTCAACAAACTTTAATTAGTAAGTAATGCCTTGTATAATTACCACATTTTACTCTTTCTATGTTTTACCGCAGATCTCATTGCCGTAAGATGCTCCTTTATCAATCCAAATCGCATCCAGTACACTCAGAGAGGTCTCTTAATGTCCACACAAACATATTATGAATGTACTCAACTATCAGGAATTGCAAGGACCTCTCAGCCAAATACGACAAGACACCTGCTATCTTCCCCAACAGAACTGTCAATATTGACCAGCACCAAGCCATCCACATCTTCCTTCACAAGCCTCTGACCACCCAGTACCACAAACCTTGACTAGATGCAAAATACCAAAAAAAAAAAAAACGTCACTTCAATAACAAGCGTAGCGAAGTACAATTTCAGTAGGTGAAAACTTCTTTATCCACACCATAAGACGTTCACTCTGCTATCAAACTCGATATAAGCTACTTCCAGTAATACCAACCTCTGCTATCTAATTCATATGATGTAATCCTTTATCTAATAGACGTGTCTGTCTGGGACGCTGTTTCAGCAGCCAAACCGTAAGAGATAGAGAAAAAAGTTATTAAAGTTATATGTTTGGAATGGTCATGTCAGGTCAGGAACCGAATTTCAGTCTCTAACACTAATTATTATCTTAATTATCCTAATCCTAATTTTTTAGGTTAGATTCTAGGCTAATTTTATCAATGCGAATGCGACTGGTAGTTTGCTACCAACAATGACGTCATATACGTACGTGTGGTGAATACGCGTTCTATTTGCAAAACGGTCTTTTTTGTTTTTTTAAATGAGACATTTGTCTGACTGGGTTGCTAGTTAAATGATAATAAGCTTAGTTTTGCATCCAATTCCAGAATTTGCTTCTGTAGATTATTATTGTGTAATATATGGTACTCTCACCATTTTGATTCTCCTCCATAAATTCACCATATCATATTATTGTTAAAAATTCATTTTTACTCTCCTCTATAATTTTATTGTTATATACAACTCTTCACATACCAAATACCTAGATTTAAACTCGTTTAGTAAAGGGTTATATTTAGAATTTTCAGCCACTTACAACCGTTTTACATTTTATTAAGTCAAAATTTTTCTTGCACATAAAATTAGTGATATTGTTTCAGCATTATTTTTACATTTCAACGCTACATAATATGCATCATATTTATTCCATACACACTATATTGAATAGGTATTTGATATTTAATCCTCCACTTTATTTCAGATAATAATTAAATTATGTTAGAATCTTTCTGTTTCTAATATTGCATCGTTCAATTGAATTTTAAATTCTATTCCATTATTTTACCAAAACCATTTTTAATAACTTTGATATCCTTTTAATATTAAACCCTTACTCTAAAACCATTACAATATAGTGCGGTTGGTCTGTTTCACTATATGTTTACAGTTCTTGTTATTTTATTACAAACATATTTCACTAAATTCTCTCATTGATCCTTGTTTTTTACTATATATTTCACCTCGCTTCACTTTAAATTTAAATCACTACCTACATTCCTGAGCTGTGTGTCTCCTCCATGTCATTGCTAGTCTTCCCTGTGATTGTATACTCTAGCTACAGCTTGCTTTATATTGTCGTTATTGGTTTCGCTGAAGGTATGTTTTAACCACCTCCATTTCCTTTTTTGATGTCTGTCTGTTTATTTGAAATTGTATTTGGTCACTATGCAGGGTGCCCATTTTAAATTGTGAACCCTGAAGTTTTTAGATACCTAATCCGTCAATCAAATTGAAATAACTTTGTGTTTTACATTTTTAATTTATAGGGTTCGTCATAAACATCGGACGAATTTCATTTTGTAATATAGTTGACAGTTCGTAACTATGGAGCAGCTCTTTTTTTATATTCGAAGCTTATTTTAGTAGTAAAAAGTCTATTACTACTGTTCAGAGACTATTTCGACATCAGTATAATTTATGACATAGTCATGCAGTTCCATCTCCAAACACAATAAAAAAATGGGTTTCAAATTTACACAAACTAAATCGGTTTTAAACAGAATGTCACCAGAGAGACCAAGATCAGCGGAAAATGTGAAAGGGTAAGAACAGCGTTCGAATGCAATCCCTTATGGGAGGATTTACCTATTTTACTTTTACAAGATTCAAGTTGTGCATCAACTAACAGAACGTGATTGTGTTGCTAAAGCAAACTTTTACTATAAATTTCATGCTCTATTGGAGGAATCTCCCCAAATTATTAACATGTTTATGTTAGAGGAAGCCAATTTTCATTTGTCACGGAATGTACCTAAACCAGGACATTAAGTTACCGAAAATCCTCAGGAGCTTCATCCAAACCTGCTTCATAGCGCAAAAGTTACTGTGTGGTGTGGTTGTATCGCCAATTTGAGTAATAGTACCTTTTTTCCGAATACGAAAATGAAAAAAGTGGAACTGTAAACTTGGTTCATTATATCGATGTATTGTGTACATTTAGAGCTGCAGAATTGGAGCACACATATTGCAAGGTTATCGATCTTCTCTAACTCTAACTTCTTCAAATTGGAACTGTGAGGAATTAGGGTTTCCAGTCCCGGGATCTGGTCCCGGGACAGTCCCGGGATTCTACCACAAAAACGGAGTCCCGGGACTACAGCCAGCCCAGGCGAAGTCCCGGGACCATGTCAACATGCGTGCGTATACTCGATATTAGAGAATTAGGACGAGTATTCACCGGCGTCCGGCGTATTACTCATGTCTGTTGCACATTCTGCATTTCTGCATTATTTGCGTTTACTTAGGCAGGAGAGGTATTGTTTTTGGTAGGTTACAATTAAACCTGTGTGTTGTTTCAGCCACATTTGCATATCATCTCCTATTTATGTATTTGTCTGTTTCTTTTGTTGGATTTAGATATATTTTACTCGTAGTCGTGTGCGTACGTAGTAAAAGTAATGTAACTAAATTTGTAGACTTTTAAAATTATGTGCGAAGAAGCTGAATAATTTATATTTTTGGGTTTTAAATGTGTTCGTTATTTGTCTGCGAAAGCGGTACAATTAGAATGAATTCCGATTAGCAACCTACCTTCATTCTACATTAAAAACAGTAAGGAATTGAAGTCAATATGGCAACAATTTGATATATTGAAGATAAACAACTGGCGAAATGTAAAGTTTGTTGCTATAAAATGATCATAATCAGAAGCAGCTTGACGAAAGGATTACAAAAGCACTTTGCAGTTAAAACAAAAGGAAAAGATGAAGAGCGACATTTTTAATACAAGAAGAAAGCAATGAAGTTATAGAAGAGTCCCAACGCAGTTTATCAGCACAGAAATACTTTATTAAAACACTTGTTTTTCTGTGGAAATTGTATTCGGAAATTTCACCTGAACACTATTTCCCTTTCGGGACCATTTTCGGGATTTTCGGGACTAGTCCCGGGACTTGAAATTTAGCTCGTAAGTCCCGAAAACACTTTTGGTCCCGGGACTTGGAAACCCTATGAGGAATACTAATGCATAATAGGCCAGTCAATAAGTCGTTTAAAATGGCTTTTAGTGGGAGCTATTCCGGACAAACTGGAATTAATTTTAATCTGTTTGATTTGGTGTTAGGAAATGTCTCTTAAAATTGCACCCCCTAGATGGCCTACATAATACAACTGATATCAGTATAATTATGCCTCTATAATATGTGAATTGTGCAAACCATATCTCCGAAACTTTCCCCATGACTTTTTCCGGGTTTGATTTTAATAGTTATTTATATACCAAGAGCATTTTTGACGATGTTTATGCTCTTTCGAGGTTTTATAAGGTTTATAATGATCGTGGTGCGTACGTTTTATTTTCCACTTGAATAGCTTGAAAGTTTGCAGAGCTAATGTTCTAGGGCATTATGAGCGGGTGTAATGGTAACGCCCGCTCATTATGCCCTCTCTCGAGAGGGCATAATGAGAGGGTGTAATGATAATGCCTGTTTTCATGGTTGCATCGGAGAAAAAGGATAAGGCAGAGAATTTAAAGATTGCAATATTCTTAAATTAATTGGAGGATTGGAAATCTATAATACTTTTCATTTTGCTGAAGATACAGTAAAAAGTTTAGAAACTGTTATAGAAAAATATGATACTATTTGTAAGCCTAGAAAGAACACTGTCTTTGACAGGTTTAAATTCTTTAGTCGTACACAAAGAGAAGGTGAGTCTAAAATGGAAAGGGCATATAAAGAAAATCAAAAGCTATTCTACGGTACGATGAGAAATATGAGAAAAGGAAAAACACCAACTTTAAACAATATCAAAGACGAAAAGGGAGAGAACCTAACAGACGAAGAAGAGATAATGGAAAGGTGGAGACAATACTTTAAAAGGTTACTGGAAGGAAAAGACCTAGAAAAAGAAGGAAAGAGAACAATAGTAACAAAGGAAGAGCGAGAACAAGAGCAAAACGAAGAAGGCAACATTACAACAGAAGAAGTGAACGAAGCAATTGCGAAGACTAAAGCAGGAAAAGCACCAGGACATGGCCAAACAACAGCAGAAATGCTAAAAGCATCATCAGAAGAAACAAGGGCGCACGTTAGAAAGCTTTTCAACAAAGTAATGAATACAGGACAAGCACCAGAGGACTGGCAAAAGGGAATAATCACACCAATTTTTAAAAAAGGGGACGTAAAAGAATGCCAGAATTATAGAGGAATCACACTGCTCAGTACGGTAGCAAAAACATTTGCAAGAATTCTCGAAAAAAAAATAAGGAGGCAGATAGAAAATACACTAGAGGATAATCAGTACGGGTTCAGGCCAAATAGAGGAGTTCAGGATGCCATCTTTATACTCAGGCAGATAAGCGAGAAAACGATTAGGGAAGCAGGAGAAGTGAATTTATGTTTCATAGATCTAGAAAAGGCGTTCGACAGAGTGAACAGGGATGACATGTGGAAAGTTTTAAAAGAGAGAGGGTTACAGCAAAAAGTGGTGAGAAGCGTACAGAGCCTGTACCAAAACACAACAAACTACGTGAGAACAAGACATGAAGAACCAATACAATTTGAAACAACAAAAAGAGTGAGACAGGGATGTATTCTGAGTCCGCTACTTTTCTCCCTAGTGCTGGATGAAGCAATAAAGAAAACAAGAAAGGAGGCTGAACACTACGAAGTAGGAAATTGGAGAATGGAGAATATAAGAGTTTTAGAGATTTGTTATGCAGATGATATGGTAATCATAGCGAAGAATGAAAAAATATTAAACAAAAATATAGAACATGTACAAAGACAGCTGGAAAACATAAACATGAAAATCAACAGTAGCAAAACAAAAACCATGGTAATAAGCAGAGAAAAAACAAAGCACGAAATAGAGCTGGAAGGGGAAAAGCTAGAACAAGTATGCAGATTTAAATATCTAGGCTCAGTATTGTCACAGGACGGAAGAATAGACGAAGAAATAAAAGAAAGAAGAGGAGCAGCGGGAAGATTCTTTAATAGTATCAAGAACACATTCCTAGGAAATAAAGAAATACCAACTAAAACGAAAGTACAAATATATAAAAAAGTAGCAGTACCAATTCGGCTCAGAATCATGGATAACAACGGAAAGCCAACTAAACAAGCTAAGCAGTACCGAAATGAGATTCCTAAGGAAGATAGAGGGAAAAACAATTATGGACAGAGTCAGAAACACAGTATATAGAGAGAAACTGGAAATAAAGGCAATAGAATCCAAGATAGACGAGAGACAAATGAGATGGTTTGGACACGTAATGAGGATGGGAGAGGAAAGAACGACACGATGGGTATTCGAAGCGAGAACAAAGAAAAAGAGAAGAAGGGGTAGACCGAGAAAAACATGGAATGAAGAGGTAAAGGATGCAGTAGAAAGGAGAGATATTAAGTGGGAGGAGACAAGAATAATGCCGCAGGATAGAAGACGATGGAGAGAGGCATGGAAAAGACAATAAACATCAACACCCAGCCTTACACTCGAAAGGGTAGAAAGGCTTAAGGATTAAGTAAGTATAGTACATTTTTTTCTTATAATAATTTTCAAGGTCAACTTTCTAAGGGATAAGTTGCATTCCTGTAGGGTCCCTAGTTTTAATAATGTTGGTACATAGATTTTTAGTTCTTTTCTTCCACTAAAAAAATTAATGTCATTTTGACAGATATGTCAGAATTTAATATCGCTTGCTTCATTTTTGCATTTAAAATATTTCTTGGTTTTCTTTTTTTATCCGATTTTATTGATGATGATGATGATGATACCATGTTAAAAAAGAAATTTATCAAGAGTTTAAATTAAGAAACTGTGACATTCAAAATTGACACATAACCATAATTTTGAATAAGTTCTACCAACACGAGGTATAAAAATTTCCTAGCATTTTAATCACATGTCTACCAACATTGTAACACTTTGACAGTTATTATAGAAAAAAACGTACTTTAAGTAAGTATACAATCCAAACTAAAAATTTTATCGTGATTTTATAAATGTTTTAGAGTTAACTTTGTCTGTGATATTGCTGAATGTTGAAGCTGTCTTTTGTTTCAATGATTTTAACATAGATTTACTTAATGTTAACACTGCAGCTTCTGTGTGTATTATAGATTTTTTTGAAACTTTCGGATTCTCTCAGTTAATTACTGAACCGACTCTTGTAACAAAAACCTCTACTACACTTATTGATTTTATACTAACTTCTAAAACGGACATCGTAATTTCCTCTGTTGTACCAGTAAATGGTAATTTTGATCATTATTCGGTATGCTGTAGTTAGGGTTTCCAGTCCCGGGATTCTACCACAAAAACCGAGTCCCGGGACCACAGCCAGCCCAGGCGCAGTCCCGGCCATGTCAACATACGTGCGTATACTCGATATAAGAGAATTAGGACGTGTATTCACCGGCGTCCAGCGTATTACTCATGCCTTTTGCACATTCTGCATTATTTGCGTTTTGCGCAGACATGAGAGGTATTGTTTTCGGTAGGTTAGAATTAAACCTGTGTGTTGTTTCAGCCACATTTGCATATCTTCATATCTTCTATTTATGTATTTGTCTGCTTCTTTTGATGGATTTAGATATATTTTACGCGTAGTCGTGTGCGTACGTAGTAAAAGTATAAGGTAACTGAATTTGTAAACTTTTAAAATTATGTGCGAAAAAGTTGAATAATTTATATTTTTGGATTTATATAATAATATAATAATAATAATAAATCGCCTTTATTGATAATGATAAAAACAACACATATTATTTTGTTTGCGCGAGGCGAGATTCAGCACAGCTACCAAATATAGCTGGGCCGTTCTTCCACCTAACCCCGCAGAAGAAAAAAAAACTTAAACCTAAGCCCTATGTACCGCACATGAGACTATATGTAAATAAAAACGTAGATTTCAATTAAAATAAAACATTCTAAGTTGAGGGAAAAAATATACACACAACATTAGATACTACGAGATAGCACGCAACGTACAATTTAAAAGTAATTTCTTAAGCTGGCACCGAAACCTGGCTGGTGTTAAAGTTTTAATATCCAGGGGCAAAGCATTGTAAATTTTTGCAATCGAATAAGAGAAGCACCGTTTAGCTTGCTCACTGGACAACAATGGTATACTCAATCTACCCCTGAACCTTAAATTTAAGTTATGTACATCAGTACGATATGTAATTGTATTGTAGAGATAAGGTGGACATTCTGAGATTATAATTTTGTGACAGAGACAAGCGGAGTGCAAAAAACGCCTGCTGCTCATATCAAGCCAACTCACTTCCTTTAGTTTATGTGATATTCTTTCGTACTTTCTTATCCCAAATATTAGCCGTAAACAAGAATTTTGCAGCTTTTGAATTCTGGATTTATCTTGATAATCTAAGCAAGGACCATAAACTGTATCACAGAAATCGAATTTAGACAAAACTAGGCTATTGCACAGCATAACTTTAATTTGTTTATTTAGAACATGTCGGTTTTGAAAAATAAGCCGAAGGTTACAGTATGCACTCTGCAAGCACCTAGACACATGCTGTTTAAAACGCAGGCCGCTGTCAAGTGTTAAACCCAGATTTTTAGCAGAATCAACTAATGGGAGAGTTTTATTTTGTATCCTAATATTTACTAAATTTGAAAGTTTTTGTCATTTTTTTTGCCAAATATTAAAACAGCTGATTTATTTGGATTTAATTGTAAGGCATGTTGCTCAGAAATGTTTGCCAGGTTCTCAAGATCTAAATTTATAGCTTCACACGACTCTACAATTTCGTCGGGTTTGAAAGATTTATAAATTTGCGAGTCGTCTGCATAAAAGTGGGATGTACTCGATTGCAAAACTGAGGGGAATAACGAAGTATAAATTGTGAAAAAAAGTGGTCCCAGAATAGACCCCTGCGGTACTCCAGAAGAAATTTTACAAAATTTGGATTGCTTATCATTAAGACTAACAGCCTGACAGCGGTCTGAAAGATAAGCTGCTAACAAAGTAATAGCCTGTTTACTTAAGCCAATATAATGAAAAATTGAAAGTAATACATCATGGTTGATAGTATCAAAAGCCTTAGAATAATCAAGTAGAACAAGCACTGTTAGCTTACCTTCATCAGTAGCTAGAATTATATCGTTAGTAATTTTTAGTAATGCCGTACTGCAACTGTATCCTTTCCGAAAACCTGACTGTACATCAGGCAATACCTTAAACCGCTCAATATGTTGTCGTAGTTGTCGCTCCATTATTTTTTCTACAACTTTTGACAAAACGGGAAGAATACTTATTGGCCTTAATTCTTTAAATTCAGTTGGTGATGTGACTTTGGGTAAAGGTTTGACAAGAGCTTGTTTCCAACACTTGGGAAATACGGAATTAGTTAGACAATAATTCATTAAATGGGTAATTATTGGAAGCAAAAACGGAATACAAAATTTAATAATGGAAATACTCAAACCATCCACTCCAATAGCTTTAGTCTTGATTGATGAAATTATTTTCAACACCTCAATTTCGTCCGTAGGCATAAAGTTGAAGACATCTGATATATGTGCTTTTGTTTTATTTAAATAAAAATCTATTACCTGACCATCAATGTTTACCTTAGGTATGCTATTAATAAAAAAATTATTTAGTTGGCCGCAGTCGGATAGATGAGGAGGAAATTCGCGTTTATGCTGTTTATTAGAAATATTCAGATTTTTAAAGTCACTCCAGAGTGAAGCAGAATCAGCTCTAAATTTGCAATTATAATATGCTTTCTTTTCCCGTTTTATTGCGCTATTCGTATGATTTCTAAGTTGTTTGTAATATTTCCAGTGTTCCGGGTTCTTACTTTTCTTGAATCGACTGAGAGCCTTATCACGTGTACTTATCATATTTTTAATATTATTTGTTAACCAAGGAGCGTGAGGTTTGGTAACTCTGGAAGAAATAATTGGTGCATGGATATTAAGAAGCGTATTTAGGCTGTCAACAAAAAACTTAACTTTACCATCTATATTATTAATGCTATAAACGTTATTCCACGGTATTGAGCGTAAATCGGCATCGAATTGAGAATAATCGAAATTTTTAAAATCTCTATATGTTCGTATAACTGCTACAGGAACTACATGAGGTACATTTATTGAACAATATATTAAGTGGTGATCAGATATTTCGTGCATACTTAAGACGCCAATGTTGGAAACAAGCTTCCTGTTTGAAACGATTATTAAGTCAATTAGAGAAAACGATGATTGTGTAATACGGGTAGGTTCGCTAATTACCTGTTTTAAACCAAGGCTCTCGAGAAAATCAACCATATGCAAAGTAGAACAGCTTTCCGTATCTGCCATGTCGATATTGACGTCACCAAAGAAAAATGTTTCGTTATTCGCCGATAACATCATTGATAATGTAGTTTCCAAAGTGTTTACAAATTCCATATAAAATCTTCTGTGTGGGTTGTACACAACTCCAAATGCATATTTACATTTTTGAAATGTCATTTGTATCCAAAGTTGTTCAATATCAGAACTACTCTCTAAAATGGAAAAAGAAAAGGGTGACTTAATATAAAAAGCAACACCGCCTCCACATGTCACTCTATCTCTACGCACAACGTTATAACCATCAATACATATCGCACTGGTCGAAATATCTGCGGTCAACCAAGTTTCGGTACAAGCGACCAAATCGTATTGACAAGACAACACCTGCTGCTTAAAGTTATCGAAATTATTTAAGATAGAACGTACATTTAGGTGGGCGCATTTTAAAGTATTTAACATTAGCAGCTACAACAGCTGACTACATTAGTATCTTCATTGTGGTGCCATTCCCAAAGATACAAAATTAATTAATGAAATAAAATAAAATAATGCCACATTACAAACAAAAACAAGAAATTTACTAAAATTTTGATTTTTTACAAAACCAAACAATTATCTATCTAACAGAATAAAAAGTTGAACAATATTATTAATTATTATTTACAAAAAACAAAGACAATAGAGCAGATATAAACTATTTGGAGAATTTTACACGCCAAATATTTAACATTTAATTCATTAATATGCGTAACCGGGCCAAATTAAATACTATTTTTATTTTAAAAGACAGGTAGAAAAATAAATGCAGTTCCAACGAAAATGTTATCGCCAAATGTAAATTCTGCATGCCAAAGTCAAAAAGCAGCAAATATTTGCTGCACTCCGATAGAAGGCACTGGGTAATCTTATATGTATATTAAATGCCAGTTTTTGACAAACAAAATAGAAGTATGCAGCATTACGCCCTTCACAAACAAAAAAAAGTAATCAATTTATCTGCATAACAACAGATGAAATTATTCACACTTTCAAAACAGAAATTAGAGTTTCGAGGAAATTAAACTAAAATGTGGGCATAAAGATAAAGCCGCACCAGCATGCTATTCAAGATTGTGTAAATCGCCAATTGAACTTATAGGTTTTATGACAGTATTTACACTAACGAACACTCTACCATCTCGGGTCCAGGCTTTATCTCGTCCAACTCGTTTTTGTGCTTCAATCAGTAGTTCCAAACGCTCCTTTGAAAGATCTTCTCTGATTATTATACCAGTATTTCTTAGCAGTTTCCATATATGTGTTCGTATTTTTATTAGAATGAATTCCGATTTGCAACATACCTTCATTCTACATTAAAAAAAATAACGATTTGAAGTGAATATGGCAAAAATTTTATATATTGAAGATAAACAATTGGCGAAATGTAAAGTTTGTTCCTATAAAATTATCATAATCAGAGGCAGCTTGACGAAAGGATTACACAAGCACATTTTTAGTAGAAGAAAGCAATGAAGTTATAGACGAGAAATACATTATTTGACTTAAAACACGTTTTTCTTTGCAAATTGCATTCGAATATTTCACCTGAATACTATTTCCCATTCGGGACCATTTTCGGGATCTTCGGGACTAGTCCCGGGACTTGAAATTTAGCCCGTAAGTCCCGAAAACACGTTTGGTCCCGGGACTTGGAAACCCTAGCTGTAGTATCAATGTGCCAAACCTAAAAAACAAACATCCTATTTTTAAAACATAGAAGTTTCAGAAATTTTAATTATATTGATTTTGATTATGCTTTGCGTTCTATTCCATGGAATAATATTTACTATATAAATAATATAGATGACAAAGTCAAGTTTTTTAACGAAAATATATTAACTCTATTAAATTTGTTTGCTCCACAAAAAACACTTCGGATTACTAAAGCATATGCTCCATGGCTAACTAATACACTTAAAGACATGATGTTGTTAAGAGATCAGGCATTACATAATTCAAAAATTCAAAAAATCCAAATTTTTTATAAGCAACTGCGGAATCAAGTTTAAGTGCCATTAGAAGAGAAAAAAGGCATACTATAATTGTTTTGGAAAAACTTCTATCTCTAAAATAAATAGTCCTAAGACTTAAAGATCTGAGGCCAATCAGTATTCTACCAGCAATGTCAAAAATTATCGAGAGGATTATTGAGCAACAACTCCCTGAACATATCATACCAACATAATAATGCACAACACTACATGCTGTGTTAAATGGGCAAAAGTACCATGGTTGCATTTGACGGTTACTATTTTAGGGTTTTTGTGCACCTTACACCTTACCTTTACAAATCGATTTTCCGAGGTCGCCGCCTGAAGTAAGTTTGATGATCTAATTTCTGCTACCGATGCTGGCAAAGTCTCACAAAGTCTCTTAGATTATACAAAAGCTTTCGACACAATTGAGCATAAAACTTTGTTATCGATTTTACACTATACTCTATTCACCACGGTCCCGGATTGTCAAAAATTACGCTTTATGGTAGAACTGTTGAATTTCAATTGGTTTTTTTGTTACTACTAGGTTGGACAACGCAAAAGCGTAATTTTGAAAATTTGGGGTTTTGTTACCCGGCAACTTTTATTTATTTTTGCTTAAGTCAGTTCGAAATATAACCTATAATAGTTTTGACATTAGTAGCTTTATTAATTGTTTCTAGATACCCATAGCTTGACTTAGAAGTATTAACCATGACAAAGGATTGTTTTTAATTGGATTTTGACATTGACAATCCGGGACTATAGTGAATAGAGTTTATATTGGTTTAAAATCTGATGCAGTTTCCTTATTGTCGAATTATTTATGTGGGCGGTTACAAGCTGTCAGAGTTGGCAACAATATATCAAATGTTATAAGTAAAAATAGAGGAGTGCCCCAAGGCTCAATTCTTGGTCCACTTTTGTTTACGATTTACGTTTCTCATTTTTCTTCTGCGATTGTTTCTTGCAATTCTCATTTTTATGCTGACGATTCCCAGATTTATTTTTCATTTCATGCTGCAAACGCAAATTTAGCAAATTCATTTATTAATAAAGATTTGGAACGTCGATCATTTCTCAATAGCATTCATTAAAGCTTAATGCTAATAAATCGTCTGTAATATATTTTGGGAAGAAAAGATATTGAATTTACGAAACTTCATGTACAAATCAAAATTTTCAACAATTTATTACCAGTTGTTTTAAGCAACATGTCTCTATAAATGTTTGCAGAAAGCTTATTGTAATCTGCGATCTATATACCAAAACCGACATGTTTTGAACACCGGGGTGAAGGCTACATTATGAAGTAGTTTGGTTTTATCACCGATGGACTATTGCGACGTAGTATACGATTCATGTCTTGATTATCAGGATAAACTTAGGATTCAAAAACTACAGAATGCCTGTTTGCAACTTATTTATGGCATAAGTAAATATGACAGGATAACTTATAAACTGAAAGATGCTGGGTGGTTAAATATGATCAATAGGCGACTTTTTCATCGCTTTGTTTTGTATTATAAAATTCTGCTATTTAAGACACCACCGTACTTATATAACAAAATCTCATTTCGTACAGACGTGCATAATTTGATTTTGAGGTTTAGGGGTAATATCACTGTTCCAGTACATTACAGTGAATTTAGAAAACTACGTTATTTATATAACATTGGTTTGGTAACTTGCCCGTACACCTCAAAATACAAACACTCTCTGCGTTTAGGTGCCAGCTCAGCAAAACACCTCATTCAAGACAAATTTAAGATTCTTTTATATTTTTAAATGCGTGGCGGATTTCGGGCAATAGCGAAAGCAAAGTCTGACTATATATATAGTATTTGTTTTTCTTTTGTTTTTGAAACGTGGAATTAGGTGGAAGAGCAGCTCACTGCTTCTGATTTGAGCTGAATCTCGCCCTCCATATATTTCTTTTTTATTAACAATTGAACATAGGTATTGCAATGGTAGGCTCTCACTAATAATGTTGTTATAAATGTTGTAAATTTAATTTAAATAATTAGAGTTACCAAGCAAATATTATATGGGTTCGTACTAATTAATCTCAGGGTCGACTAAAAGCGAGTTGTAAATTGACTCAAATAAATAAATGGTTGTATGCCCCTACTGTTATTTTATTTACCTGCAATTCGAATTATTAAGGCTAGCTCAAATAGGCAAGAGATCTCATTAATCTTCAGGGTGGATTCATTCTGTTGTTAATAGTGAAATTTATATGTTACTTCACTGTGCGGAGTTCAATGCCAAAATAAAATGCGCAAACTCGAAATAATCTGTCAAACTACTTATCACTGAAAGTTACTAAATGCAGGTCGTGCCGTGTTTTAAAATTTGAATTACAGCAATTTATGAGCAAATTAACCAGGTAATTTGAATTCTCGCGCTTTGTTATAGCGTCAGTAATTATCTTCTGTATTAGATCTTACGCGGGAACGCTGTGCCTTCATTTGTCTTGGACCAAGTCGGATTTAAGAAAAACATAACCTCAATTTTGATTTATGAGATTTCCAGATCTAAGGCATTTACTAGCTATTCAATCTGACTGGAATCGGCTTCCTCGCATGGAAGTCTCGGTATATGGCGAGTTTCGAGCTTCTAAGGCTAATATTTGCTTCACAACTAACCTTATAAAAATCTTCAGGTTGCGGCAACTCTTCGGAGACCATGAAGTGGCCAGATCTTCTTTTGGGGTACTGGAATTGCTGTACCGGGCTCGTATAATCTGGGCGGACGTGCAGCCGTTGAAAACCCGGGCTCAGGAACCTTTTTCGCTACCTGTGGCTGATGCTCTGAGACTCGACTGCGATGGCGGACGATGGTAATTATTTTAAGATGGGGGAATTCAAAACCCACATTTCCCCTGGTGCTGTGGTAATTTGTGATCACACTGGTGTACTTTTTATTGATAGATTCTATAGATTTCTATGTTAAAACGTAATTTTTCTGGACATACAATAAAACACCCTTCAATAAGTTATTCTTTTGTTAATTCCCCGCGTCGTTTTTAAACAATTGAACATTTGGATTATAAAAACGGAAATTGACCTTATTTAAAACACTTACTTTTACAATTAAATATTCTTAAAACTAAATAATTTACAGCAAAACCTTATTCATAAAAATTTGTCCTTTCAATCTTGCATTTTATGTCTCTTACACCCGTATTCATAGTCGTTCGCCAGCGGATCGCCGGCGACTCGCCAGAGATTCGATGAAATAGTAGGTTGGCGGCACTGTACGTCTATGTCAAATTCGAGGTGATCAGGTTAGGTTTTCAGTCAGTTTTGACAGAAACTGACACAAAATCTAACCTGCTAACCTCGAATTTGACATAGACGTACAGTGCCGCCAACCTACTATTTCATCGAATCTCTGGCGAGTCGCCGGCGATCCGCTGGCGAACGACTATGAATACGGGTGTTAGTGTCACTCACTTTGCACTGTTTAATTGTCTGTTCCCTTACTAGTTACACTGACTAGCAGTTCACCCATTCACTTCCTTTTACAAACTTGGTGTTCAATTAGGTGTCTGTTTTTCTTGCATTTTCCAAATCACTGTTTGAATTTCATCAAATTTTCAAATCTTGTTGTTCCATGATTGCCTTCTTAGATCTGGCATTGGGCTCTTTGCACCGTTTTTACAAACATTCTGCTTTTGTTACCTTTATGTAATAAGCTCATAAAACATATTTTAATAATTATTATGACTTCCAACTTTACTTGACACGCATGTAATATAAATCTTTCTGTGATAGATTTGTTTAACTGGATTGGCTTTTACTTTCCACCAACCTTTATTATTATTTTAAGCTAATTAAAATTAGGTGACTCCACTCTAGAAAATTTTGAGCTCTGCCATTTGCCTTCTGTTCTCAATCATTTTATTTACTAGAAGCATTGCTTTGCAAATGTAATTACTGATTAAAGTTTTTATGATACTTCTTGCAGTTATATAAAATATCTCACTCTGAGCTTTTGTGAAAAATTCATTAACTTGCCAATGCTAACAGAGTTGAGTTCGTAGGGCTTAAAACCATAGCAGTATATATATTTTTTTTATTAACTCATGTAAATTGTGTATTATTATTGTATGCGCAAATAAAGACCGTATTATTATTATTATTATATTACAAACAGTTTTCATGAACAGCTTTGAGTCAGTATTCAGCAACGATTCTCAGAAGATGTTGAAATAATAATATACAGCCAAAATAAAAAATGTATTATAACATTTGCAATTAAGGTCACAGGTGGTGTAGCTTGAACAAGTGTCCACGTTCGATCAGTAGAGTTAAACAACGCTCTTTCTGGTCAGAACTTCGATGGGAGTTCCATGGCTGCTTATCTCGGCACCTCGTGGTACGGCTGCCACGGAAATAGTTGGTCTCGGATGTCATAATAACATCATGACAGTCGTTAGTGGGGTTGGAAGTCCCCATAAAATGTACAGCGACGCCTATAATTGGCCTAACGGCTGTTGCCTGAGTACCAAAATAAAAATAACTGGACAAAATGCAATAATGTAAGTGCAAGTCGAACCAGTAGAAAAATTTATTTCAAATCTAATTAATTAGCTGCTCTCTATAAAAACCACTACAAATGTCTTTCGCATAAAAAAATCAATTATTTATTCACACGTTTATTTCAATATACTAATAAAAAATTACTATTTCATGTGTATATAATAAATATTCTTAATTATACTGTAAAAGAAGTTCGCCACTTTCGTGTCAATAGAAATCATACTCCATTGGTACCAAAGTAAGTTATGGTCATCTCTCAATCAAAAATTAACAGACTGAAAAGAACCACAACTGAACTGCATTACAATATAAATATCAACAATCTTTAAACATAATGCAAATGCACAACACCAACCCCTTGTTGGCTGTTGGTATAAAAAGAAAGTTTCTGTGTAATCCCCATTCATATTTAATATCGAAATGTGAGCACCGCCACATTGAAAACTAAATACTTAGTATCCAAACAGGATGGCAATCATTACTGATGCTAGAGATTACTTCAACCAAAAATTAAGAGGAAGTCCAGCTTATAGGTATCATATATGTATGTATACACAGCTATATACAGCGTATCTATCACTGACCTCTATAAGAGTGCACACTGTAATCGATATGTTGATCATTTATAATTTTTAAGAAGTCGAAGAAATGTATTTTTCGTCATGGTTGTACATATTACAGATTGATTCAGAATTCACGCCATATAATAATATTATCAGAAAACAAATCAAAACTTTAACGACGATTTAAATACCGCCCAAAACAAATGCAAATTTATTCATATTTATAGGTGGCCTTATTTTTATCTACTTATCACGATGCACTTACTTAATCCATCCTCTTTTAAGCGTGAAACAGAATAGACGCTCTCTGCCGCTCTTGACTGCCTCCAAATGTCAAACCTAAGTTCGGTCATATGGTGAAGTGGTAGCACTGCATAGAACGAACGCGTGTCAGTGCTCTACACTGCTGAAGTTGATCAACTTTCTACTTGTGACGTTGCCAACGCCGTGAACTGTCAACGCTACCCAAACATAACCAAAAATACCAGATTATCCAAAATGAGCATAAGCTGTGGTATTATTATATTCCGTATTTTGCAGGTTGATCATTAGGATCATTAAATACAATAAATACAGATTATAAAATAGTATAAAAACATCAAAATTATCCATCGTGAAGCTAACTACAAACACTGCAATGTTAGTTTTTGTAGGTTATGTTGTGTTTTTAAGGTTATGTTTACAACACTAAGCAGTACTCATTCTGTTCCTGTTAAAAAGTGTAGGCGTGTTTTTGCGCATAGGAACAGTTGGGAACGTTGTATTCTGTTTAGCACTTTTACCGTTAGGTGTTGAGGTAATTGTTCAAGCTTCTCCTTTCGCCACGGTTTTTTGCAAGTTGCTTTGCCTGTGCACAGTTACGTCCCCTTTTCCAGGATCTTGCACTAGTCCACATTTTGATTAATCTGCCGCTTGATCTTTTCTTGTCGCAGCCACTTCTCATATTGTTTTTGCCCAGCTGTGATTATGCATTTTATACAAGTGTCCCATCCCAGGCATTCTACGATGTTTAGTACGGATTCCACTTTCAGCCTGTTCCTTACGTCTTTGTTTCTTATCCGGTCCATTCTTTTAATTCCGATGCTCCTAGGTAGATACTGCATTTTGCTTTCTTGTAACTTGCTTTTCTGCCTTTTTCTTAGTGTCCATACTTGGTAGCAGTACGTTAACGCTGGTGTATGCGAAGTTGAAAAGTTTTACCTTTGCTTTTTCTATAAATACTTTTTCCAGAGCGAAGTAATTGGTTATTATATTTCGCGTTGCATGAATTCTGAATCACTTTACTATACAGTTTTGGAAACGTGACCAATTTTAATGGTAAAAAATGGGGAGACCAATTCGGACATTAAAAGATGTTAACCTAGGTCAGGGGTGGCGAACCAATGGCACGCGTGCCATTGATGGCACGCGGCAAAATAATTTGGGCACGGCCTTAATTAAGGAATTTAGGTACCTCATCGAAACAATTTATTTTTGCGGCTACATTTGAGGTCATAGTAACAAAGTTCATTGTAAACAAGGCTACCGGTGCCGGAGCGGCAACAGACTGCGCAACAGAGATAGGTAGATTTCACACGAATTTCTGACCGAACGGATGGGAGTGAGCTACGGAGTGAGGTAGCGCGGGCGACGCGGAGGGACGGCGAGAGGGGCGCTGTTACGTTTAGTTTGTAGTTCGCATGCAGTATTTGAAATAACTAGTTGGATTTTACTTTAAGCATTTATTTTATAAGTTTTCCCCTGGATCGTTAGGCAGCCCTATTCACATTTATTTTGAAATATTGAATAAATTTTCCCCTGCGTAGCTAGGCAACCCTATTTTCATCTTGTGATAACATTTTTTAGCAAATTATAGCTATGTTGCTATCAATGTAGACCACTCTGCATTCCAATAATTTTTCTGGTGGTCCTTTTCCAATTTTTTGGAGATTTTGATAACCTGAGTTGAATTGCGTGTGGTAGCATTTCTCGACCTTTCTCATCCCAGCCTTCGCTTGAATAAGTTGGTTGCCCCTCGGCTTCGTGCGTCACCAGCTTAATTATAGCTTGGTTCATTTGTGAGGGAGAATTTGGAAGCAACGAAAGCCCACTGAAGGTTAGGATAATTGTTTATGGTTGCAATCACGTTCACTACGCTCTTGCGGAATTTTGGGGTCCACTTTCGTTGTTTGCACGGCACTTCAGGCTGTCCGCCACCTGCAGGTTAGTCTTCTTCAGCTCCCGCCTTTTAGCTCGGTTATGAACCTAGAAATATGTATTTTTAGCATATTTCTACCTGGCATTATTTGATGGCACGTCATGGCCTCAGTAACCATTTCTTTAGAAAAAATGGCACGTAGATCAATAAAGGTTCGCCACCCCTGACCTAGGTTATTCGGGTCAGTAACTGAAACTGACTAATCGAAAATGATTCCTATTTGTTAATTATGGTATAGCCAAAAGACAACGTTTACAATATAGCAGTCGAAGTGCGATCTTTACATACTGCTTATTTGATTTAGAATTTATAACTTGATAGAGGTCAGTGGTATCTATCTATCGACAAACAATGGCAGCTGAGTAAATCCATTAAAAAATATCTAAAATTCTTCACATCTATGGCAAATCTAAAAAATAAAATGCTAAACATTACTTCACCTTAACAATTATATTTTCATACAACAAAAATATTACTTAAAAATAATCTTTCGTCTGTACAGAATAATGATTTTACGAAAATATTTTTATGTGGACAATCATCAGTGCAAATAATACTTTAACATTTTATTTTTGTAATGACTTAGTTTAGAGCATGTTCACTGTTTCCTATGTCGGGAAAAGTATTTTTCACTGTGGCACAAAATTATTTTCTGGGTGAAAATCGTGGATTGGTTGGTATGTGTGTAAAGCTGCGTAATTCATAGGACATATCTATTCCATGAGCAGTAGCTGTGTCGAGATCAGATTTACGGAAAATTATCATGCGTATATCACTATGCAGATAAATTCGGCCGGATTTTGAACTCATGAATCTGTAACAAATTATGCATATAATATAATTACATTAATACGGAAATTCCTTAAACAATACGAAAAAAAGCAATTTATTAATTACGTTTGATATTCTCTTCCTCACAACTTTTTAAAGAACTAATACATTCACTAAAATTACATCTAATAATTTTTCTGTTACTATAGTTCAGATCTCTATTTTAAAAAAAATGATGTCAAAACGCAAAAAATTGATAAAAACTAGCAAAAACAAAAAAACAATTTTTACATTGCTTTAAAACATTTTATGGATATGAATTTTAATCATTTTATTTATTATCAATTGCATTAATTAACAACAACCGATTCATATTATCACTAAAAATTGTTATTTAAAAATTTAAATAAATTTCTAAGAATATGCTATATCTATAATAATAATCAAAAGTTCTTATAAAATTATCAAACTAAATCGCTCTATTTCGCCATGAAACGAAATCTTTTATTTGAAAATAAATCTGGAGCTAGCAAAGCTGGCTAACACAAAACTTGATTACTGCTAAAGAATTGTAGTATTTACCGTAAATGTATGAGATATCGCAGCCATTTTGGGCCCCATTCCAAATTTTTGTCTTGAAATTCGGTAGGCATGTAAAGGGTGCGCTGGCGTATAAACGTCTGGGTGTTTGGAGGCATTTCGTTCAGGTCGTACATGATGACAAACATTTTCACAACCGTTCCTAAAGGATTGAACAACGTCACTTGAACTGTACCAGACTTGGGCACTTGATATCCTTTTCTTCCCAAATTTATATGTCCCTAAAATGTGTAACACTTCTGTTACAATTCTAGGAAATATTTAGATGTTTAGTTACATTGTTATTATCACATGTAGGTTAAGCTGAATATAACTTTTATTCACAACCCATAAATTATGATGGTATAATTATACTGATTTCAGATGTATTACGGGGCTCATAAAAATATCGTATATTAATCATTGTTATGGCCCATCTTCTTCGGGTTGTGGATGCAATGTTATATTGTACTTACTTGTGTCTTATTGGCATAATTACGAAAAATTAAACACTCGACCTTCGGTCTCATATCTAAACTTTTCTTGCGTGCCTTAGATGCCTAATAAGACACACGAGTAATATTATCGGTACACTTACCAAATAAGGAGAAGAAACTTTTTCATTATCTCCGAGGCTGTAGAAGAACACTGTAACAGGAACTACTAAGTGCTTAGGAACAAAAGACCCACTAGCACCCAATTCGGCTGTAAATCCATGCACTGTTGAGACCGGCTCAAGGCGTCCATTTAAAACTGATTCTTCGAAGGTACCTGTTTGAACAGTAGAATTAAAATCCACATATACTATTAGCTGGATGCATAAAACTTCATTTGAGACAAAATATATTGCTTTATAATACTTTAGTAAAGTACAGGCAAGAATGAAGATAATTTAATTTAAATATTCGCTTACAATGTTTTAACCTGCTACTATTTAAAGTAGTATATGCTTAAAAATATCATGACTGAGTAGTTTAATTCTGAATTCAATTATTATTACGGTTAGATGAAATAGGTTATTTTTCCATCGTTACATTTCAGTGAGATATATAGGGTAGGCCACGAAACTTAAGAGCCTCTTACTATTTGGCATTGCAACCTAATGTACACATTTCATGGGAATTCTGACAGCTGTAAGTTTGAAGACCAGTTATATAATTTAAATGATCGTTACAAGCACAGAAAAAACCAACACTATTTACCATTGGGTAACAGTGTCAAGAAGGCAATCAAAGTTTCGTGGATCACCCTGTATAACATTTAGGAAGTCCAAGATGACGATAACTGAAACATCATTGCTAACATAGTGCAAAATGGATGTTACTGCTGCTACTAACAACATTTAGTTATAAAATGTTTTCTTGTATTCCCATGGAATAGCAATACCAGCAAAATAATTGTAGAACAATCGTATGAATTATAAAAAATATATGCTCCAATCAAATTAATATTATCTTCACTTCTAATTTTATTAAAAAATTGGAGTTTATATTATTCACTTTTTGACATTGCCTGAAAATTATAAAAAAGTTTGAGTTTGCAATTAGCGATCAATATAACATACAGTGAGCATATATTATTAGTTATTAGTTTTATAAGTTTTATATGGATGAGATTTCTATCGCATTTTTTTCAATTTCAGTTTTATCGGTTGGGTATAAATCCCAGTTTTTTACGCAATTATATCTGTACTGCAGAATAAAAGAGTATTATGTCTTACGATAATCTCTGAAACTTCTTTGTGGCGTGAATCTATAATTCATATTCTTTTTTGGGTATTTCGCCACTCTGCAAATTAAAATTATTAAATAACGTATTAAATAACGGACGTTTCGAGGGACAATCTGCCCTCGTTGTCAACGAATAACAATTAAAAAGGAACAGCTAAGTTTTCTTGTTCCTTTTTAATTGTTATTCGTTGACAACGAGGGCAGATTGTCCCTCGAAACGTCCGTTATTTAATACGTTATTTAATCATTTTAATTTGCAGAGTGGCGAAATACCCAAAAAAGAATATGAATTATTATGTCTTACATTCATTCTTTTCAGTGCAGTAGCGTGTTCTCCTATCTTACTGTATAAAGAAGTTGTTCTTGTTTAAATCATATTAAATAACCTAGCTACCTTAAATAAAATTGTACAGAGTACTTTGTAGTACTACTAAAGTGTTACGTCATTCCATTCATGTGGTAGACACATTATAAAAATTATGTATACATATTCCGTTCACATTGTTTTGGCATAATAGCTGCTTTCGAATTGAGTGCAACTAGCACTGGTGCAATTGACTCTGGGGTGAGTTGCTTTGTAATTCAACAGACGTTGCATTACTCTTGGGTAAAATACATAACCTAACTAATTTGCTTTTGAATTGAACGTTTAAAATAAGGGCGGTATATGCAGACTAGGCTCAAAATAGATTTAAAGAACTTAATTCGTAGGAAAAGGTTCATTGAAATATAATTAATAATTAAATTTTAAAAATCTGTTAATTACAGTAAATTTAGCTGATACTGCGGATAGCTTGAGAATTTTTGAATCTTCAGACACGAATTCATTCAGTGAAGGTCAGCTGATGAAAATAATGAAAATTGAGAATTTTGTCTAACAGATTGTGCCCCATTATGATGATAAAACATTCCAATCACATTTTAGAATAAGCAGAAAGATTGTCAATATTTCGCATACAGCACAGTAGAAATACCTATTCTTTTCGTCTTTTAGTCAAAAAGGCGGTTAAATCTGACAGCTTCACAGCTGATTCTAAATAACGCAACAGCGCATGTCAGGGCTTGTTGCACCTCAAATTTTCATGGGACTTAAGGGGGCAGGGGAAGGAAGACTAGCGTTAGTTACTCCAAAAATTATGTTGTAATTCGAACGCGAGGTAACTTACTCGCTGCACTCCAGAACACTCTAATGTGTAATTCGAAAGCAGCTAATATGAGGCCATGGATAGTTGGCAGTAAAGCTGTTTGTTTAATTAAAGTATGTTTTTTTCTATAATAACTGTCAAAGTGTTACAATGTTGGTAGATATGTGATTAAAACGCTAGGAAATTTGTATACCTCGTGTTGGTAGAACTTTTTCAAAATTATGGTTGTGTCAATTTTGAATTTCAAAGTTTCTTAATTTGAACTCTTGACAAATTTCTTTTTTTAACATGGAGTCATCATCATCATCAATAAAATCGGATAAAAAAAGAAAACCAAGAAATATTTTAAATGCAAAAATGAAGCAGGCGATATTAAATTATGACATATCTGTCAAAATGACAATCATTTTTTTAGTGGAAGAAAAGAACTAAAAATCTATGTACCAACATTATTAAAACTAGGGACCCTGCAGGAATGCAACTTATCCCCTAGAAAGTTGACCTTGAAAATTATTATAGAAAAAAAATTTACTTTAGGTTACGTTTTTCTAAGTTTAAGGTTATAGTAAGGCTGCCAACCGTCCCGCATTGTGCGGGACGGTCCCGTAATAGCAGTACTATTCCCGCATTCAAATACTGCATTGAAAACGTCCCGCAAAACGTCAAATGCGTCCCGCTGGTCCCGCATTTGTTAGTCTCGAATGCTTATAGTCTTAAGAGCTGGTGACATTTTTTAGTGATGATTTAGTTAAGGCCTATTTTTTGAGAGAATGTTGCGGGAGGCATGTATAAGTGTGAGCTGTAAGGATTATCCTTGATAGCAGTATCGGAGGGAGGCAGAACACCCCCAATTTGGGGTATATGTCAAATTCGAGGTTAACAGGTTAGGTTTTGCGTCAGTTTGTGTCAAAACTGACGGAAAACCTAACCTGCTAACCTCGAATTCAACATAGACTTTCAGTGCCCCAACATATTATTCATACGTTTGAATTTCCACAGCCGCCCTTATGGACTTTTTTAATGTAAATCTATGTCAAATTCGAGATTAGCAGGTCAGGTTTTCCGTCAGTTTTGACACAGACTTACCCAAAACCTAACCTGCTAATCTCAAATTTGACATATAGTGACAGTGCAAATTAGGGGTGTTCTGCCTCCCTCCAATACTGCTATCAAGGATAATCCTTACAGCTGACTATGTCCCAGCCAACGGATTCTCTGGGCCTTCGTGAATCTGACTACATCTTCTCCACACATTGCTTCTAGTATTTCATGATTCATCCTTGGTCTTATGTCTTCATTATCCCGTATTGGGCCAAGTATGGTTCTTAACATTTTACGTTCGAAGATTCACAGTTCCTCTTCTTCCTTCTTGTGGCAGCGATGATTTCAGCGGCATGAGTAATTACTGGCCTTATTAGACTTCTGTATATATTTACTTTTGTTTTAATTGTTTATCTTTCAATAAATGTTTATTTGCGTAGTACCTAAGTTTTATATCCTTGTTGAATTCTATTTTTTATTTCCTCTCTTCTATTATTGTTCTGGTTGAGTCGTATTCCCAAATATGTGAAGTTACTAACTTCTTCAATTTGTAACTGTCAATTTGTAAATATTTCTTTGTTGTTTGTATACCTTTCTGTTTCATGTATTTTGTTTTATTTTCGTTTATCTTCAGACCTATGTTTAATGCTTCACTTTCTATTATTTCAAAGTTTCCTACTAGTGTTTCTTCAGAGCGTCCTATTATAATCAGTAGGTCATCTGCGTAGGCCAGATATTGCGCTGATTTACTTATTGTGGTTCCCTGGTAATCTGGTAATCTGTTGTACTGATGACCTTTTCCAGTGCAATGTTAAAAAGCGTTGTGGATAGTATATCACCCTGTTTTATGCCGGAGTTTGATTCAAAATTGTTTGTATCACCTTCGTTGGTTCTTACGCAGATGGTGGAGTTTTTCATTGTTTCTTCGATATTAGTTTTCCTGGGATTGACATTTGTTTCATCACCTTGATTAATTCTTTCCTATTTATTCGATGAACAATAAGAGTATGTCAATATTAAGATCATTGGCTTTTTCCATTATTTGTTTGATTATGTGTAGTGCATCTACCGTGGATTCTCCAGTAGTGAAGCCATTTTAGTAATTCCCTATTACGTCGTTGGTGTGTGTGAGTAGTCGTTTGTTTATGCTGTAAGGATTTTGTATTAAGTAATATGATGCCTCGGTAGTTCCGGCATTCCTTGGGTCACCTTTTTTTTTAATGGTTACAATTGTTCCTTCTTTCATACTTTTGATAGCTGTTCTGCTCTCCATGAGTACATTATCATTTCATACAGTTGATTATGTAATTCTTTACCTCCATACTTTATAAGCTCTCCGTTTATGGCATCTTTTCCTGTGCTTTCCCATTTTTCATTTTGTTTACTACTTGTATACATTCTTCGTAGGTTGGTTCTTGTATATCTTCATTATTAAATTTTACTTGTTCTTCTGGCTCTTGTATTTCTTCGTTTTGTCTGTTAAGTAGCTGTTGGAAATGTTTTTCCTATATTTTCTTTATGGCTTGTGGTTCATGTTCAACTCTACCTTCTTCATTCTTTATACCTCTCATCCTAATTTGGTACTTCGGTTTTTGTTCCTTTATTTTCTTGTAGTAATTCTTTGTGTTCTTAGTTCTACTGAAAACTACTATTTTTTTCATCAACTTGGTCCAGGTGTTCTTTTTTTAATTATATCGTCTATAAGATTCTTTTCTAAGTTCTTTATATCTCTCTTTATCTTCTTCTCTTTTTGTCTCACTTCTTTCTTCAGTTTATTTTTCACTTCACAGTCTTCATCAAACCACTCGTTCCATTTATTTTTTTGCTTATACCCTAAGGTTTGTTGTGCGCTTTTGTTTTATATGTTCCCATTCCGCGTTTATATTATTTTTCCTCTTTTTTTTTCCTAATTCTGTTGTAATATTTTGTTTGTACCATTATTTATAGTTGTTATTGTTTAATTTTTCTACATCAAGTTTATTGATGTATGTTTCGGTATAATTTCTGTAGTTGATTGCTTTTTGTTTCAGACTTGCTATGACTAAATAGTGGTCGGAGTCAGCGTTAGCTCCTCTGTATGTCAGCACGTCTGTAATTGAAGATTGTCATTTTTTCTGGACAAAACGTGGTCAATTTAATTACCTTCTACTGTGTTTTCCCCTAGCCACCCCCACTTATGTGTTTTTTTGTGTTTGTGTTTAAAACTGGTGCTGCTGATTGTTAGGTTCTTCGATACCGTTGTTGTTTGTAACGTCACTACGTTACAAACTCAAAAGAATTATGATGTTTAACCCATTAGGACGCGCCTAGCGCTGAAAAAAACTAAATAAAATCTAAAATATTTTTTGCACATGCTTCCGCTCCTAGGTACCTCTCGAGTAGACTCTCCAAAGTACAAATGCATCGTATTTATGCTTCTGATATCAGTTATAATCTAGCTGTAACGGCATAATATGTTATGGGGTAAATTTTACCCACACGCGCGTCCTTACGTAACAGTATTTTAGTTGGTTTGGTGAAGTTAGATCTAACTTTAATAGTCGTGAAAAGTGAATAATTAGAAATAATAATGGAATCACGTGCTTTTATTTTGAAATGGGCATTTAAACAACCTCTGGCAGAAGCCGAATTGGAAAAGATTGTAGATGAAATGTCACACATTGAAGACTATATACCGTCAAGTGATGATTCAGAAATAGATGAAAACATTTTAAGAAATAAAAACGGGTTGTAATATATATTGTTATGATATGCAAAAGGTAGTTTTAAAATGTGGATGATAGAAATGATAAATTTGAAAGGTTAATTATAATCAAATTCTGAAGGGTTTAATAAAGATTGGGTGTAAAGTTCAATAAGAATGATAAAATTAATTAAGACAATGAGTAAGGTAATTTGAGGTATAAATAGCAATTGAGTATTCAAATTTTGATGGTTGCAGTTAATTTTAATAAGTTTCAAGCCAAGGTTACAATTGACAAATGTATGTGTTATAATAATAAGAATTAATAGTATGTAATAATAGGATATTTAAAATTTATAAGAGGGCAAGAAGATTTGTATCTAATAGAAATAAAAATTTTGTTTAGTCAGTTGTAAAAACAAAACTCGAAAAAAATGTTTAATTTTGATCAATAAAAGTTAGAAATTATGCCGTATTTGTATAGTTATTTGGTAGTATACAAATTTAAAGGCTATTAACAAATCTACGGGGTGCAGAAATAAAAATGAAATAATAATTTATTAAAACTAAACAATCAGTGAAGAGATTGTCTAATACAGTGAATTAAATAGAAAGAACCAGAGAACTACCGAATTGGAGGAAATTGGATTTATTGGCGAAGGTGACACATAATTAAATATTCATTGATTACATTGGTGGTTGTATGGAAGTGAGGTCATTCATCTAGAAGGAGGTTAGTAGGAGTGCCAGCTGGAGTTGGACAGATTCTGTGGGAGTTGCTGAGTGTAAAGGATTATCTAAGGAATAAACAAGATAAGATCAGATTCATTTATAAAGCTGAAACTTGCCAGGACTCTATTGGCGTGAAGGTGACGTTTGATGAGGGGAGTGATACCGGATTCTGCGGACGTTTGGAGTCGGTTGACAGGAATAAGCTGTAGGTGTTGCATAAGGTGAACATCGGGATCTCTTAAGGATAGGAGCAGTGGTATTTAAATATTGGCAGTGTGAGCTGAAGAAGTGATAAGGTTTGTGGTAGTAATTAATATCAAAGCATTTTGAATAACAAACAATAAAATAAAGAGCAAAATACAAAACAGTACTTACTTTGGTGAGTTAATTGATAGTTATGTCATTGTAAAAAATAGATTTGTCAATACCTGGTTTGAGTAAATGTAGAAGTTAAGCTGACATTTGATGTCATTAAATAGATTTGGCGAACCACCCTGAATAATACTTAATTGAATACAATTGAAATAATTGATTTGAAAGTAATTATAGGTTTACTAACATGGTGCATTGCATTAATTAAGGGCAATCTCAAAGTAAAATAGTCACTATATAAATTATATGACTAGTTCAAATGTGGAGCTATCACAAAACAAAACAATATAATATTATTATTTTGCTCTAAATGACCCATTAATATATTTTACTACATAGTGCAATATTAATTTCTTTACACAGCAATTTCATTATATGGTAAATTTTACCCCACGCCCGTCTATACGCCACAAATTAGGACGCATGTCCTGACGGGTTAATTGAAGGTACTTATTTCCACGTTTGAAGAAAAAACAGCATATTTTATTCGGAGCTAAAACACTTTTCACGACTAATGTGTAAATCATCTACAGATCCGTTGCGAAAAGTGACTCATTAGCTCCTTATAAAATAATATACTATTCTAATGTCAAGTAGCTTTCAAGTAATGACAGAATTGTAATTAAATATCAAGTGATCATGTTTGCCGGTTTCAGAATATTAAGCCTTTGTTTACATATACAAAAGTAGGCTGGTAACTAAGTCATAACTATATCAGTACGGTTATATTCCTTTACCATACATGGCAACCATTACCACACGTAACAACTGTATGTGTACAAAATATCACCACTTCCATTTATGATTTGGTCACGAGCATATCGTTGCCATTTTGCTATGTAAGTTTTTCGTAGCTACCGATGATGACAGCTTGGCTGTTGAAATACGTATTTAGCAGTTGTGGTGAGGGGTTTTAACGAATTTATGATATTTTCAAGCCACAGGCTCTAGCAGTGTTTTACTGTACAGTAATATTTCTTTATCGGTGGCAGGATATTAATCCCTTGTTTACATATACAAAAGTAGGCTGGTAACTAAATCATAACTGATCTGTACGGTAATAGTCCATTACCGTACATGGCAACCATAACCATTCAGCAACCGATAAACTATTGAACAAATCACGGATGTTATGAATCATAACAGCCTCAGATGTTTTAAAATCCTCGCTCTGCGAGCTCGGATTTCAATACAACATCTGCGGCAGTTATGATACTCATAACATTCCTAGATATGTTAATAGCTATTACCGTATATGGCAACGGATAAACTATTGAACAAACCACGGATGTTATGAATCACAACAGCCTTTGATATCTTAAAATCCTCTACGAACTCGGATTTCAAAACAACATCTGCAGCAGTTGTGATACTCATAACGTTCCTAGATACGTAATAGCTATTAACATATCTAGGAATGTTATGAGTATCATAACTGCCGCAGATGTTTTGAAATCCGAGCTCGTAGAGCGAGGATTTTAAAACTTCTAAGGCAGTTATGATTCATAACATCCGTGATTTGTTCAATAGTTTATCGGTTGCTATATGGTTATGGTTGCCATGTAGGGTAATATTCCTTAACCCTACAGATAAGTTATGACCTAGTTACCTGCCTACTTTTGTATATGTAAACAAAGGCTTAATATCCTGAAACCGATAAATAGCTATAACTGTTTCGTTAGGGCATTGTAACATTGGACATGATTTAAGAGTATACAGTTTTATTCTACGGTACAGATATATGTTAAGCGTAAGGAACCGATTTTTAAATGTTTTTATTTTATTTGTATTCCCATATATATTCTTTTATTATTTAACACTATTAATTATTCAATTTAATTTTGATGTAAGTGTAAGTTAAAAAATCAAATGCTGGATAGATTAAAGTGCATTTTCTTTTTTTTTACATTTATTTGCAGCATTCTTAGAATTGGTTGCTACTTTATTACACATTTTTATTTTATGAGTTGGCGATCAGGCTAGTTAACTCCTTACAGAGTAACTATCAACACAATTACAAGGGCTTACTCCCTACTATTATCTTTAATGTTCATATTATTTACATGCCCTTCCTGGAGTACTCTATTAATATCACAAATTTTATATGTATCGATGCAGTGTTGCTAAAATATGTACAAGGAATACGTGAATGTATTTTGAGATATTAAAATTAACCTTTTTTGAAGCAGCAACAATGAATAGTAAAATCTTTTGCATGTGGTATTGGCTGCAGTTCCATAAAACTAAAGTTGCATCCAGTAAATCATTAACGTTCTACACCAGGCATTGCCTGCAGTACTAAAATAATTCAAAACAATGTGCACAATTTTGCGTAACAAAGTAAAGTTCTAACATATTTGTGAGGAAAGTGCTTGGTATTACCATAATAATGATGGGACATTTCAAAAACAAAAATTGCCTTTGAAAGTCAATTTTTGAAAAATAGTTGAAATTTGTTTAATTACATCAATATATCAGAATTTAAAAAATGTCTAAAGAGCGTGAGAGGCTTAAGGGCCACCGAAAAGAGAAACAGTATGGAGTAAATGAAAATCACAAAACATGTGACAAATATCACTTACGTACCACAGTCCAAGGCACTTTCTTCAAATTAGATCCAAACTACAAAAAGTACGTACATTTGTGGCAATCCTGCCAAGTGTACCCTGATTACATATCTCTGCCGATCCTGCTACCGTTAAGCCCTGAATGTTTTACCAACCTAGCAAGCTGTTAGGATGTCTTCTTCTGTAGTACTTGGCTGGTAGAGGCTCCCTCTTTGGGAGCGCGTTGGAATCAGGGCTGCATGGCGATACAATGCTACCATCACTTTCACTCTCGTCGTCGCTTGCCAGCGAGAATAAGGCACTAGGAAATAAACAATTTTAGTCTAGATATTTGCTACACATTATGAGCACCATATCTGGCTTTAAGCACTGCTCGTTTTATTAATTTACACTATCATCACCAGCTACTCTGGAAGTTTCTTTTTTTAAAATCATTTACTTGTACAAGAACTGAAGACCTTAGAGCAACAACGGTACAAGCCACATTCTTCTCAAAAATGAGTTACATGCATTTTTCACATTATTAGGCACCTACTTACCTAAGAAATAAAAGTTATCGTTACTGTAACATAGATGGCACCACAAACTACCAAAATCTACAGTGCCTTTATATAGACAGTGGCGACAATACAACTAAGCCACACCCCCACCGCCATATTTAGGCAAATTTCTAACGGGTGTTCATTTAAATCCGTGATCAGAGTCGACTGTGATACGTGTTTTACATTTGGCAGTACTGAAAACATTCGAGATTTGCAGGTTAGGTTTTGCATCAGTTTGTGTCAAAACTGAAGCAAAACCTAACCTACTAACCTCCAATTTGACATAGACTGACAATACACTTCAGTACTGCCAAATGTTTAACACATATCACAGCCTAGCCTAATTGGTTTTTTTATTGATCTCTTTTTACTATTGTTCTTCGAAATCATACAAATTTTTGCAAAAACATTTTTGTTAGCCTTCATTGCGATCTTTGCGAAGTTGGCTACAAAACATAGGATGTGAAACCTGGTTTAAGTAAAGTAGTCTTAAATCTTTTAAAAGTAAAGTCAGAAAAGCTACAGGAACACGAGAAACTAGTGTCACTTATTTTTGACGAAATGTTATTAAAAGATAATATTTCGTATGATGCTCAAAGTGATCTTTTTGAGGGGTTTGAAGACTTTCGTGTACACAACCTAATAAGTCTTGAATCTTCTGTAAATCCCTTAAAATTATGCAACCAATTTTTAGTATTAATGATTAAGGGCCTATATTGTAATTTTAAACAGGTAATTGGTTATTTTTTATCAAAAGCTGCCATGCCTGCCAATACTTTAAAAAATCCATATATATAATAGGCTTGTCTGGGACGCTGTTTTGTGTGTCCGGGACGCTGTTTCAGCAGCCAAACCGTAAGAGATAGAGAAAAAAGTTATGACGTCATATACGTACGTGTGGTGAATACGCGTTCTATTTGCAAAACGGTCTTTTTTGTTTTATTAAATGAGACATTTGTCTCACTGGACTGCTAGTATTATTATTAATGCACTTGCAAAATTCAAGAAAGTGGTTTAATACCAAAAAAGGTTGTATGCGATCAAGGGACAAATAATGTCAAGTTTAGAAAATTACTTGGTGTATCATCTGAAAAGCCGTTTATTGAAATTAATAATCAAAACATATTTTTCTTTTATGATGCGCCACATTTAATTAAAGCTGTTCGAAATAGTTTTAAAAAATATGATTTTCAGCTTGGAGATAAAATATTTAGTTGGTCACATATTGTTCAGTTTTATGAAAAAGATTGTAAAATGGTACAAGACTTGCATCAAAATTAAATTAAAAATGTATGACCTTGCCTCCATTTTCTCCGATGCGTGTGTGCTTAGCCGTTCAGGTATTAAGTCATTCAGTGTCAAGTGGCATGTTAGTGCATGTAGCGTTTAATTCGTTACCTGCTACTGCTGCCCATACAGCAGAATTTTTAAAAATGTGCGATACACTATTTGATATTTTTAATTCTGCTACCTATTACAGCCCCAAACAATTCAGAAGAGCATTATCCAATGAAACAAAACATTGAAAAAACTCGACGAAATACAAGATAATTTAAAAACGTTAAAGGCATTAAAAAAAATAAATCCTGCTTGCATACAAGGCTGTTTAGATAATATAACAGCATTGAAGTTGTTATGGGATGAACTCCATACAAAATATAATTTTCAGTTTTTATTAACACTGCCGTTAACTCAGGATTGTATTGAAAATTTCTTCAGTACAATTAGGGGGCAAGGTGGAAATAACACTACACCAAATGCGGCACAGTTTCGTAGTGTTGCGAGAGCCACTATGACTAATCAACTTCTGTCTCCTGCAGATGATAGCAATTGCAAAATAGATGCTTACACATTTTTAATACAGGAACGAGAGCTGTTTAAAAAAGTATATTCCAGTGTTACCGAAACTGCCCAAATTAGATCAGAAGTTGAGGAGGACGATATAATTCAAACATATGCGGAAAATTATGTGATGGGATGGGCTTGCAGTAAATTACTGCATGATGATTGCAAAACAGCGTTGCCAAAGGTAACAGTTTTGACGTAAATAACATACAGATTAATTTTAAAAAATATGAAGATAAGTCCAAGATGCTTATGCCAAATGAAAATGCAAGCAAACTTGCAAATAAACTTTCTTGCACGTTTCATAGGAATTTTCAGTTCCTCTTACGTATTGACTTAAGTGGGGTAAAATCTAAGTTAATAGATACAGTACTAGAAGAAAATGCAGCAATTCAAAATGTCTGCCAAGAATGTTTTATGCTTGTCATAAATAAATATTTTAATGTTCTATTTAACGCTTATATTTGTAAATTAAACAAAACCAAAAAATGTATTGTTAAAACAAGGAATGTAAAACTTACAAAAATTACACATAATTAAACCTTAAATGAGGAATCTATTTTATATATGATTATTACAAAAAAAACTTCTTCAAATGTAGTAAATTTTATGTGTGAACTTTCTTACTTTTTTTAAAAACATTATTTAAAACTTTAATTTTAGCATTCATGGTTCATTAATATAAAAGTATTGTGCATTAATAGATGTTAAAGCGGTTTGTAATCATTTTTCTGTGGAATTACGATTAATTAATTTGTTTTTTCAAAAAATAGTTGCCCTTTTTTGGGTTTAAACATGTACATTTTGGTATAGTGTACACCTCGAACAGCTAGATGGCGTAGCGGCGCGTTTGCCAAATTTGTAAGAGGGAGTTGCCAGTATTATAATAGTAAGGTATTTGGTTATACTAATGTTACTCTATTTCTTAGTATTTCAGGATTTAGTTAAAAACTTTACACTTGACTTTCTCAAAAACTTAGTTTTGTGGTATGTATCGTTGTTGCTCTAAGGTCTTCAACTATGTTGCTAAAGAAGTGAATATAATCTTTAAAAACATTTGCAAAACGAAGATATAGAATAGTTGTATTCAACACAAGTCATTTTCTTCATTTTGAGGTAAATTTCGAACATAATTATTATTTAGTTCTGTGCCTGTAGTCTTAAACTTACATATTATTCTGTCATAGTGCTACTTGGAATTTAAAGGTTTACATACTTTACGCAAACACTATTTCCAGTATAAAATGATTTTATCATTTCTACTTTTCTTGCGCTAAATACATTTTAACAAAAACTGAATTTAATAACAGCAATGATAAATCTGAATGCGCATTTGGTTTGTTTACATAATTCCAAGGCGTTTGTTTTTAATTATTAATTTCGTTTTCTGTGAAAAAATACCGCATGACCATAAATGATTGTGATTTTTTTTCTTAGGTTGGCACTGTTTATGTTGGTGGCACTGTAAGTCTATGTCAAATTCGAGGTTAGCAGGTTAGGTTTTGCGTCAGTTTTGACCTGCTAACCTCGAATTTGCCACACACATAAACAGTGCCAACCTAAGAAAAAAATCACAATCATTTATGGTCACCCGGTATAATCAACGAATGAACATAATAGCACAATAGCTCTATTTTGTAGTACAATATTATTTTAACACCTATTGTAGCTAAAAAACACAAGTAACGAGAGCCCTATCATGGCATTTTCAAACTCATCCAATTAGAAGTACGCAACTATTTAAAAAAAAGGTTAAAAAGTTATTCTTTCAATACTAAAAAGTCTAAAGCCAGATAGAGTATGACCGAAGTATTTGTTTTCAAAAAATAAAGTGCAATATACTTACTTGCCAATTGCAGAAACAGAATTAATACTGGAGTCAAAATCAAAACACGATTTTCCTCTTCGTATTGGTGCGGGACTACTCGTCAAGGGTAGGCCAGTTCTTGAATGGAAAACCATAGACGTTGCATTATCCAACGATTTTCTAAACTTTGCTTGTTCAGAAGCAGACGGAATATCGATGCCCGAATTATTAAACCATTCTTTTTCCAACTTTTGCGTTAAATCAAAAAACGGTTTTTTATCAATTTCTGCACTTAGTACAGCCTCATCAAGTAAATCTACATCGTCTAGATACTGAGATACGTTTATATTGCTTTTATCGTCATCATCGTCATCATCGTGAAACGTAATTCTCTGTCTAGCTTTGTACTTCAAAAGATTGGACTGATTGTTGTGGACATTTGAAATGTCGCGAATCTTTTTATATTTGATTTTCGGAATAGGGCTATCACATTGTTTATCTACATATATATTATACTTGGCTTTGTCCTTAATACTAAAAATATCACCACTTGCGCTCCTATTATCACATGAACTATTATTATTATCACTTTCACTCTTTATCGCATTTGCACATGAACTTGGACATTCGCGTCCAAATTTTTGAACACATTTAAAATCACATCTCACTTTCTTTTCATCCTCCTCACTTCTCTCATCTGATTTATACTGTAAATCTGCCACGTGGTTACTTAAAATGCTACTCTTTGTACTATTCTGGCCATCAGTTTGCACATCATCGCCCTGTTCTGATGAGTGACAGCTACGTAAAATGGCATTTAATAGAATGTCTCCCTTGCTCTGCTCTTTAGTGAGATCATTATCCTTCTCTTTGTCGACATCCAAATAATTAGCATGTTTTGCAGCACCTTTCTTATAAGAAGCTCCATTATTACAGCTATGATCGATATCTAATTTAGGATTTTTGATTTTTTGTTCGACATTTGGACTCAGATTTCTTTTATCGTTAGCATTTAACTCTGATTGTACGGTGCTACTGCAACTAGTTGCACAAGCTTTTGAACAATTTTCGAGAGTGTCATTATATTCTCGATATGAAGTGGCTTTTCTAAGATCAACTGATAACTTTGGTTTCTCAACATATTTCGACGTGGAAGGCTGACAATTTGCGGTCTCTGAATAACTCGCTTGGCATACACGTTTGAACTTAGAAAATTTAAGATCCTTTTTCAGGTTGCAATCAAATTCATCGAAGTCTTCACAGCGATGCTTTCCCTTGAGCGTGCACGACGTATACATTCTGTCATCAACAACGTTCTTCTGCTGCAGCTGAAGCTTTTTGCTACTAATTTGAATTTTTTCGAAAGGAATACTTAAGACCGGCTCACACTTGCTGCATCTTACAGTTGGTATTTCAGACAGCCGCGGCAAACTTAAAAGAGAAATTTGCAAAGAAAGGCCATTCCCAATGTCGGTGACCGGAAAATCATGTTTAACTGCTGTAGATGTAAACTGAGATACTTCAAAAGTTTCCCCGGGAACTCTGAGACGGTATGTTATGTTGCTCCTGGTGATTTTTATGGCATTTTCTTGAGTTGATAACCATGCCGATATTTGAGAAAAATGTAATTGCGAACGTACGGCATTCATCAACTGAGGTAGATTGACATGAGTTTTATCGTGAATTCTGTAAAGAAATAAAAATATTAAAAGATCTGATAAATAATTAACAATATGTTGCTTTACACAGTTTTTAGTAACTACTACAAATGCAAAGTTAATGGTTTTGAACGACAAAGTCAACATTTCTAATTTTAAACTAGAAATATTCACTTTAGGTCAAAAATCTCAATTTTTAAAGTAGAAATATCAACTCTTACACTTCAAATATTCACTTGCTAAATATGACTTTGGCCTTTAGCTAAGAATCTCGAATTTTTTAGTCGAGCTTTCATGTATGTGCAAGAAAGGTGTATAATAATAAAAATATTATTATATAACATTAGTAAAATGTTACAAAGCCGATGTAAAATATCTTCTGACGATGTTTTAGCAGTGGCGATTGCATGTGAGTATGTCTTTAAAACAACTGCTCTTTAAGCCTTCTTTTTCCACAACAATTAATCACTTGATTGTTGATGTAACTGTAATTACTTATTGTTATATGCATACATCATTACATAACCATATATTAGGAAATATAAGCCATACTACCAATTCAATTACATATACTGAAATGGCAGCAACCTACCAATTAATTATGCTTGTCATCATTATACCTAAATATTTATAGGTATTACCTGTGCAGATTTCTGAAAGATGAAAAAAACTGTACTGTTCTTGAATTTCGGTAATATAAAGATTTATTTTGATCCTTATACAGATAGAATAGAACACAGATCCGGATAATTATATTTATGCTAGCTAATAACGTAGGTATCTTTGTTATCAAACTTAGTGGGAACTTATTGCTGTGACGAATTGATTTGGTGGTATTTGGACACCTGTATGAAATAATCCATATATTCATTACGTTGTCAACATTCAAACATTACGTTAAACTAATAAATAAAATAAAGGCTTTTATTGCATTCTTACTATACAGAGCGACTGATGAAACGATGGCAAGCAAGGAGTTACTGAAATATTAATATGCAAAATCAGAGAAAACAGTTTCAACATTTTTATTCGTGCAATGGTTATTTAAAAAAATCATAGTCTGTATTTTTCAATAGAATTCAATTTTTTTGCATGGAAAACCTAGTAATTGTTTTACAAAAAAATCCACAATGAATTATTTACAAAATAATGTATACTCTAATAAATTAAGTTCCTATATAAATTAAAACATGGCCTCTGTTCAAACATGTTCACAATCAGTTTATTATAACAATAGTTTAAATTTATTTTCTTAAATTAACTTGCACAATTCAAATAAAATTAACTTTTTAGGATACTGCATTGGTAACTAGCGTTTACATAGTTACAAACGAGTCCGGTAGATAAAATTTACCGGCCTAGACCAGTAGTAGTTGACAACGGCCGGATCAAAGACCTGTAAAGTATTGGCGCGGCCATAAAAATGTTGCTACCGGTCTAATAACGTAAATAGCTATTTTGTTATACCGGGTGTCCGTTCTCAAAGTCGAACATAGGCGATTAACATTGTATTGAATGTTTTTGTCAATTTCGGCTCGCCAATTCAACTTACAGGGAAGGTAATGGCATCAATGGAAAGATAAAATTATTCCGCATCAAATGATATCAATAATAATATTCAAGATGGGATTTTTATATTAAAATACTAATTTAAAACTTGGGCATTTTTAAATATGCCATGCCTTGCTTTTAAAGTTTGATAGCATTTGTCAAAACAAATGGTAATTAGTTGGCGTAAATCAGGTGTTTTCTGTCAACGTCTATTAAAATTATCTACAGAAAAATTAATTATTTCAATGAAGAACGAGTGAATAGATAAGATAGATAGATAAAGGAATTTATTCAGATAAGTATACATATATGCAAATTTAAATACATTAAAATGATACTGACCACAAAAGATAACTTGTGCGTGGCCAGTTTCTATTCAATTTGACAAATTAATATAATAAATTTTATAAATTAAATTGAATTGAATTAATCCTCGCATTCATATTTCATTTGATTATAATTGAAATTAACTTAGAAATCTATTCTTAAAATCTAATAAATGGTCCTACTTAGGCAAGCATAGTAATCCAAGGCTTTACTCTTAATCCATTTTTTAATTTTTAATTTAAAAATATTCAAAGAAATATTTCTCAAATTTATCGGAATCTCATTGAACAATTTTGTACATAAATAACTGGCATGCTTTTGTGAAACTGATTTCATTGTTTTAAGATTGATAACCAGATGCTTTTCTTTACTTCGGGTTTGATAGGAATGAACGCACAATGTAAAAAATGTATGATGTTTAAAAGCAAAAATAGCCAATGTGTATAGATATAATTGCCTAATCGAAAAAATATTTGTTTCTGAAAAAAGTAGCTCCGTGGAGTAAGTATAATCTTTATTGAATATAATTTTTATTACTAATTTTTGAAGAATTTCTAAAGGAAACAAATAGCAGTCTGCTACACCACCCCAACCTATTATTCCATACTGAATAACAGATTGAACCAAGGCATAGTAAACGTTTAATATTGTTTCCCTTTTTAATATAGTTTTAAGCAATTTAAATTTATATAAAGATTTCCTAATTTTAGTTGCCGTTTCTTCTAAGTGTTTTTTCCATCTCATGTTTCCGTCAATGTATATTCCAAGATATTTAATATAATTCACAGATGTAATAATTTGAGTACAGTTGCAATTATTTTTATTGTTATTCATACACTTGGATGAGTGAATGCAAATATTTGTAATAGGTGGAGTAATTTGTTGTGTTAAGGAAAAACATATAAACTTGGTTTTAGACAAGTTCAGCGATAGCAAATCGGTTTTTAATTTATACATTATACGTGCCATTCCATCTTCCGCCTTGCATACAAGTTCCTCATGACTCTCTGCCGCAAAGACAATAGCTGTGTCATCAGCAAATGAAATTATGTCACCGTTTACATTCAGGTTCGTAAGATCGTTTATATAAATCAAAAACAACAAAGGTCCCAATACAGTTCCTTGTGGAATTCCCATTTTAACGATTAATTTATCACTCAAAGCTTCATTTACTGTAACTTTTTGTGTTCTGTCTGATAAATAAGATTTAATCAATTCAATTGCTGTACCTCTAATTCCAAGATTTTCTAATTTGCGACAGAGGGTCATGTGACACACAGTATCAAAAGCTTTTGCAAGATCCAAAAAAACAGCTAACGTTTTTTTACTGTTGTCTAGATTATTATGTATTTTGCTAGTGATTGCATATATTGCATCATTAGTGCCAACATTGCTACGGAAACCATATTGATTACTAGATAATATTTTAAATTTGTCCAAAAAATTTATTAGCCTTTCTTTAATACATTTTTCAATTACTTTCCCTAAATTGCTGGTAAGTGATATAGGCCTATAATTATTAACAATTGTTTTATCACCAGACTTAAATATGGGAAGAATTAAACTATTTTTAAAAACTTGAGGAAAACATCCTGTTTGAAAACATAAATTAGTAATGTGCATTAATGGTTTTAATATAAATTGTGTTATCGCTTTAATGGTATTATTGCTAATACCATCAACTCCACTAGAATTGGTATTTTTCAAGCTTTTGATGTATTTATTAATTTCATTTTCAGTTATGGGCAATAAGTAAATAGTATTTGGGTTGTAACTATCCAAAAAAGAATCATTATCCGTCTTATCAATCAACTTTGCCATATTCGTACCGACACTCTGGAAAAACTCATTGAAATAGTTAGCTTTATCTGCATCATGTTCAATAATATTATTTTTATCATGAACAATAACTCCAATTTCCGAAGTTTTTTTAGAATAATTAGTTATTTCATTGATAATTTGCCATGTCTTTTTTAAATTGCCAGAGGCCTCATGTAATTTTGATTTATAATAATTATCTTTAGCAGTTTTAATTAAGCTTGTCAATTTATTTCTGTAATTTTTGTAGTATATAATTAATTGTAAATTATGCGAATCCTTTAATACCTTCTTACTAACTTTATCTCTGTGTCTAATTGACATGTGTAAAGATAATTCAATGTGGAATATTCTAATACAAACATACATTGTCGTTGAAAATAAAAGTGCAGATGCAGCATACACGGTGTCCACAACATATCAGCAATATTTCAAGGAAGAATTTGGGAACTTTATCCGTTACCGAGGTATTTTTTATTTAAATTTACGTTGGAAAAATTTGAGTGCAACATATTTTATTAAATAAATAGCTTTTTAAATACACTTTCGTTATTTTATTTACAAGAAATGTTCAAAATTATCTCCATTGTGTTCGACTTGCAAATTTGACGTCATAGAAGAGATTGTGCATTTTTAATAGGGATGTCGGCGGGTACCCGGGTCGACCCGGGTAATGGTCAACCCGGGTATATTTTCAGGACCCGGGTACCCGGCAGTTTTTTTCAGAGAAGATGATAAAAACTTAAAAACAACAGAAATGAGCTCTAGAAAAACATGACCATCCAGTAATAACCAGAATCACCCCTTCCCATACCGCATAATGTTTCTTGTTTGATCTAATAAATCCACTTCACAGAAATATTCAACCCATCAATAGTACCATTAAATCGCGTCAGTATGGGATAAAGTAACATACACATCCTCTGTGTGATTTTGATGCTGTTGCGAAAATTTCGAATAAAGTTACGTACATACTTGAATTTGATAGCACTTGGAAGTGTGAAAATATTTACAAATAACAGACGACTTGCAATTTGAATTGGGGAGTAGGTACTATTTCAATTTAGTTCAGTTTAAAACTCGCGGCGTAAAGAAAGAAATTGTAGCTACCTCAGATGTTCCGATGGACGTTAACATTTTTGTTATATATTTCGGGTACCCGAGGGTACCCGGGTACTGTTTTCGGGTACCCGGGTTTGATTTTAGACCGGGTACGACATCCCTAATTTTTAATATAGTTTCTGGGTTATTCCCTATAATATCAACAGCCTGCTGCATGCGTTGGCGTAATTCTTCTACCATGTGCACTTCAGTTGCATAAATATAGTTTGACCATCCAGATCTCGTTTTTTATTTTTAAGGTTATAATGTCAAATTTGTTTATTTCTATCATATATATAATACACATATATTGCTGGTAGGGCCTGGAAACTTCAGAAAACATTACGGCGCCGACATAGTCTCACTTATAGTATAACGCGTCTCGTGCGCATGCGTGAGAATTCGAACTCCGCCTTTAGAAGCGAATTTTAAACTTGACCACTTCCCCATTGGGCGGGTCCACTTCCCCATTGGGCGGACGACGCCGCCGCGCTTGCGCACACCTCACCGTATACATGAAGGAGTTGGTTGTGTGTCTCACTTCATCGGCCAGTTTCCCACTCATAGCCGCTAGCAATATAATAAGTATTAGATATATGATTTCTATGCACTCTTGGTGGAAATGTATATAAAGCATCGCACAACCCTATGATAATTACCAGGTACGTACTGCTTAATAAATGCAATAAGTGACGTTGAAAGACGATCGACATTATTAACCACTGCAATACCCTTCTGCTAAAGTGTGCTTGTAATGTGTGTATTTCTGTTTTCCGTTTATGTTTTCCGTTTTCAATTTAACTCAGAACTGAATATTTTGGTGTTTAATTTGAAGATGTGGATAATTAACGTAGTGTTGTGTGATGCTTTAAATATAGAACAGTATTTTAGTTACGGACATTTTATTCGTCACCATAAAACCCAAATTAATTACAATGATTTCTGTAGCTTTTAAAAAAAAATATTGAGATGGAATGCTGTGTGAGATTATCTCTATTTCTCCTTAAACATTGCTTATAAATAAAAGAATGAAAATGTATTTTCCGACGATCACTACGAAAAATGCCAAAAATGGCATGGCTTGGTGTTACGGAAAATGACACATTGCACAGGTCACCTGAAAAGGTCACGTGGAGCGTGCGTTTTTCGTCTTCAAACACTAGTGCGACATGGTCTCTCGTAGCAATATTCGGCATAAAACAGCGAGCAAGTCGCGAAACAAGCCGGTTCAAAAATCTATTAAGCTAATGTCACAGAAATAGTATGACAATTTAAGTTGATGTTTAAACAATAATTGTTTCATTTTGCGGTTAAAAGTGGTAAATTTGGTTTATATTATAAAAAATCAAATATTAATTTATTTGATTTTAGGTGGTCGTCGGAGAAGTATAGTGTATAACACGTGCTGATTGGATATTTCACACTTCTGCGAATGAGCCACTTGCCTTCGGCTCGTGGCTCAACTATCGCGTTCGTGTGAAATATCCAACTTTCAGCACTAGTTAGACAATATACTATTTAAAAGTTATTTATTTCATAAAATCCGTTGAACTCAAATTTTCGCCACCTAAAGCATAAAATAAACAATAACTTGATAACAGTTATGTTTAAACATAGAATATCTAAACACTTTTCAACTCTAATGAAGTTCCCGACTTCATCCCTAAAATATTGTCGGTACGTTTTGGGATGCCCTGTATATAAAACAGTACACCAAAGCTAACATCTACTAATGCACAGCAATTATGTCCCTAATCGAGTCTTGATTGAGTTCACAACACTATCCGTGCACTCGCACTATTCTCCTCCAATTCAATACATTAAGTTTGTGCAAATCTTCTTCAACACTATCTGTCTTCCTTTTCCTCTATCTTCCTCTTGCTCTTGTCCCTGACATAAATATATAATATAAATCATTATCACCGCCCTGCTCATTTTTGCATTATGGCAATTGTATTTTCTTCTTCTAGTAGTTTATCATATTTTTTTATTATTAAATAATCGTTCATGCTTCACTTCCATACCTCGTCTTACTCTTGATTTGTGTCTATGCAACTTGGATTTCTTGGTGAGCTATATTAATTTAAATAAATGCATAAAAGGTTTTGTTTCCGTATAGTATTCTTATTTTTAGTTCTTCTATACCAACATTTGTACAGGGTGGTCGTAAAAGTTGGGGACATATTTTACCAACATTAATTATATAAAAAAAGTGAAGATTTTTCAAATAAAATGTTTTCCTAAGGGGCCAGAAACAGAATACAACTAGCAAAACTAGCATTCCTTAAAACAAAAGAAGCTACTAACCTCAAACCAACTTTCAATTGATAAAAGAAAACTAAAAACGTACGTCTGGAGCACCGCACTATACTCATGTGAAACTTGGGACGATAGCCACAAGGGAGAAAAGGAGGCTAGAAGCGTTTGAGCTATGGTGCTACCGACGCATGCTGAAAATAAAGTGGATCGACAGGATAACAAATCTTGAAGTGTTGGAGAGAGTAAATGAAGGACGAACTCTGATGAAGACCATACAAAAAAGAAGAAGTACATTAATAGGACATATTTTAAGACATGAGGGACTTCTAAATACAATAATCGAAGGAAAAGTAGATGGGAAAAACGCAATAGGACGCCCACGAATGAAATATATGGACAGATTATGAAGGACCTACAATGTAATAGTTACACCGAATTAAAAAGACTAGCGGCAGATAGGAGAGCATGGAAGACCAGAGTGTTGAATCAAACCAATCAAAACGATTGACAATCAGAGAGAAGGGGCCAGACTAAAAAGTTACGGCCCAGTAAAACTATTCCTTTAAAATGTTATGTTTTTTAAACAACCCTTTGTCGTATTATAACGGCAAAATTTTCTTGACACTTTTAGTTCAACAATGTCGTTTAGATGCACTTAAAAATGTCTTCCAATATTGTAGGTATTGGTAATTGTAACATGTCACATTTTTAATAATCTGTAAAATGACTAGATTCAGCTAACATGTACAGGCAGACCTTGCCATCTGCGGATGTGCGTTTCGCTGATTTGATTTTACGCGGGGCACTTATGAGCTCCCTTTTCTTTGCCGTTCGCGGTTGGAATTGCCAATGTTAACTGTTTCAACTTTCACACACTAAAGTAAATAAAGTAGACGCATGTGGTTTATGTCATGAACACCTCTTCTTCTTTCTTCTACGTGTTTTAGGATTTCTCCTGTTTATTCTACGGACGACGATACCCAACTCTGTCATGAACACCTAAATAACATTATTTATCGCGAACTTGTAAACACACTTATCGAGCCTATTCCTTTGAATCTCTTATTACCAAATTGGACCTGAAATAAATTGTAAAATTATAACTTGAATAAACAAATGGACATTCGAGCTCTAGATTCAAGTGGCAGACTTATGTTACATATGGAATTTTAGTTCAAACTTTACTGTCTTCTCGAGCGTTTCTGTCGAAAATTTTTGAATTTTTTGAGCTTGTGTAGCGTACGAAGGTAATTGACTTAAAAACGCCTGTCGTGCAAGGGATGGTCATAAATCTACCCAAACTTGACACTAAGTGTAATTCTAAATCAACTGAAACTTGACATTAAGCGCAGTTCCAAATTTGTAAACATCAGTGGTATCTAAAACGTGAGTGACGAATGATCTATAAACGTCAGTGCGACATATGCGAACAAAAAGTGTTAGAACCCAAATGTGATTTGTATCGCCATCAAACAGTGCAGACTAACGTCAAAGTATAAATTCGAAAAACAGCACGACGGATGTCACAAGCATAGGAGCACCCAATGACAAAATGAAGGGTTACGTAAATATCCTTGTGACCCAAATTCCAGGCAGACAGCAATGACCAACCCTGGCCACAATAGAGTCATAAATTCTTGAATATGAAAGAAGCCCATGCAATTTTATTATCGGAGGTAGCATCCCAAACTTGTCTGTCACAATAGAGCGAAGGGTGCTATTGTATCCGAAAGAATGGACGGGGTTCCTTCCATTCAAACAGCGGTTATATAAACTGGAGTAGCCTAGTTTTCGACATCAGTCGTCCCAGATCAGTGCGATCGCCTCACGTATTTGTATTTTGTATTTGCATTTGTGTAATATTAATGAATGTGTTCGTGTGTATATTTGTTTATTTCTTTAAATTAAAAATAAAGGAAGGTTATTGTTTTCCATAAACGTGTGTATTTTACTGAACTAAATTCTTCAGTAAAAATTGCTACGCATCAAATAAATTGGTAAATAGTAACCAAACTTGCATAGTATAAATAAATCTAGTTAATGGAACCTAACCACATTTTTATCATTTATGTGTTTACTTGCGCATCGTGGTTTTGCACTTCACGGCATTCTTCTGGTCTGCCTGTACTGTTCATGTAAAATTAGTGTGTCTTTAATTGTATGATACAAGATGTTTAAAAAAAGTATCTTCAGTTTTTTTTTTAATCAAAAATATTTCTCAAACACCCCTAACTAATTCATTGGTCAAATTAAGTTTTAGCAGACCCTAATTTACCGCGTAAAAATTAAAAATAAAGTTCTGATAGGTTTTAACATATTCAAGAAAATCTCATTTTTTAACTCAACTTTCAAGGCCGTACCTTATTAATTTGGCCCTTTAGTTAATGTTGATAACAGATGTCCCCAACTTTCCCGACCACCCTGTATTTATTGGGGCACTTAGACATTTGATCAGATGGTTTAAAAATTCTATAGTTACATTTTAACCGATTACATGCCCTTGTTTTCTTCCTAAAGTAACGAATTTTGTTTTCTCTTCGTTTACTGCAAGTTTCATCCTTTCTCTGTTTACTGAGTCATACAAATAGGTTTGTTTGCAATCAACAAATATTTGGTGCACTTTTATATTGAATTTTTCTAATAGTGAAAATTGGTCCGTCACTGACCTGCCACTGCTAAGACGGGGGGCATGAGGAGCCCACACTTTAGTATTTTCATTACCAAAGCACATGTATCTGTAGCAAAAATTTGAAAAAAAACTCTAGTTTTTTATTTTACTATAGGTTACATCTAGATTTATTTTGAAAAGAATATACCAAACCGTTTTCAGAGAAAGCGCATATTGATTTCGGAGGCTTTCACGGTCATCGTCATTAAGTATCTAACAACTTCCAGGATTGGACCGTGTCATTATTAAGATTACTGAAGTTCTTCGACCTCATTAATGACATGGTCCAATCCCTGAAGTTGTTTGTTACTTAAAGCACATATTGTATCGTGTGTTAAAAAAAAATCATTCACAGCATGCCCTGATCGAATTGAAGTTTGCCATACCTTGGATACCCACTGAAGCAAATGAACTACCATAAATCGGAGAGAACTAAATTACACCTTCATCTTGAACTATTTTCCTAAAATTATACAGAGCGCTTAATAAAAACAATTCTTATTGCCTGCTACGTTTAATACACTGGTTGTGCAAATGCCATCTTATTTTTCTTTTTGCTTGATGCAATTAAACTTAATGCAGTTTAAACTTTTGCCTGTCACAGTGACAAATGTTTTCATAAACAAAATGCAATCTTACGTTCACCTACAGACTTAAGTTAAGACATGACTAAATGTTTTATCTTTCTTTCCAAGACCTGCCCTAAATGAGTTTTTTTTTGGAACACACGATAGTTTCCGATAAATTACTTTTGTGAGAATACAATTCATTAATCACGGGACCCTTTTTAAACCAATTGGAAGCATAAAAACCCTTGGATACATGTGTACCACAGCGGTGATACAAAACAAAAATTCGTATCACCTTATTGTGGTCTGTTGCTACGCCAAAGTGTGGTTAGCAGGTTAGGTTTTGCGTCAGTTTGTGTCAAAACTGGTTAGCAGGTTAGGATTTACGTCAGTTTTACACAAGCTGACGCAAAACCTAACCTGCTAACCTCGAATTTGACATAGACTTACAGTGCCACCAACATAATTCATTGTATTCTCTCACTAAATACAACTCTCGGTATGATTAGTAATCGGTGATATTTCTCATTGAAACCGAAGGAGCAAATTCCTCGGTTTCAATTCGAAAATATCACCGATGATAATCATACCACTTGTGGTATTATGGCTGATAATACGGTTTCATAAAAGTCATCTGATATTTCATAAATTTTGCATGGGACCATAATTTTACACTATGAACAACTTTCTTCAATAATATTTTTATGTTATTTAGACACAAAAGGTACTTTACCTGAATAGAAAATGTTTATTTACCGCTCGGGAAGACTCATGAGGACTAATTCAACATTTTTGTATTAATATTTGCATCTAAAAACTCTCCAAAGAACAACGATACATAAGCTTTAACACTAATTTGTATACACCTTGTATATAGACAAGATACATAATTATACAATTTATAAAAATATGTGTGTGATTCCCCTAAATGGCAATACTCGGAAGCGTAAATATCACACAGTTCTAGGGTTAATGCCTTATTGATACACTTTCAGTATTTCTTCCCGTTTCTTGCTGATTATTTTAGATATTACACATAGTGTTCAAGTGGATTATATCAAACCGATCAGTATGATTATTCAACACTATAATGAAGGAAACAATGAAAATTGTTCAATTTGTCAGAAACGGCTAATCAAAATTGACTGTCTTTGAAAACACCTAATGTCGCAGTGTTTTCACGCAAGCCCAATTAGTTTCAATGATTTCAATTTAGTGAGTAGCCTTTTACTGACATTTCGCCAAAACGTCAAAGTGAAGTTTTCAAATCGCCATCGTTTTAAAAACTTATAAGCTCCAGCATTGAATTAATAGTGGACAACATTAAAAATGTATGCTGTCGAACACGGTAAAAGTCATATACCCATATTGTTGAACAATCTTTCCAAATACCACTCAAAGTAAAATTTTTTATGAGAATTTTCTTCGTTAACATACAAATTATTGCAAATTTCTCTCAACAAAAACTGCTCAAATTTCACTCGACCTGCGGTCTCGCGGAATTTTTAACACCGTTTTGGTTTGGCGAATAATTTTCATAAACAATACATTAGGAGAAGTGTCAGCTAAAAGTTTGTATTTATAAAAGTTACTATGTTAATTTATTTTTCAAACAACATGTAGTTATTCACAAAAAAAACAAGTTAATCCAAAACAAAATAATTTTGTAAAAGTTTAATAAGGTGTCATGTTTCGCTGTATTACACAGTTTCATCAGACAAAATACATAAGTTGATGTAATCATAGAATAGTATTTGTGATTAACATGTAGTGCGCAAGAAATTATTTTTTTTTTATAAATAAGTGAAAGAAATCTTCCTCAAAAAAGATAGAATCTTGTTTGTGAAAAAACATCAAAGTTTATTAATTTTTTTATAAATAAGTATATAAGAATTGAGAGTAATTAAATGAAAAAAAATCAATAATTATTTTTATTAATCGTGAGAAGATAAAAACAATATTTTTCATTGTTCCTCACGCCAAAATTTTAGAATTTCAGAATGATTCTATTTATTCCCCCAAGGAAATCATCATTTCATTGCACAATCAAAAGTTATTGACCTTCACCTTGTCCACTTGCAAACACGAAAACCACGTGCAGAAATTACAAAAAATCCACGACTCTTTAAAAGATAATTGTAACCTAACTTTTCAAGGCCAACTACCCAAAAGTAAATCGTCTTACTCTACCAAAATTCAAATTAAAACGAATGAAAAAGAAAAATACGACTGTGAGGGCAACAAATTCCTTACACTCACGTCACACAGGACTTTACAAGAAGTGTCATCAGGATTTATATTAAACCGTTGGAGTTCACATCTATTACTCTCCACACCAAGATTTTATACTTTACAAATTACTATACAACAAAGTTGGAATACTTTGAATTATTATGAGTCACAAATCAATTTCAAACTTCCTTTCAAAATACCCATACCACAGTCATTATGGTTGAATCTCATAAGCGATGTCCAAAGTAAACTAATTTCAGATTATTCTCTAATGATCTCAAACCTCACATACATTGATCAAGATTTACAAATAATTGTGGTTAAAATTCCCACACTACAGTTATTTTTACTATTTCTCAATAGTGATATCCATTTTGATGTAATGGCTGCATGCTTTTCAACGATCATAAAATTCACTTACATCCACAAAGATCTACAAATAATTTTCAACGTTTTGATTAAATTACATACACCATTGTTACCTTTGTCAACTTTCAACTGGGGTGCATAACTAATTTTTTAACATTAATCTAATTTCACCTTACAATTAATTGTTCCTGCACTTTATTATTCGCTCGACAACTTGTCCTCCTTTTTATTTTTAAAATATTGTTTTTATCTTCTCACGATTAATAAAAATAATTATTGAATTTTTTTTTCATATAATTACTCTCAACTCATACTTATTTATAAAAAAATTAATAAACCTTGATGTTTTTTCACAAACAAGATTCTATCTTTTTTGAGGTTGATTTCTTTCACTTATTTATAAAAAAAAATAAATTTCTTGCTCACTACTCGTCAATAAAAATCAAAATGATTTTTTTGAGCCGAAATCTTCCTGTTTAAGATGTGTACGTACTGCACTTTGGGTTTCGGCTGGTACAACAAAATCGTAATTGATAAATTCTAAAACGAATGACTAACTCTGGCGGACTGGAGCTTTCATGTATCCCAACAAATTGTATTATAATGATTAAATATCCAATAAAAACTTCATTATTCAGCTTAAATATTTATGTACAGCGACGCCTATAATTGGCCTAATGGCTGTTGGCTGAATACAAAATAAATAAATAAATCAATCAATAAATAAATAACATGCTGCTTTATACAAAATTGCAGTGTTTATATACGTTTATGAAACTAAACTTTGTTGGAAAATATTAATGTGTTTCAGTCATTATTTTCGTGTTACTTTTTAAGTTTTTAAGCGTTATATAAGTTAGTATACTATTTAATAGATGTATTTCTAATACTGACTGTAATTATTTTTTGTTGATTTTTTTATTGTTACTGCCACTATTATTGCTACAGTTCTATTTTTTCTGTACTAGGACTCAAAGGTTTGTATAAATATACCTAGAAAATATGCTGGATTGAATGTGTACCGGTATCTCATGTACCGGTACTTTTGTAAACAATACTGTCTCGAACCGATACTTTTAAATCGATACGATACGATTGTACCAGTACTTTTCGATGTATCGAACATCCCTAACTGACACTTCTCCTAACGTATTGTTTATTACCTGTAACAGCTGTTATCAAATTTCTAAATAATAATTTTCATGTGAAACGGAAAGGTTACAAAAAAATTAGACAATCAAGAAAAAAAATGTGGAGTTGAAGAAAGAGGTTACAGATTTAAATAAGCGTGTTAGAAGATCTGAAGAGAAGTGGAAGGAAATCCAATGTGGTTCTCGCAGGATTCTTCTTCTTCTTCTTCTTCTAGTGGTGCTGGTTGTTAGCTGCACTGAGACCTATTGGTCGATTGTGTTTCCCACATAAATTGCCATGGGTCTCCTCTGAGGGGGCCGGTTTCCAACACGAAGGAAAGAATCCTACGCATAGGAACGAGGTTCCACGAGGCCGGCTCCAAAATGTTTACGTTTTAGTGTTAGGAGAGACCTACACATCGACATAGAACATGAATTGAGGTTTCTTCCTCCAACTGGCACTTCCTACAGGTGGCACCATTTACGTTTCTAATTGTAAATAAGTGCTTCTGTAGGTGACCGTGGCCTGTTAGTAGACCAGTCACGATCCTAATATTTTTCCTGCTCATTGACAGGAGAGTGGAGGTGTTATCAGGCGACATTTCCCCAATAAGGAGTTTTGCATGAGATAGCCTTGGTATCAAAGCCCAGTTGGCACTAGATTGGTTATTTAGCCAGTGCTCAACTTGTCTTTTTGCAGTGGCATGAATGATCCCTAAGGCTGGCTCAGGGCTCTTGAGAACCACTTTTGGCTAGAGCATCAGCTTTTTCGTTACCCTCTATTTCGCTATGGCCTGATACCTATAGTAGTTTAACTCAGATTTTTGTATAGAGTCTATTCTGACAATATTCCAGAACCAACCTAGAGTTGATCTATGGGCGAACACAGTGCTCTTAGTGCTGCCCGACTTGTCTGTGCAAATGTAGATATGCAGACTGGAATAACCTCTTTGAAGGTTTACCTGGGCACAGGTTAGGATGGCAAATACCTCGCACGATTAGAAAAATATATTGAACAGACCAGAGTAAAAAACACAATGAAATAAGAGTTTACAAAACGAGATATCGTAATGGATGTGGAAATTAAATATGCATATAAAATTGGCAACAAAACGTGTTTAGCAGAAATGGAAAATATGGGAGAAAAAATTTAAGTTATGAAAAATTTAAGCAAATTAAAAAATGTACACGGAGAAGAGCTTTATATTATTGATGATCAAACTAAAGAAGAAAGAGAAGTGCAGGAAAATATAAGGAGAAAAGAAATAATGCTTAACAAGACCAAACGAGGATGATAGGGTGGAAAAAACATATTCTGGGACAATCTGTAATTAGTCTTAGAAAATAGTATAAATAATGTGATAATAAATAAATGGAGGAGCGGCTATAAGGTAGGGCCTAATGGAGAAGAGAAGAGGAATAATAACGGAAAGCGGATATTAGATTTCATATATGATGGCAAATTAGTTCTTTAAGTATAAGGAAATACAAACATATACGAGAGTGAGCTTGAATTGAGGAGAAAAGTAGGTTATTGAGTGTTTTCTGCTGGACAAGGGAACCTTGCATAGAACAGAAGACGCTCGAATTAGGAGAGACCTAGAAATCTTCATTCTAAAGGTCTCTTAACTCCCCCAGTGCATGGAACATCTCTTTTTGAGAGATCATTTTCCTTCAATATTGCTAAAATATTTAACAACGGTTTTTTTGGGATTGATGTTACTTCATATAATACTCCTAATATCTTCAAGAAACATCTAAAATCGACTTCGAAGCTAGAGCAACTCAGGGAATTAACAGTTAGTTGACGTCTCGTCGTTTTTAAAATATGGTTACTCAACTTTAATTTTTTATTATGTTTTTTAATCTCTGTGAATTATATCAACTACTTTCTTTAGATTTATAGATATATTAATCTCAGGTCGTGTTTGCATACTATAAAAATTATGAATTTTTATAATGTTTGTATCCTACAATTTTTTTTTTTTTTTTAATTGAAGAAGAGGTTCAAGGAAGAACAGGCGCGTGGCTTAGCGATGTGTTCTGATTGAACTCCTTTTAGCACCAAACTCTTGCATTACCTTATTACTTTGTTTAACTTGTTTTTTACTGTTTGTGTTAATAAATAAATTTATTATTATTATTATTAAGTGTTTTTTGCTGGATAAGGGGACCATCAATAGAACAGAAGACGTTTGAATTAAGAGCCATTTAACCTTTACGCATAGTTTTGGGACAGAGTTGGCGAGGTCGCCTGGATATCGAGTCCATTTTGGTCACAGTCCATCACATTTTACTACAGCGTTTAGCATCAAATATAATAATTCGCAATCTTTGTACACCCCTGGCTCCCAAGCACAATAATTCATAACATTTGTACAGCCCTGGCATAGTTGCTTCTGGCAGCTGCATGTTCCCGCAGTTGTAAACGTCTTGATTTCTGAGTAATTTAAAATTCAGCCCGTGAGAGCAAGAAGGACAGCCTATGCTGTTCCGCTGGCATGCGATGACGCGTGCAGCGATGTCGGTCACGCGCTGCGCCGCTATTGGCTAGCGCGGCCTCGCGTAGTAACAGTTGGGTTCACGAGAGCATTTACTCAGGGCAGTTGGTGGTGAGATGCTGTTTGGTAACGTTGTGGTTTGCTCGTGTGTGGGTTAGCAAAGTCCATGGCAAACCGTTGTATGAATTCAGTCATATGTGGGTTTGTTAAAGCCAATCTTCCGCTGTCGTCTGGATCCTGTTCCTAAAATTTCCCAAACAATGGTTATGCTGTTAGCATTGTGATGGCCGAGGTGGCCCGTTACACAATTTGCAATCTTAGAGGACCCTAGGGGACCCCGCAGTCTTTCGACTCTTGTCACACACACCCTGGTGCGAGCTATTTACCGACACTGCTTGAATGCTACCGCCGCTGCAGGCCAAGCCCATTAGAAAGTTAAAAATTGTACAATAGACTAGTTCGTTTGCATGTTCTGATAACTTAACCTTTTGAATCGGCGCCCGACGCTGAAATAATGCAAGAGTACACTCTGTGTCAAATCTAACGTTGTGTGCTAACATTCTGTGCGGCTAGACTGCTTTGTTTCTGTAAATTAATCACTAAAGTTCGCGTTTGACACCTTCCAAATGCAGAGTACACTCTGAGTAAAATTTAACGCTGTGTTCTAACATTTTGTGCTGCAAAACAGCTTTGTTTCTGTAAAATTAAGTACTAATGCAGAGTACACTCTGTGTAAAATCTAAGGTTGTGTGCTAACATTCTGTGCGGCCAGACCGCTTTTTTTCTGTAAATTAATCACTCAAGTTTGCGTTTGGCGTTTAATTAATGTAGAGTACACTCTGAATAAAAGTGAACGTTGTGTTATAGCACTCTGTGCTTCAAGAAAACTGTGTTTTGTAAATTAGCCTTTCAAGGCTGCGTGTGACGTTTAATTAATGTAGAGTACACTTAGGTACAATATTTCACATTCGTGTTCTAGCATTCAGTACTGCAAGGCAGCTTGGTTTTGTCAATTAACCCTTTTTAAGTTTGCGCTCGACGCTTAAATAACGTACGATACACTCTAGCACAAACGTAGCGATTGCTATTAGTAGGTCACTTGGAGTGGCCAACAGATGTATTAACCGTACAGTCTTGTTTTTTACCTTTTTTTGTCTTATGCATGTATGTTTACAAGGTGACTGTGTCACTGTGTTACGACCATTGTAAGACGAGGCCCGGACGTGGCGGATGAGCATTCCAGGTAGGTGGTTGTGTCTGTCGCTGCACCGTGGCTTCCCGAAATAGTTATTTGAGTACTTCTCGTCCAATTTAACTCACAAGGTCCGGTTGAACGTGGGTCACCTGGCTTGGATCTTGTGGCGCCCATTTCTTTAGCAATACCCTATATATACCTCGACACGCTTGCCCTGTGGTGTACCGTTCTGAACCAGGCCCATCTCCCTGAGCGCATTTGAGCCGAGGCCTTTAGCCTGTTTTTGACGATTCTCAGGGTGAGCGTGCCCATTTCCAGGATTTGTTTAGCATTCGATACTCGCCCATCCGTGAGTGTCGTAAGGTTAATTTAATACTGTAACAGGCGTTCCAACCCTAGCAAGGCATTTTTTATATGCTACACATCGTAGTAACATGAGACCCACGGCATTCCATCACTTCCAAATGATGGCATCCTTTAGAGACTTTCATCAGCATTTTTTACTTCCTATTACGATAAAGGAAGTATTGGATTCACCCCAAAAATTCGAAATTGAGTTTTCAACAGATCTTCACGTTTGAGAGTCCACTGAACCCAAAATACATATTTTTGTTCATTGGTATGGTGTGTCTGTCTGTGTGTGAAGAGAATATCTCAAAAACTAAAAGAGGTATGGCGTTGAAACTTCATATATACGTTTTGTGTACTACGTAGATGCGACATCCAGCTTTTGAAGAAAATCGCATAACCGGAAGTAGATGTTTACTCTTGTGATTTTTCAGTTTTTTTCGATTTTTTCAAAAACGTCTATAACGATTTTTTTCAAATTTTACATTTTTATCACATTTTTATTGTGTATTGATGTGAGATAGGTAATTTTCCAGTTGAATACTTCTAAAATGGGTTTCTTTTGTTTTTTTTTAAATTTTTTTATTAACTTTTATTTTAAATACAACACCCGGTATATTATTACATTTTTGAATTCAGATTAAAATTTTAGAGAAAATTTGTCTCTTGGACTAACGCTCTATTTTGTTTCGTTCTTGTAAAATTTTCTTGTAAAATTTTCAATTTTTGAAAATTTTTGACAAGGGCTGAAAAATTCAAAATCAAATTTTTGCCAAATTATAAGATTACTGTAAAAGAAAGTTGTGTGAGTGTATCACACCAGATTTTTTATTTTAAAAACCTCACAGGGACCGGACATTGAACTCGTGACACTTAGATTAGTAGTTATAATGCTTAACCACTGAGCTACCGAGCCCGGCATGGTGGAATAGTACTATTTAAGAAGAAGTAAAAGAAAAGAACAAAATGGCAAAAATATTTAATGATAAAAATAGAAATGACATGAATTATATAAAGCCAAGACGATAAAAGTTAAAAATTAGATAAAAACTGCAAAAGGAAGATAATGGGAAGTGTTTGGCAAGAAAATGAAGGATAAAGATAACCAAAAATTATTTTATAAAATTATTACAGGTTTGAAAAGTGAGAGGAAAGATTAGCTCCCACAGCTAAAGGATAAAGATGGGAATAGATTCGGTGAAGGTGAACTAATAATGAAAAGGTGGAAACAATATTTCAAAGAGCTGCTAGTAACAGAAAATAAGCATGCACAACAAACTTCTATAGAAGCAAGTAATATACAAATAAACTAACAGCAAGAAAAATTGATTACTTTAACAGAAGTGGAAGAGAGTATAAAGTCGTTACGATTAGTTTTATCATTAGTTAGTTCTCTATCGGTTTCGGTTTTTGATTGATACATCGTTTTTCCTCTTCTACAGAAACCTTTTACATCTCCATTCTTGTTATCTTTCAGTTTTTCAACATATTTATTTCTTTTCCTTCTTCTTAACAATCTGTACGTCTCGTCTCATTTCTTATTCCGTTGCAATCTTGTGTAAAGTGTTTTTTTCAATGTTGCATTTACAAGAATTCGTTCTTCTTTTTTACTTCCTTTTACGATACAGGAAGTATTCTACACTAAAATCACATTCTTCATCAAACCACTTCCATGATTTTCTTTTATCTGGCTTAATTTCTCTCAATGTCCGTTATTTCTACTTCTACTCCATCTTTAAGTTATTAGCTGCTCATGTAAACTGCATATGGTACTTCTTATGGGTTTTGAGGTTTATTATTTACTATTGTATTATATTTTAGTCGTATCTCTACAGACTTTTGCATGTTAAGTTGATTTTCGTACCGATATCAACCAATCAGAAGACTGGATTTAGTGAAGTTATCTTAATTTCGATAATACAAAATCGATTATACTACAAAACGCAATAAACAACTTTTGTCAACCTATATGTTGTTTCTATGGAGGTGACATTCATTTAGGTTCGTACAAACGAATCGAGCTGTCAAATATTTATTTGTTCCTATTTTTGAAATTTACTCAAAAAATAATCAAATCGAACACAATGTGTACTTCGAACATTTTCAGGTTATACATCTCAAACTTCCCACATAATAACAAATCGTGTCCGTTTGACAGAATAATCCTCCCGCTTTGCGATCGGATTATTTCAACTGTCAAACTGACACTTATGATTATACATAATAGCACCGAGCTGACTCCGTTGTGGCGCTAGTAAGGTGGCAGTGGAAACACAGTAGATTATATCATTTACAGCCAGTCTTATAAAGGCCACTAATCTGAGGTTAACTTTAATTCGTTGTTAAAATAAACAGAAGCCCATCAAAACATTAGTACTTACGACATTTTATTCATTAGTAAACAAATTTTGATGCTCTTTTGTTTATTTCAACAACGAATTAAAGTTAACTTCAGATTAGTGGGTTTTATAATTGAATCAGTCACAATTAATCATTGGATTTTGCAACATTGCACTAGTGAGGTTTGTTTTTACAAAACAATTCTGTGTGAAACGCAGCATCGGTATAGACTCTATTTTAATGTTGGCTGGCTTAGCCAGGTGTCGGATTAGAAAACGATAATGAATTGGGTGTGTACATTTGCCGGCCAACATAAAAATGAAATCTAAACCAACACTGTGATTCATGCATAGAATCTGTTTGGTGGTAAAGACGAACCACACTAGTGCAATGCTGCACAGGTCAACGATTCATCGTGATTAATTCATTTTTAAAATGGCATTATCTCCTCTTCCACTGCTACTTTACTAGCACCACTATGTGCTCGACATGCTCGCCAATTCAAACTTGAAATGTGGGAGTCAGCTCGGCACCACCCTGCATGGCTTGTAATGTTGGTTATAACGCTGTAAGAGATCAATGTTTGTCTGGTATGAGTTAAGTGATCTAATTGTGATTTAGCATGGTAGTAATTTGAAATGTGCTTTGTACAACCATATCATTAGATGCAGCTAGCTGCATTAACCTGTCTTTGCTAATTTCATATTTCTTACCGACTGACCTGCACATATAATAAACCCCATTTTCTCAATTTTTACTTTTATTTCTATAATTAGTGATAACAGAAACAAAGCTTTTTTCTGAAAAGTTTATATTACTAATATGTTAAATTGTTTTACTGTGGAAAAATACCCAATTAAATCTTTATAAACTTGTCATTATCATTCACTGCAGAGCAGGTGGCTTGAAGTTGATGAAATTTCCATTAAAACAATAAATTTCCTATTAATACAAGTATTTTACATTGTTCTGATTTTATGCAGTTATTACCAGATCATCATGAATGGTGAGAATAAAAAAACACGAAGGGCTGCTAATTATTTCGCTAAACACATAACAACTAAAGGATGTAAAGGAACCGATCATTTGCATCACCAAGACATAAAGAAGAGTCAATATCTACAATTTACCACACGAAATTATGCAAATGATATAGTATAATATACAAAACGTAATACCTGCGGTGACTGATATTGATAAACCACTGTTCCAAAAGAAGGCCGGAGTCGGAAGAATCAGTTGGTTCTGATGCACTTGTCGAGCTTGGCCCTTCAGCTTCGCCTCCACAAGCACATCCTGCATTGAGCACCACCTCCACGCACAAAGGAATTCCCTTTTGCCACAATTCCAAGACTTCTGAACGCACCTTTTCGTACGTCAAACACTGAAATCAAACACTTCACTGTATTTTGGAAAACTCTGAATATGCGATCTGTTGTATAAAAACGTATGGGAAACAAAGTTATTTGTGTTGAAGACAGTTCATCATGAATATTAGATTTTTTAAACAACAATATCTACGTCGTTTTCAATTTTAATTACCACCATATAAAAATCTTGTTGCAACCCTGATGTTTGTATCTACCAGTATGTTAAAAAAACATTTTTGTGTTCTACTTAATTTTAATTTCGTACTTGCAATATAATTTTGGTTATTCATTTAATGTTTCAGAATAATACATTTAACTATATTTGTTAGCATTAGTCTTACACTAGCTATAGTACATTTTTTTTTTCTATAATAATTTTCAAGGTCAACTTTCTAGGGGATAAGTTGCATTCCTGCAGGGTCCCTAGTTTTCATAATGTTGATACATAGATTTTTAGTTCTTTTCTTCCACTAAAAATATGATTGTCATTTTGACAGATATGTCATAATTTAATATCACTTGCTTCATTTTTGCATTTAAAATATTTCTTGGTTTTCTTTTTTTAACCGATTTTATTGATGATGATGATGATTCCATGTTAAAAAAAGAAATTTGTAAGAGTTCAAATTAAGAAACTTTGACATTCAAAATTGACACATAACCACAATTTTGAAAAAGTTCTACCAACACAAGGTATAAAAATTTCCTAGCATTTTAATCACATTTCTACCAACATTGTGACACTTTGACAGTTATTATAGAAAAAAAACGTACTTTACTACTACAGTGAACTATGATGGTCCTTGGAGAACTTTCTACAACAGCGTCCTAATCTTTTGTATAAATCTTCAAAATGTATTTCATTAATGTGGCTTAATATTATTTTAATTAATTCTTCGTTAAGTATTGATAAACCATAATGCTTACTACTCGATGACATTTATAATAAAAATAGCATCAAAGAAAAAATTAGATATGTGAAGCATCAAAAACCTTTTTGTCAATAATGTTTCTAGCACGTCCAATTAAAAATTCTGAAGTTTGTTTCAGCAGCTGTTGTCACAACACGGTCAAAAATATAGGTACACGAGAAATTTATTTCTAAATACTGATCAGGAAAATTTGTAACGTAATGGCAAAATTAGTAAACAACATTGTGTGATATTCAACTTGTGAAATGTTATTCGAGAATAACCCCACTTGCAATATTTCTCCATAAATTATCTTACGTTTTAATAGCACTGTGGTAACTTTAAAAAGTAATTGCATGACCCTATTTAGTATTGCAGTAGCATTTAATTATTTCTAAAAATAGAAATATAAAATAACTAAGTCTAATCAAATAAACCGGACCTGACCCTTTATTTATTAATTAAATTGTTTATATTACGTGTTTACAAACAAAGAAATTTTAATAACATTAGGGAGTGAACCATGTATGAACTTATCACATTTTTTTAGAAGTGTAATAGTTGCGGTAGGTCGTTTTTTAAAATTTGATTTCTAGTATAATGCTAACAATTAAAATGAGAACAAACACATTACAAAATAATGAGTTAATGATTCATTAATTTCCAGTTTCAGTTTACACTTTCACTAAAAAAATATACTACAATAAGGCGTTATCTAGTTCTTTGTTTGCACTTAAACATGTAGTGTCACTGTGTAGCTCTTATTGTGACTACACATGATACTTATCGAATACTTTTGACCTCGAAAACATAATATAAACTTCATTTACGATAAGAGTCTAGAAACCTTTTAGACTTTTTTAACAGCTAATTTCTTATGATTTCAGAATCTAGAAACATCTATTAAGTTAAATTTTTAATTTAACTTTTGCGATATGGAACTAAATTCTATTTCTTATGCATAGTTTATGGGGTCGTTACATTTTAAAGCAAATATTTATTACAAAGTAGTTTAAAAACAAAACAAATAGAATAACTTACAGAAGGTAACCAAATTATTGTATTCCACTAAGACATTACGTTTTATAGGTTTGTTATAAAAAGCTAATAATTTCTATTGTTACATTCTACCTTTTTAAGTTAGTATGTTTGCTTTTAGTAGCAATCAAGGCTTTATTCTACAATCTACATGGTATGATCGAAATGCATTTTTTACTGTAGACATTCACCATATTGTCGACTTAACAATAACGAAATTCCAGTGTTATCAATACAATATAGTTGTTGCCAGATATAGTAATGTAATTAAAAAAAATCATAAAAAGTCCTTACCTATAGAAAATAAAGTGTGTGTTTTGAAGCAAATGGCTAAACATTTATAGTAAATATAATAATTTGGCCATCCTCTGGTACTTGAAAAGTAAGTTTTTTAAATGTTTGCATGTGTGGGAATGATAATCTCGACAAACACAATTAAGCCTATAAAGAATAAAAAACTGGAATTAATAAAGAAATTATTTTTTCTACTTAGATACTGATATACAGTGTTGATATTTTCAATGTATTAACATCTTTCACTGAAAATAGTACACTGTATACCATTAGTGAGCATAAATATTAAAATCATTGCTGGTGAAATCAAATATAAGCAGAATAAATAAGTACCACATTCACTAGCGTTTCAAATGAAATACGTACTAGGGGATCGGCAGAGTTGCAATTATGTTCCCCAGCTGTCTTATTAAGTACGCAGTGAGGTCCTTCATGAAATCCAGGAGCCTTGCTGGCTAACTTCCCGGGAATCCGTCCTTCCGTAACAAGCGCTGCAATGGCAACCAGCACCTCTCCTCCGTCCATACGACTCCCCTCTATCTCAAAACTCGAACAATGCATCTGTAACAAAAGAATTTAGTATTAAAATATATAAAAAAATATAATTTTATTTCTTTATATTTCCACATCCTTGACTTCTGAATTCTTAAAATTTATGAATTGAATATTTAGAAAGGTACGATTTATTCACAGCTTCCAGGCAATAAAAATGTTAAGATTGAATATATCACAAATACACAGAATAAGGTTTTCACTGCTATTAATGTCTAGAATGCTAACTATTCATATATTTCTTTAAAACGCTTAAAAGCCTTAAAATTTAATTTCCATGATGTTTAAACACTTAACACTGCTTATTAGGTATTAATGCCTACAGGACTAGCTAAAGTAACCAAATCTAGTTATTTCAGTTATGTAATCAATACTTCAACCTTAATATTTTTATGTTGTGATACAAACTTAAACTGTCAGCTGTTGAGGTTATGTATACAAACGCTCAAACGTCAAAGTCACACTCAAAGTCAAACCGTTATAACCTAAGATATTTTAATAGTTCATAACAATGCAATAATTTTCCTCTTAATAATTTTATTCATTTTTAAAAAAGTATATTATTATGTTATGGCACAAAAATTACTTTAGCATAAAAATTACATTAGCATTTGCGAACCAGTTGGACCATTATTATCCCTAGTTACTTGAAATTGTTTTAAAATAATCTTTAAAATCAAGGAGACCTTGTTTGAAACATTAACAAAAATAAATAAAGTGTGTTAAAAAAGCTTTTGCACGATAGAACGATTTTACTTAGTTACCACGTTTGTTGCCAAATCAGTAATTATATTTACCGTTCCAGAATGTTAAGTAAAAATTCGAGATTAACAGTCTGTGTAAAAATTGACGCAAAACCTAACCTGCTAACCTCGAATTTGACATAGACTTACAGTGCCACCAACATAAACAGTACCAAGCGAATGACAGGTGCTACCAACATATTATTCTGTGGTATGTCACATTTTACTAACGTTTGAGGAAAAATACATTTCTAAAAAACGTCATAAACATCACGAACGTTAAGGAATTACCGATCTCAGACAATAATTGGAGTCGTCACTTCACTCCTCCTCCAAACAATTGTCTTCGATCGGTAAAATATCCTCACCGTTCTTAATACTTAATATACTATATCGATAGGGTTTTGAACTGGATTTTGTCTTACGACTGCATGTTGGTAATTATTACATTGCTCTACCCAGAATTTAGCACCTTCCGTCAACTGTCAAATAGCATTGTATCTTTTAGAGACATTATTTATTTTGTTCCTGTGTACATTATTCTGTGTAAAATAGTCCTTTTCAGAACTGAACTGCAGATTAATTGCCATAAAATGGCTTTTACTACTGAACCACATACTTTTTACGTAAAAAGTGCGGTTGTGTGTATACGCCATCCACAAAATAAGTTAAGACGTGACTTAAAAATTACTGTTTGACACAAGGTAACTTTTTTTTTAACACACATTACACAGCAGGATTGCAATCAAACAAAACAAACTGTTAGTCCTATCAAAGGTGTCCCTATTTTTAAAAAATTTTAACTTATCTATTAAAAAGAGTAGGCAAATAATGACGATGATAATTTAGAGTAAAATCGCCTGATACAGCGTAGAAAATTATTGAAGTTTGTAAATTAATAACAATAATAAAATCCATAGCAACAACATAGATATTAAAAATAGCTGAAAAAATTTAGGCGAAATCAATATACCTATATAGAACTACATTTTTAAAATTATTAACTACATTGAAGCTCCACTCTTGATTTGTAATATTTCCAACTGTTTTTGACAATGTTTCCTCAAAAATGTCCATGATTAGTATATGAGACCTACAATGCATTGATTTATTTGTGTTCAAACTTAGTGGTAGCTAGTGTTGTAAATGAAGAAAAAAAACATTGTACTTAAGTTGTTTTTTTTTTTTTAAAAACTGTTTTCTCTACTCCCGCATGTATATATTCTGTTTTCTTCACAATCTACAGAATGGATATGTAGGCAATTGTAGTTAACTGAACGTATATGATTTCATATCCACACAAGGGTGGATATGAAATACACCAATCACAAACCACGTTGGTCGTGATTACCTAGGCAACTTTCATTAATTGTTTGTTTTGCAATGGGCACGCCCTGCTGTGCCCTGTTTGTGGCAAACGTGATTTTGTTGTAAGATATCTTATTAATTAGCGTTGAATAAATTTTCTTTTAATTTTCCATTCTTTTCCATTGATAGGTCGTAGAAAAAATACACTGTACAACTCGAGTGGAATGTTCATATCGCCTCGGATAATTGAGCACTCCGCCTACGGCGTCGTGCTCAAACTTTATCCTCGTGCGATATGGACATCATATCCACTCTCGTTGTACAAACTACTATTACATATTAGGAAAAAACATACAGAGCAGTTGGATTTTTCCACTTTTTTGGGCTTTTTCAGTTGTGAACAAGCCTTTTTTTAAATAACAATAAAAAACACATGGATGTACTAATGAACTATGACACAATGCAGTTTACTCAAAGATGGCAGCCCTCAAGTAAAAGAAAACGGTGTTGTCGCCATTTAACTGTGGTAATTACGTGTATTCCAGTGGTGAAAAACACAATAATTTGGTTTGTTTTAATGAAAAAAAAAAACTTCTGAAAAAACTGTTTTTACAACTCTAGTGGTAAACAGACTTCGCTAGTTTCAAACAAACAAGTACCCAGAATAACATATAGATATATAATTGTGGTATTGTCATTATTACCTTCGGAGAATTATTAGCATACAATTCTAAGACCATCTAATTGATTTACAGAATACAACATAGATCATCTTTTTTGTATGGGTAACCTTTATATTTGTAAATATTTCTCACTTTCATTTTTAAATTTCCTTTTCTAATATGGTTGTAATGGCTATTAAACGTTTTAGTTATTTAAGAAAGACCTACTATCATATTGTAACTGAAGTTCTCTTTATGATGAAAAAGTTATTGATAACCTGCAAAATGTTTTCCTTCGCTTTAGATGGTTACACAAGTGGAATGTATTTATGATACTGCTTCTTTATAATATTTATAAAATTAATCATCCTTAACCATTAGCCTGTACTGTCAGAATATTATTTGCATTTCATTTTTGTTTATCGCATATTTTGAGATGACGAGTATAACAACAAATTAAACCTTGTGTCAAATAATCTACTTTACAGAGCGCCCTGTGTTTATGATGTCATTAGTTAACTTACTTTTAAACTTTTCCCACAAAACAACTAATTTAACACTAAAAAAGGGAAACTAACTTCGTTCAATGAACAGAAAGAAATTTTAAATTACTGGGAGGAGTCTAAATTGCAGAAACCTGTTTTACATGTTACAAATGAAAAACTCGGAAGAATTCAAACATTGTTTAATTTCAACTAAAGTAAGGTGTGTACAACCAGCTTACCAATAGCAATACTCTATTCAAATTTAGCGCTCACTTGTGGGAGGGGCTACTTTATCTGTTGGTGAAACGTAGTATAGTATCTGTAATCTTTTTTTATGTTGGTTTAATAGGAATAAGGTTAAAAACGAAGGGAGTAGTTAAAAACCTAGTCAAGCAGGAGTGATTGTTCAAATATGTTTTTAGTGAAATCCTTGGTCTCTACGAGTAGCTATTAATAAAGTAAGCTTTTATGAAAGATATTTGGGTGTATGGGCTATACAACTACCAGTTAATAGAAAAAAATGTAGTTTATTTTTAGATGTCTCTCAAAGTCTTGGGCTCAATTTAATTAATTTTTCGTTATTTAAAAATTGGCACTCATCATTTTTCAAAATAATTAAATATATAGGTACTAAGTAATACCTTAACGAAATATAAAATAATACTTAGAAAATGGGTATTTTAAATATTTTCGGTAGAAATATAAGAAGTGCTTGAAACATCTCTGGAAATATTTGAAAAAAGTTCTGCAGCTATTTTTGTTTCAATATAGGCATGAGTCCATGTCAACTGATTCTTGGAGTGAATCATTTTTTTTATGATGTCTACTATTTTCGACAGTACTTGTATTTACAGGTGTTTCAAATGTGTTTTCTTCCATGTTGAATCTTAAAATCCACATAATATTGCTATCATCCGTTTAATATTTCTTCTACAGTGATTATGATTATTCCAGTTCTATATGTATATATCTTAAAGAGGCCGTAGTAAAACCTTTATTCAAAAAAGATGATAGACTTGACATGGCAAATTTCCGGCCGATATCCCTAATATCAAATCTAGCTAAAGTGGTAGAAAAAATTATCAAAAACCGAATGTTGATGTATCTTAACAAATACAATTTTTTATCAGATAAACAATTTGGTTTCAAATCAGGGATATCAACTGTAAATGCAATTGTTTACATAACAAACAATATTTATAAAAATCTCGATAAAAATAAACGGATACTATGTGTTTTCATGGATTTGGCCAAAGCCTTTGATACCGTTAATCATGCAGAGCTAATAGAGAGGGTTGAGGATCTTGATTTTCACGATGTAGTCTTAAATCTAATCAGAAATTATTTAAAGAACAGTTCAATATGTCAAAATTGGAAATGACCTAAGTGACCCGGTAATAGTCGAATGTGGTGTTCCACAAGGTACTGTTCTGGGACCCATTCTTTTTAATATTTATATTAACAAACATTCTGACAGAAAACGTCAAAATTTAATCGGCTATTTTAATGCACTTGGGATATTACTGTTGATTATATATGCTTTTCCATCAAGTTCCCTTTGAAATATTTGTTGTATGAATATGGCACTGTCTATGTCAAATTCGAGGTCAGCAGGTTAGGTTTTGCGTCAGTCTGTGTCAAAACTGACGGAAAACCTAACCTGCTGACCTCGAATTTGACATAGACAGTGCCATATTCATACAACAAATATTTCAAAGGGAACTTGATGGAAAAGCATTTATAATCACCCGGTAGTATTTTCTGTTCACTAAATTACTGCAACTGTCATACAGTCATAAAGTTGGTACCACTTACAAATGTGTTTGTCTTTTGAACTTTTCTTTTTTAATTTGGCAACACTTAAAAACTTCAATTTTTAAATAAATAGTGAGTAACGTTTCCAATTACAACTTGTTTTTCAAGTTTTAAGCATATATGAACATAAATAATAATATTAGAAACAAAGTCGCTTAGGTTTTTATGTAATAGTAGTTTATCTCATACTGTCCGGAAAATACGACTTTACGTCATTAATTTGATTCTGGAAAGTGGAACATTATATGAGCCCACTAGATGCAAAACTCTGCGTTTGCACTCTTAGAAAATGTGTGCTAGAGGCAATAGTAATTTACGTTACGAGACCGGAGAGTAGTGTTTTGCAGGTCTCCCCAAGCTTCCACCTTGGCCTGCGGCTCGCCCTGTGATCTACTTGGTTCGATCTGCAAAACACTACATTCCGGTCTCGTAACGTAAATTACTATTGCCTCTAGCACACATTTTCTAAGAGTGCAAACGCAGAGTTTTGCATCTAGTGGGCTCATATCACAAGGCCGGAAAGTGTTGCTAAACTGCTGAATAATATGTTATATGTTGGAGGCACTGTAATTCTATGTAAAATTCTGTGTTATCAGGTTAGGTTTTCCGTCAGTTTTGACACAAATTGACGCAAAACCTAACCTGCTAAACTCTAATTTGACATAGACTTACAGTGCCACCATCATATTATTCATACGTTTGAATATCCACAGCCGACTTTTTGAATAAACATATATAAAATAGTATGAAATAAAACATTGTACGATACATGGCCATAAAATATTATTAAATTACTCATTTAGAAATTCCCGACTCGGCTCGTTCCTCGCCTCGTCTGTAAACATCTAAACTCGTATTTTAATAAGTAATTTTCCAGCCTTATAACGTAAATAAACTGCTCAAGTACAGGTCTAAAGAGTAGCTTCAGCACTGCGAAAACAGGTTGACCTTTCGCCAAAACCAAATAGCGCATGAAGGTGCTCGGGACCTTAGCAACAACTTTGCCCCCTTTCAAAATTTTGATATCTGTAGCCGTTCGAAAGTTACAGGCGATCCAGACAGACACACGGACACACAGACAGACAGACGGACGGACAAAACGTTCGCATAAGTACGCTGAAGCTACTAATAACTAATTGTATACCAAGGCACTGAAGTTTAGCTTTTTATCACGAATGTGGATTTAGTTCTCGAGGCCCGTAGGGCCAAGGCAAATAAACCACATGAGGGATAAAAAGGAACTTCAGTGCCGAAGAGTACATTATGTTTTATTTGAAATCGAGAAATCGTGAAATTACTATATTCTAACCAACATTTGTAGGTTATGTTAACGTCGGTTGACGTTTAGCTGTCGCCTCGCCACCTACAAAAAAGTCGTAAAACAAGGGATTACTTTAATGCCGATTTCTAGTATTTTAATTACGATTTCGAGGTACTGGAATGCCGATTTCAAATAAATATATTTTTGCAATATCGTTGACGAGTACTATTTTCATGACGTATAACTTTTATGGGGATGGGACAATTCGTCGTCGCCGATTAGCCGTAGGTCAAATTCGTAGTTCACCCGATTCCTCGTCGCGGAAAGCTGTATTTTTGAAATGGTTAAGTATTAAAGAAATATCTGTAATTTTATCTCTGATTAGGTAATTTTAAAGACTACAGTTTATCTCTGTCTAAGTTTTTATCTATTTAAAACTCTCTAATTATTATTAAACCATGGTGTTGTTGTTCGAAGAATTTCTGGAACGTATTGTGTTCGACTTATGAGTAATGTTACGTTTCCATTTCAAAACAACGTAATTACAGTAGGACCATTGTACGAGGGCTATTTTTTTCCAACCTCCGATTCGATAGTAATAAAAAACAAAACTGAATATGAAGAATTTATTGTATAGAAAATGTAAGCACATCTCTCAGTTACATTTCTTGATTACTACCCGAAGTGCTTCACAAATTTGACAACTCGAACACCTCCAAGACACCATGGCACGAGTCGCCACTGACTACTTCTCCATTGCAAAAGCAATGCTCATTAAAAACGATATTCGTGACACTTGCCGTTCGTTATTCAAGATGCATGTTAGTAAATTTACTTAAATTATGCACGAAATCTAAGCAAGGCATTATGCTATTCTCGTAACTGTGAAGAATAAAGAACAATTGCGCCTGTAATTTTAGGTGGCCATTTTTGCAGTTAATTGTGCGTCAGATTATATTAAATTGTTTTTAAGTAGGTCAAAGTACAGGCGAGCAATCTGCAACATCCATGGTTCTGAAACACGTAAGGCCTCCATGCCGTACAACTGCTGGTGTCGAAATGAACTCGCATACGAAAGTCGCCCCTATAAACTTGACATAATTTCGCTCTTTGTAACGACACGTGTAAAGGGGTCGAAAACTCGAATCGATAATGACGGAAGGAATGAAACGAAAGGAGGTTGGAGAAAGTTTGCAAAAAACGAGACCTTAAATTGCTCAATAAATTCGATTTCGCAAAAATTCCACGCTCTCTCAAGTCCACGGATAAAAGCAATTGCTTTTATTCAAGTTGGAAAGCCGATTTCATTACGTTAAGTAATGTGTTAAATATTAACTCTAATTGAAGGAGGCAGATGTTGAAATTATGAAACTTAATTGATTCTGCTATTTCCATACTTAATTTGATTTTTGAAAGGCGTGCCTCTTTGTTTTAATGTTTCATTTGCATTTCCACACTGAGTATACAGGGTGAGTCAATATTCACTCCCAGCCCTCGTATATGTGTTCTACAATTAAAAATAAGACAAAAATACAGAATACTAAAATTCCGAAAGCGAAGCCGTTTTCAGCTAAAATTGAAATAAATATATTTTTTAAAGTTTCGTTTAATCTCAATGAATTCAAATACAAGACACTCTTTACAACAACGTGCAACAATGTTTTTTTCAACACGATGGAGCTCCGGAACATGCTACATTACAAGTGCGAGAAATTTTGAATGGCCGTTTTCCTAATAAATGGATTGGGCGGGGTGGACCAATAGCGTGGCCACCCCGGTCTCCAGACTTCTCCAACAGATTTTTGGGCTGTGGGGATACATACAAGAAAAGGTTTATTTTACTGTATCTGCTGGAGTGGATGACTTTATTGCCCCAATAGCAGAAATAAATGATGATGATTTCAATTATGTTGCCAGGAACTTTAGTCGTAGGTTACATACATACGTGTATTAACGAAAATGGTAACATTTTTGACGGTTTCTTAAGGAATTAAATGTTATGCTGATGTTTATCTCGACCCAGATAGTTTTATTTTTTTTATTTATTTTCTCTTGTATTTGAATTTATTGAGATTAAACAAAACTTAAAAAATTGTTTATTTCAATTGAAACTGCCGCGATTTCGGAATTCTAGTATTCTTCATTTTTGTCTTATTTTTAATTGTAGAACAGATATCCGAGGGCTGGGGAGTGAATATTGACTCACCCTGAAGATAATATTTGATAAAACCTATTTCAATTACTGTGCGAAAAACTTGTAGGTATGTACATTTTGTATGACATAGAAGTTACTAATATGTATATTAAACAAAAATGGTGACATTGGATTGCTAATCCAAATCGGTTTATTTTATTCCGTTCTAAAGTAGAGCGTAAATGGCGAAACCAGTACACAAAATATACTAAGTTTTTTTAAATTAAAGTCTGAAATGTAAAATGAGTCATAATAATAATGATGAGAACGCAATTCTAACTACATGTTACCCCATTTGAACAATTTTCTATTAACCACGAATTAGGTATATCAAAACGTAAAAACTCCTGTAAAGTTGAAATATTTGCTTCTTTCTCGTAGATTGTTACTAACTACATAAAGGGTTGTTTTATAAGCTATCTTTGGGCGCACTCCAAGCAAGTGGCTAACTTAATCCGTTGCTCAAGGAAGAATGCCATTCCGTTGGGATCATGACCATCATAAATATGTATGTCAGCAATGTTGTTAAATAGTTATAAAAGTTTCGATGACTGTTGCCAATGTTATTGTATTAGTTTACGGTACACCATCGTGCCTCGTGCTAAAACAAAAGTATGTAGTTCTCTCGCTCACGAAACAGTAGTATATACCACTATAGTATCTTGTTCTTCTTCAACAATTTATCTAATGTTTATGTTTTAACCGACATACGTGACGCAAAACATTGCTGTTTTCAAGATATTGATTTATGTCATGTTTGTATTTGTAAATAGTTCGTGATTGATGAAACAAAAACATTCAACATTCGTTAGTACATTATTACTATTACTTCATTTGTATGTTTCATAAACAACTAAATTCAAATATACTTATGTCATTCCTATTAAATACAAAATAAATTATACTTGTATATAAGATCACTAAGACAGTTGTATAAATAGAAAAAGTTGACTATTGCTTGAATCTACTTGCAATTTAGCAAGATCAAAACGTAACTTTCAAAAGGATAATCGTAAATGGGTTGGCACATGCCAAATTGGACCTTGGACAAAATCATTGCCATAAAGAATTATCAATCGTTGCTGCAAGTTTGTAAATTGAAATTTTCTGATTAATAAACGTTGGAATCCCTCTGTGTCCTCAAGTTAAGCACTGATTTTTATTTTTCCATACCTAAAGATGTTACTTATACATATTTGGTTTTCTCTGATCCATGTTTCATATATTATTTTTTACTCATGACATTGAAATCAGTCATTTTGACATTGATTCCGGGTGGTTGAAATCGCGTTTCAACCACTGTATACAGATTGAAATGTTTGGACTACTGGGATTTCAAACTGTTTGACATTCAATTGACACAGACTCACACAAAACCTAACCTGCTAACCTCGAATTTGACATAGACTTAGAATGGTTTATTAACGTTTATTTTAAAAATTCCTAGAAAAATAGTACATATATGCAACTCGTGGCTGACAAAATTTCAACGTCTCGAGTTACTTTTTTCCCACTTTTTACACTCTCAACGTTGAAATTTTATTACAACCACTTGTCCCATTATACAGTGTCCGCCAAAAAGTCGGCATAATATGGGAAATTTTTTATTTTTGATTTAAAAAAAAAACTTTTTACTGCAATAAATTGTGCATGTCTAAAAACCTATTTACCCCCCATCATATATAGCGAGTGGGTTTTACTTATTTAGAAAATGGAGTTTTTCGAAATTGTCAAAATCCGAAAAGTGCTATTTTTCGGAAATTAAGTAAGATTTCAATGACATTTTTTAGAGTGTGTTATTTTTAGCTATCTGAACAATCTCAAGGCCAGAAAACCCCTAATTTTTTTCAACTTTAGCTGAAAATAAATTTTTCAGTTTTTTTAAATATTTTTCAAAATTTGACATAGCAAGACTTAATACATATTAAATTCATTTTTTTTATGTGAACACTAAAAATTTATAATTGGAAAAAATAATATAAAATGTTAATTCGTTCTTTAGATTTTACCGAAAAGTAGTGTTTGCATAATTTTTACGTTTTTTATGCAATGCGCCTTTTAGGAGAAATATTTTTCAATTCTACTAAATATCTATTTAAACGGCTTCGAGAAACTCTAATCTAGCCGTGTTAATAAATTACTGTTACAAAAATCCTGTAAATGTTCTTTTACAGTTGTCTAATAAAGAGATACATATAAATTGGATAAAGAAAAATCTCCTCATTTAGACAAAAATGTAAAAGAACATTTACTGTAATTCATTAAAAGGGCTAGATTAGAGTTTTTAGAAGCCATTTAAATATATATTAATTGAAAAATATTTCTCCTAAAAAGCGCCTTGTATAAAAAACTATAAATGTTCAAAGTGTTCACATAAAAAAATCAATTTTAATATTAAGTCTTTGTATGTGAAATTTTGAAAATATTTAAAAAATTGAAAAATTAATTTTTAGCTAAAGTTGGCCTTCGTCAGTTAGCTAAAAAATATCACACTCTAAATAAAGCTCATTGAAGTCGTACTTAATTTCCGAAAAATACTTAATTTCCGAAAAATAGCACTTTTTGGATTTTGACAATTTCGAAAAACTCCATTTTCTAAATAAGTAAAAATCACTCAGTGTATGTGATAGGTTTTTAGACTAGCACCATTATTAAAGTTTTTTTTTTTGAAAAGCAGACCATAATAGTTATTTATGTATTAAGGGCATAATCAACACATTATAGCACGAGGGAATGCTTAAAGCGCGACGCGAAGCGTTTTATTTTATTTTGGTTCTAAAAATGGTCACAATTCAAGGATTCCTCATTTTGGCTACAGACTACTGCGTCATCGTTGTCCTCTAGCGCTGTGAATTTTTGGTGTGCTATGGTTATTACTATGCAGATTGTTGGCTATACTATATTGTTAGTGCTTGTTATACTGCTTAGCAGCGTTATAGGGTTAGGGACATAATAGCCATTTTACGCCCACTATTGAGGACCAATAAACAAGATGATGATTCCTAAATGAAATAAAGTAATTTCAAGTCAGCTTATGGCGCTTAGTGTCTTGTTTCCCAGTTTAATAAGCAATGGTATCGTAGGTTGTCAAAATTTATAAAAAATTGTAAATCTTTTTTAATTGTGAATATTCCGGTCTCTACAAAAAAGTCATTTATGTATCAAGGGCATAAAAAGGCGGTAAGAATTAGAGCCCAAGGCTCTAACACGACAAAGACCATAAACGCCAGTTATGCCACGAGGTGCATACAACAGGAATATCACAAATAATACCAGATTTATAATTTTTATACATTTTGGCAACCTACGATGTCACTGACACGCAAGACCGTAAAGTGACACATTCGCCCTCGTCGTATTAGAGCCCGCAGCTACGCAATGGACTCTAATTTTAACGCCGCCGGCAATAAACGCCTTCTTACGCCCTTGGTACCGAAATAACTATTACCGTTTCTGTTCCAGGTATTTTATATATTTAAATAAAGTGTTTATTAATGTAGTAAAAATATTGTTATTAGAACATTCGCGACCCCTGGACAATTCCTCGCGACCCCCAGGTTGAGAAACCTGCTCTAATGTATACATATTATATTAGATAAGGTCGTATATGCCGTGTTGATTAACGTTATGTACCTATAATTTGAACAGTCCAACCTCTTTTGTGTGCAGGGGACACATTAAGCCTATATTCCACTCATCTGGTACATTCTAAATAAATTTCTGTAATTTTCTGACTAGTTTTCTGCCGCCACATTTCAGCAACTCTACTGGTATTTTATCATAAACCGACGTTTTATTGTTGTTCGACTTCTTAATGGCTTCCTTAATTTCTTCTACAGATGATGCTGAGATGTCTTGTGCTTCCTCCATTTTGCCGCACACAGGTTTGCTCAAAAGGAAAAAACTGAGACCATTTTTAAATTTTTTCATTACCAAGATATTGTTTACAGATCGTTTTTATACTATGTAAAGCTGTTAGCAGTAATTATAGTTGTAAAATGAACTCAGTTCTGGTGATTGCTTTTAAGTTGACGGCAAATATTTGCTGTTAGCTAGCTGTAACTACTGCTAAATGGGTTAAATTGGTGGTGTAGGTACGCCTCTGGAAAGTCATTTTCTAAGGATTTTTTACTGGGTTGGCAAAATTGTTTGATCATTTCATACTTCTCTTAAGAAAAATCTATAGCCCGTTTCTCTAAAATCTGTAGCTGTGATTGACTGCATCCGTATCGAGTGTAAAATGTATTGAAAATTTTACCGAAAGCGTAGAAGGTTTTAACATAAACATGAGTTAAGGTTCTGTTGATAAATGACAGAAATACAGTACAGTTAAAATCGTTACATAAATGTATCACATATCTCAAACAATTTAATTGGGTATATTATTCTGAAAAAAAAAAACTTTTTTTAATTCTTGTAAAATTACAGGCGCTGAAAATCAAATTTAGCGCGAACATTTTCTTTTGGTAACTTTTCTAGTCTAATTCAGGCTTTTCTAAAACAGACCGTAGTTAATTTAAGTCGAATGCATATACAGTGAAATCTCCCTTACCGGACACCTCTAATAAGCGGACACCTCTCTTACACGGACATTTTGTTTGGAACCAACTTGCTTGCATTAACTTTATTAATAGAATTTTCTCTATTAAACGGACGCTCTCTTAAACGGACACGGACACCATTTTTCGACAATTTTTAGACTGTGAATCTCTCTTGTACGGACACTTCAAACTGCAGGCCCAGCTAATGTCGTGAGGCGTCAAAACAATCCATAAATCCAACATTTAATGATCATGTTGTTAAATTATAAAATTCTTTTGCAACACGGGCGGTATTAAGTCAACCCAAATCAGCGTTATGACTGCAGGAAATCCGACACTTTCATTACCCTATGCGCGATATTATTACAAAACAAATCCATGTCGCTTGATTTTAGAGGCCTGCAATTCAGAACTACTTTGCGTTTTCCGTGGGCATCCCATTAAGATAAAAATAAAAATAGGAAGAATTGTTCCTCCTTGCTTTGATGGAATGAAAGAATAAGAAAACTAGCCCCCCCCCCCCCCCCCCCGGCCGCGGAGTCTACGGGTATCAAGTTACCCCACCGTAATCAATTTCAACCAGAGGACGATTTACCCTGATCGGCAGTGGCTGAACTGTTAGAGAAATATCCCAGAAATCGAAGACGTCGACCCTGACGAATTTATAAACATTGACAAAGAAATAATAGTAAAAGATGATGTAACCGAAATTTCTGGTGAATCAGCTGCCGTTGATGTGCAGTTGGCAGAATTAGAAAACGATGCATTAACAGTGAAAAATTTTAAATGCTTTGCTAAAGAAAGTAATGACTTTAAAATATTCAATCTGTCAAAATATTTAGAAATACATGTGGAAAATATAATAAGCAGTCAGAAAAAACCCTTACGTCAAACTAGTATTTTAGATTTTGTAACAACTATTACATAACTTTGTTTCAATTACTTTATTATTCTTAACTGTATTGTTAGCGCGTATACCTATGCATAATACAACTATTTTAAAGATAAAAATGGATTTTTCCCTTAAGCGGACGCCTCTAATAACCGGACAAAAACGTTGGCACAGTGCGTGTCCGCTTATGGGAGATTTCACTGTACAACATTTTTTATAGATGCAGGGATATACGACTGTACAAACTGCTGCAAAAAGCTCTATTAAAAATCTGGTGTGATACACTCACACAACTTCCTTTTACAGTGATCTTATAATTAGTCAAAAATTTCATTTTTAATTTTTAACCATTTGTTAAAAATTTTCAAAAATTACAAATTCTACAAAAACGGTACAAAATCGAGTGTTAGTTGAAGAGACAAATTTTCTCTAGAATTTTAAGGTGAATTCAAAAATGTAATAATATACCGGGTGTTTTATTTAAAATAGGAGTTAATAAAAAAAAATAGAAAAAAAAACAAAACAAACCCACTTTAGAAGTATTCAACTGGAAATCACCTATCTCACATCAATACACATTAAAAATGTAAGAAAAATGTAAAGTTTAAAAAAATCGTTAGAGCCGTTTTTGAAAAAATCGAAAAAAACTGAAAAATCACAAGAGTATACACCTACTTCCGGTTATGCGATTTTCTTCAAAAGCTTGCTGTCTCATCTACATAGTACACAAAACTTATATATGAAGTTTCAACGCCATACCTCTTTTCGTTTTGAGATATTCTGTTCACAGACAGACACACAGACACACACACACAGACAGACCAATGAAAAAAAAAATGTTTTTTGGGATCAGGGGACTCTAAAACGTGAAGATCCGTTGAAAACTCAATTTCGAATTTTTGGGGTGAATCCAATACTTCCTTTATAGTAAAAGGAAGTAATAAGTACTAATACTAAATGTTGTGGGTACTGCTTGCTACGATCCACGTCGGCTATAGCAGAATTTAAAAAAAGAAGCTATAGAAAACCTGATCTTGAAATATTTACAGAAAGAGACATCCAAAATTTGGCCCTTCAGATTAACTGTTAATCATAAATAGTTATTTATTGTACATGTTTGTTATATTACAAAGTCACGCGAGAAACGTTGAGCTCGAGCGGCTGTCAGGCCGAGTCGGGTCTTGTGAATCACATGTGATAATAATAACCAGCGTTGTAAATGAAAAAACAATTTTGTTTCACTCAAAACTATTTTTATTAGAAAAAAAACATACGGAGAGGTTGCTGTTTTTTTTTCACTTTTAGGGTTTTTTAGTTCTGAGCGAGCCTTTTTTAAATAACAGTAAAAACGCTGCAGATGAATATACTAGCACACATACTTGTATTGAACGAATTACTAAAGTCGAATATCTGGTTCTTGACCCTGGTCGTGTTTATATTGGCTCTGGCTGATTGCGTCAGTGAATCATTTATTGCCTCCCTGACGTGACCCCTTGACTGGGTTGGAACTCCTTGCAAGCGAAAGTGCTAACTGCCGCTGTTCCAAGGTTTTGTGTAAGCGAAAGGATTTATGACGCCTCCGCTTATCTGCCCGGGTGCTCCTAAGTCCCTTGGTCCTCTAAAGTGCTTTAAGGGTCTTACCAACTCGACCCTTTCGTTAGATAATTGTCCGTCTGGCGATTCGGGGTTTCCTGACATGTTTATTCGGCGCTCTTGCTGGGACATTTTTTCCTCGTACTTGCGTTGCTAATTACGCGTAACGACACTGCGCGTCCGCGGACGTTGTCTATCACTCGCGACACTCTTTATGTTGAATTTATGGTGCTTGTCACGCACTTGCGCCTAGCGTGCTATTCAAACAAGCCACCTACTGACATAAGACGGTCAGCACATTTATGGAAAGTTTTTCTTTCAGGATTTATTGCACTGCAGCTTTCAGCCTTTTGCAGGGGTTATTTAGTTCTGCTGCACGTGGCAATGTATGCCCGCTGTAGTACCTTTAAAGTATGGGTTATGATATGACTTATATAATTCAACTGTAACTTGCATAGTGATAGCGTTATTATAAGAAGATGTTGAACAAATGGTTTTATTTCTATTTTGTACTCGTTCCTTTATTTAGAGTTTATACCTAAGATTCTAAGAACTGTGTATTATATTTAGAGTTTATCTGATATTGTGTACCCGTTCTATTTATGTCCCTTTCAATGATATATATTACCCGTTTCCAATTATGAAGTATGTTTGATGAATGTCTTTGCAAAAATTTATTATTAATGTGAAAATCGCCACCTTATGTCCATTGTTTTTACTCTATAATTCGTAAATACATCAAGGCAGAATTATCTGTAAAAAAATTGACAACGTTGCCAATACTTTTTTCCTGTACGTATGTATCTATTTTGTATTTTTTAATGTTCACACATTGTTAATAAGTCAAACAGCACTGAAGAAAGTTAACTGGTATAGGAAGTTGGACGGAAAAGCGCCGAAGGTAAGAATTTTGTATAAAATTTCTTGTTTTGCGAATTAGGGGAAATATAATTTTTCTATGGGCATTTCGCTTTCGCCGAGAAAGCAGATTTTGTTACTGGGTGGGCATTTGCCCATACAACCATAAAAACTGTTCAGCCTATTGGAAAATTAATTAAATACAATACACGGGCGGTGCATTTCCTGAAATATCGTGTGTTAAAAAAACTGATTTAGGGCAGGCCTTGGAAAGAAAGATAAAACATCTAGCCATGTCTTGGCTTAAGTCTGTAGGTGAAAGTCAGATTGCATTTTGTTTATGAAAACATCTGTCACTGTGACAGGGAAAAGTACACTGCATTAAGTTTACTTGTATCGCGCAAAAAGGAAAATAAGATGGCATTTACACAACAACAACGAGTGTAACAGTCAATCAAATTGTTTTTATGAAGTGTTTTGCATATTTTTAGGAAAATAGTTCAAGATCAAGATGTAATTTAGTTCTCTTTGACTTATGGTAGTTCATTTGCTGCAATGGGTATATATCAATTTATATCAAACTGCAATTTGATCATGGCATGCTGCGAATGAGTTTTTTTGAACACACGATATAAACCCGATAAGTCTGCCTTATGGAATCGAAAATAAGGTTTCTAACCTATTAAATCACCCGACTTTTGCAACATTGAGCATGAGGTAGTTTTCTAATGGAATTATCAGATATTATTTTCTTAGTAGAATGAAGTTCAGTGGTCTGAAGTTACGCATTTATACATTAAACTTAACAGTAATGAGCCTGTCTTTTGTGTCATTTTTATGTTGGTCTTGTCACGTTCATCGAGGTAATGCTAATCTAAAATCTGCACACAGTAGTCAACTTATGCAAACACCTGTATAATAAATGAACAGCTTTGGAATAGGCGCGCGCGGAAGCTTGGCATAAATAGTAGAAATGTCAGTGACAAGGTGAAAGACAGTTTTGTAACAATTAACCTAAGCCAATTAGTCGCAAACAAAAAACCATACGCCCTCCATCTTTGTTAAAAGTTGTACGCGAGTCTAGTAAGAGTCGTGTTGTGAAACAACACGACCTTTTTAGTTCGTAAACGCATGTTTGAGACTGTGACATAACTGTCCTTGCCTCGCGCATTTTAACAGGTTGTACCTTTTAAGCTCTGGTACACGTGCAAATTACAATCGTCTATTCATTTCTATATTAATCTTGCTAAGTTCCAGATAGCTTTGGCGAGGTCGCTCCGTATATAATAGATCGTGCCCAAATACTACCAGAGCGGTGCAAAAAATAACGCGGTCGCAGTTTCCCTACTGAGAAATGCTGTCCCAGATTTGCCATGGAAGTATACAAATGTCACAATTTCTAGTTTATTAAGAACGAGTTCCTTATGGCGGTTCATTTTCGTTTGGTCTCTTTCTTCGGGCGCCAAAAAAGCCTAATGCAAAACAATCGATACGTCCGTGACGAACTGGAAATCCCCGAGCCGAAAATTACCCCAAATTTCTCCACAACATTATAAGAAGTTGGGGCAAGTAAAAAGTGAGCTTTTTGCCGATCATTACCAAAGGTGAAAGGTAAAGGTCATTTCCAGTAGTTTGATCGAAATGGATGGAAAATGATGAACGAGTTCTGCAGGTTGATTAGTTTACAAGCTCAACATCAATGCTTGTCGTTGAAAGAAGTCTGCTCGATAAATCACTTAACTATTATGGCGGGACATGATTTATCATTATTTCCAGGTGATTTCAAAGATTACAGGTGTTCTTGAGAATGCTAGACTGTGATATTTCACCCACGGTTAGGGATATTAATGATATAGTGAAATTGTAATACTATGTACTTGACATTTTTCATATTGTTCAATGGCGTTGTTTTTCAATTAAAATTAAAAACCTGAGAGATGGAACATTTTTAAGATAATGAATTCTCGATGTTTCCTTCTCCCAGTAGGCTGTTATATGTTTTTATTAAGTTGCTTGCCTTAATTGTGACAGAAGTCAAACTGTGACATGAAAAAGCTATGATTTTTTACAACTGCTTTATTGGCATTGGTGCAATTTTAATGTCAAAATGCAGAAAAAAAATTCGAAAGGACACAAAAATTTACTGGCAATAGTGCAAACCTTCAAATCATAACCACAAATTGAAAACAACATAACCCAATTTGTAGTGGACTAATAATGCTTAACATAGCCTACTGGGAGGATGTGAATGGATTATAATGTAAGTAACAGTTTTAATTTATAAAATTTTGTAAAAATCAGGCCTTTATTTTGAAACAAAACTTATATTGACTCTATTTCTTCTAATAAAATCTTCAAGCATGAGATAATTATATTATTAAATATATTATTGCACTTATTTCATAATTATTGTGATTAACTCTTATTTTCGCCATTTTAACTATTTTGAAATAGGAAAAATAAAACTTAAGGTTATATTAGAAACCTACATTTTGTGTTAAATCTAAACTTACACTTTTTGATGGTTAAAAATTATGATTTCTCCTGCTTTCGTAATATAAAGCACTATACATATACTAATATCGTGTGTTCCAAAAAAAAACTCATTCGCAGCATTCCATGATCAACTTAAGTTTGTCGTAACTTGATATATACCCATAGAAGCAAATGAACTACCATAAGTCAGAGATAACTAAATTACATCTTGTCTTTGAACTATTTTCCTAAAAATTTACAAAACACTTAACAAAATCAATTTTTATTGACAGTTCTGATTATTACACTCGTTGTTTTGTACATTCCATATTATTTTCCTTTTTGATTGATACAATTAAACTTAATGCAGTGTAAACTTTTATTTGACACTGACAGATGTTTTCATAAACAAAATGCAATCTGCCATTCACCTAAAGTACATTTTTTTATAATAATTTTCAAGGTCAACTTTCTAGGGGATAAGTTGCATTCCTGCAGGGTCCCTAGTTTTAATAATGTTGGTACATAGATTTTTAGTTCTTTTCTTCCACTAAAAAAATTATTGTCATTTTGACAGATATGTCACAATTTAATATGCCTTGCTTCATTTTTGCATTTAAAATTTTTCTTGGTTTTCTTTTTTTATCAGATTTTATTGATGATGATGATGATTCCATGTTAAAAAAAATAATTTGTCAAGAGTTCAAATTTAGAAACTTTGACATTCAAAATTGCCACATAACCATAATTTTGAAAAGGTTCTACCAACACGAGGTATAAAAATTTCCTAGCGTTTTAATCACAAATCTACCAACATTGTAACACTTTGACAGTTATTATAGAAAAAAAAACGTACTTTACTATCGATTCACGAAACTTGTGAACTGTCAATGTCAAATTTTATAAATATTTACTGAGTGTACCTGGAAATTATAGTTTTTGGAATGTATTTCGGATCTAGTGATTTCTAGTAATATTTAAAGTTAGGTTATGTTACATGTGTCAAAAGTTTTTCTTTGTAATAATTAACTATAACCTGTTTTCCCTGTGTATGCACAAACATTAAAGAATTTTGAAAATTATTTTTTTACGAGAAAGTGTGACATAAGTCAAGTTTTTAAATTTCAAGAATTTGAATGCCAGATTGTGTTATGTTTATGAAAACATCTGTCACTGTGATAGGCAAAAGTTACACTGCATTAAGTTTACTTGTATCAAGTAAAAAGGAAAATAAGATGGCATTTACGCAACAACGACAAGTGTATTAATCATAACAGTCAATAAAAAATGTTTTTATTTAGTGTTTTGTATATTTTTAGGAAAATAGTTCAAGATCAGGATATAATTTAGTTCTTTCTTACTTATGTAAGTTCATTTGCTTCAATGGACATCTATCAATCGTACTTGGATTATCCGGAATTGCGTGCAAACACTTGCAAAATTAATTGTAATATCCACAGCACCATGATAACATGCTCTGCTTTATAGTATCAAAAGAGATTGTAGCTGCATGTACTGTCACTCGTATCAGCTCACACTTTTACTTTTGTGTTGTAATCCGTCACATCTACTTAATTACATATCCGGAGGGTAAAAAGTAGCGTGAAGCATATACACGTAGCTATACAGAGAGATTTTTCTTACTACGAACACGGCAGACGATATGTCGAATTTACAAATGCCGAGAATTTAACTTTGACAGTTCGCGTATTTTGTCAGTAGATAATATCTGCTGTCATTTCTATCTTAAAATCGATAACTACGAAGCAACGGATCAGTGCAAATTGTAAAATGGTATTATCAGGGTCCAACGGTCCGGGAAATTCAAAATTCTTTCACAACATTTGAAAATAGGCGTTCTTTATCGTTATCAACGTTACATGGAGTTATTTCAAATTTTGGAAACTTTGGATGTGTTTCTCCCCAAAAGCAGAAAAGCCCTAATGTTCCCAATGAAGACAGGTATTTTAAAAGAGGTTTGTATTACCGCTAATGACTATCCAGACTATTTATTTAAATAAATTGCAGAACTAGTAGATTTAGCTGCGATATTCTTCCCGTTTGCCATTTCAGAAGTATGGAATTTTGTGAAACTGTGACAGATATGCCTAAAACTTCTTCTGAAAAGTCGTTTTCACTACAACTAACGATTTGAAGAACTGCGTTTAAAAATTAAAAGGGTTGTTCAGAGTACTAGTACTAATACGTTTCCATGATCGCTTAGGATATTGTTAAGCGCAAGAAGGCAGGCTCTTTGAACAAGAGCTAATTTAAACTTCTTGAATTTTGTTGTTTGAAATAAAAATAGTTTTATTTTTGTTTGCATCCTTTTTTACTGAGTTAGTTTGTTCTGAAGAAATTATTTCTTTCTTCAGAATGCGTTTTACTTTAAGAACTACCTTCTTTTACTGTACTGTTAATCTCTAAAAATCCTGTTTTTCAACTCTGAATTTATCACCTGAATTAATCAACAGTAATATCCCAAGTGCATTAAAATAGCCGATTAAATTTTGACGTTTTCTGTCAGAATGTTTTGCTAAGAAATTTGTCAAGTAAATTTTCCGCTCAACAAGAATTCCGAGTGCGCAGCACGAGGGATTTTGAAGCGGAAAATTTACGAGATATATTTCTTGAGAGCAAAACATTCTGACAGAAAATCGTCAAAATTTATTCAGGCTAGTTTACATGCACGCGGGATGTTCGGAGTGATTATTTCCTGAATAAATAGAAAAAATTCAGTTGGTGAAGCACCTTTAATAATCATGTTAAAATTATGCACAAGCGATTAAATTTTGACATAAATTTAACCGCGGTTAAACTTTGACGTTTGAATTTTAGTCATTATTAAACTGACAGAAACCATGGTGATTACGCATTATTATGGATATGAAGGAAATAATCACAGAATAACAGTACCTCATACATTCTATCTGTGATATAATAATTAATTTAAAAAAATTACACTAGGCGTCTGCGTTGAACAATTACTTAAACAATCAACGCAGACGACCCGTAGATTAATATCAGAGTACCTTAGACCGACTGTCCATCGGTCTTGGCGTATTTTTAGGCAATCGTAAATTCGCCTTGATTTACTCGTGTTCGCAGTTCATGAATTTTCACTGTATACATTTTAAAATGCATTTCCGTGTTAAAACTGTTTTATATATTGACTGGTTATACAGGGTATTTTAGTAGCTAGATTCTTTCCTGGCGGGTTTATTATTAAAAGTAATTTATTTATTTACGTATGGCTTGTGGTAGAAAACCTGGTGTCAGAGTTTTTAAGTTGCGCGAGCGCCTCTGACGTTTCCTAACGGCGGTCACTGAAATGACAACCGGGACCGACGGCTTAACTTGCGCTCCCAGGCATTATATACAAAATATATCATTTAAAATGTAAAATGAAAACTATTATGATCAGGTTTTAGGCTGTAGCAACTAAAACTTGAAGATTGTGATAAATTTAAAGAGGTGTCTCAGATTTGTGATCGAAACTAAAGCACGGCACCTGGCTTAGTTTCCTCGTGGAATGCATACAGAAAGAGACATGCATTTAAAGGTTAGTAGATTTCTTTTTAAATATCAACTTTACATATTTTATTTATTTATTTACAATTTTTCGAGTTTCACACAGAAAATACCCAGTAATGCAACTTCAATTAGTAAATAAAAACTAAAATAAATACAGAATCCCTTTTTTTATCAGACCGAGCTAACGAAATATCTTTGTAGGTATGTATGTATTATCTGTAACCTCATTTACCTTGCGGTGTAGAGGCTGGTGGTATATACAAAAATAGATGTTTCATACAAAAAAGGCAAGTTTTATGTGCAATTCTCTACATAACTTTTTATGTTTAAAACAAAATTTGATGTCTAATTATGAGCCACAGTGTAACTTCTGTAATTTGTGACGTCACCAATTATAATTTTGACGTCATTAGTATTATTACAATGGAAACTCATTTTTATGGTGGATTTAGAGAGAGCAATACATTTTGAACTTTGCATTTGGACATTTTTGAATTGGCCGCTATTAAAATTTCTAAAAGTAACTAAAAATCTAAAACTGTAGGACTACCACACTACATTTATTATTCAAGTGTGTAATAAACTAATACATCCACATATCTGGTACAAAATTTTGGGCAATTTGAACACTTACTTTAATTGCTCTTATAATATTGTCACTAATTTTGACACTTTGTGGTGTGATTATGAGTACCAAGTAAACAAATCGTCAGAGCTCAAAGATTTTTGGTTTAAAATTTTCTTTTTTTTTCGGATATTTTCAAATTCAAAGTTATATTTTTCTATATATTCAGTTTAGAAATTGTATGCATAGAAGTCATAAAAAGATTGAGTTTCAACTAAAAAAAATGTATTCCATCATAGCTACAATGTGTAACGCCATAAATGCTTAAGAAACAATATTAAGGTAAGACAGTTTCGTTAAAAACTTACTTCCTTAAATTAACATCTAAGGCTGTACTGTCATGGGCGGCAGCTAGGCCTTGGCTACATAACTGCTTTTTTTCAAATTCGAAACATTATTGATGGAGACAAACCGCTGTAACCAATAAAATAACGTGATCGCGTGATGTCACGCGCAGCAAAATAAATGAGTAGATTTTTGAACTAATCATTCGGACATAAATGTAGTCGATTATAATAGAAATTTTGTAATGCAAATTACATTAATTCGCAACGAAGAAAGAACATCGCAGTCGTTGGTATTCGAACCCGTCCAGACGTAATCCAATTGCTCAGCTAAATTCAACTACTTGCTTATCGTTGCATTATGAAAGACACGGTAACTACAGGACCGATGGCGAACAAACTGCGCCGAATCACTGCTGATAAAAACGTGATGCACGCATACAGGCAGGGAGGCAGGCTGCTAACCAAGCATAATACGCGATTATATACAGGGTATTTCAAAATTGGCGGATTAACTCCATGTTACGTTAACGTTAACGTAAAATTTACAAGTAGGGAACAAATAATTTAAAAATTCTTATATTTTTTGAAAATATGGTACTTTAATATTCAGTATATATTCAGCTAGTTATGCGAATATAAATAGTTATAACTAATTTTTTGAATTAACTAAAAGAAACTCAAAAACTTCTAATTTTTTTTTATGTGTAGAACATATAAAATTCTTTATACGCAACCATATATGTAATGTTAACATTCCTGACCTCATCTGAGTGGGGGAAGTCGTACATTTCAGCCCGCTACTTCCCGCACTCACTTCCCGATCAAGTGCGAGAATTACATTCCCGACCGCTCAGTAGGTAGGGACACTGGGACTCTCGTTGATCCATTCATGCGCGTCACAACCTGTCGTATCATAATATAATCATTTTTCCAATTATTGTTTAGAATAAAGTGGTTGCGAATAAAATAGTATACAAACCTCGACAGGAAGTTTCCTTAGTCTCGAGATAATAGCTGATTTCGACGCTTCGCGTCTCAATCAGCTAACTAATCTCTCGACAGTAATGAAACACTTCCCATCTCAGGCTGTAATATACTATTTCATAGCAGTGTCTTCAATAGGCAGAGAAATTAGTTCAATTAAGTATTATATACATGGAAACAACGCAGTTTTACCTATTTGTAATTAAACAATGTTGCCAGTTCAGCTAGTTTTGAGGTTAATAAGGCTTCGCTATATTTGGAACAATTGCAACAACAGAGTGGATGATACTGTAATAGTTATTTATATTACGAGTTCGATAGGTTGCATTTTACAACGCGAGGTTTTAATTTTTGAAGCACGACGCGAAGCGAAGTTGCCATCCACCCCTCAAAACAGAGAGGGTGTAAATGTCAAAAATATGTTTAAATATGTCACCCTATATCCCTATTACCTCACCAAAATTTCATGACAATATTTTAAACCGTTTTCGAGATATCGCCATGTAACGCTTACCTTGTATGTAGAAATATTTGAAGCGTTATTTTATTTAGTAAAAGGTACACCACTCTGATATATTTATTGAAAATGTCGAATCTCAAATTTCTTCTATACGGGCTGATCTTAATTTTTTTAGAATTTTAAGGAATTTGACATTTGTTATGCCAGACAGAGGAATTTATATCAGAATTTTGTTAAATGATCTTAATGAAATAATTTGTATTAATTTTTGTTGAGTATCTAGGGTGTCCCACGCATTCCTAAAGAATGGTAGGCTATACGTATTTCCGTGATATATTGTGAAAGATAAATCAGCTTTCTTTTTTCCAATACTTCATAATGTCTCCCTTAAAAACTGTTGAAACTGAAAGTCAATATATTTATGTTATGGTTTTCATCTTTCCGATACATAAGGCTGCTCTAATGAAAACACTTCACTTATCAACATTTTTCATATTATTGTCAGTTTTAATATTTGTTTTCTTTAAAATGTACAAGAGCAAGGTAGAGAAAATCAAACCTAACTGACTTCGTCCTTTTCTCTCTTGTAATAATGATTTTACATCAACGTGCCAGTATGCCTACTTCAACCTGTTATAACAAGTTCGATTTCTTTGCTTTACTTTACTCTTTTCTCTCCGCTCCGCTGTTTGTACCCGTTACGAACTCAGCTAAATTCCGTACTTGCTTATCGTTGCATTATGACGGATACGGCGACGACAAGGCGAACTGTGCCGATCGGTGCTGATGAAAACGTGACACATTCAGACATACAGGCACCTAAGCAACCACAACAAGCGTTTATATATAAAGACGATACTGTTACAGAATTTGCGAAAAAAAAATCAAGAGAAGTTGATTTGTATTATTGAAAAGTAGCAAATATTACTTTCAATATTATAATTAATATTTTGAAGTTATCAAATTATGCGACTTTTTTGGGTGGAGGGTGAACTGTGCACTGTGACCCCAAAACGCCTGTTGTGCTACCCTTCATGTGTCATGTGTGTGTAGTCTTATTACTCTACCTCATCGCACAAGCATCAGAGCAGAGCGGCGTGAATTGTATCCCAACGTCGAATGGTCACCCGGCTTAGTATTAATTAAATGATGGGATTAATAATAAATAAAGATGTTTGGTTTATATTAAGAATGTTTTCCTATTTAGTTTCACTCAACTCAAATCACGTATCTTTCCTACCCACCAAACCTACAACCTAGAGGGGCGGCATATGAGACTTTGCACCACGGCGGCGGCAGGTATGCTAGAGGCGGTCCTGCAATGTTCATTTATTTTTATTCACTTTATATACGGTCGCTATTTTTGTTATTTTTCAGCTACGCTGTATTATCGTTTTCATTTCTGCCATATTACCAGCATACGTCTTTGCACACATAAGTTTTCCAACTATTTCCACCACCCGCCTACAACTTGCAGACAATTTTCATATTGCTACCAAAGACACTTTGGGATTTGGGTATATTTTCTGTAGCAATACCATAAGCGCTTTGAATTTAGAGGTTAATTTATGAAAAGTTGTTGCATAGCAATAAAACCAACACAAATTGACACATGGGACATATTTCCTTTAAATATGCAGTTTGCAATGTAAATATTTTAAATTTAACTCTCGAATGGGATTCGACACGATAATTTTATGAATACAAGATAACAATAATTTATATTTAATTTAATATGAATGTACCATTTAGAGTAAGGCATCGCCTTGGTTACACACTGTAAACAACCTACATGAAAGTTGAATCGGTTTTATCGCTGTAAAACAATGAGTGGTAGGGGAATATGCCGCACTGTGATTGGCTGTAATATGTGTAAATAAAATAAACAGAAATTGATTTAAGAAACAATTCCTAACAAAACTACTGGGGCGAAATTAAGCAAAGAGAAACAATGTGAAATATTAATTTTATCCGAACCTAAAATATCGTGTGCCAATGACGTACCAATTGAAATTATATTAGTGGGAAGTAGTGCATTAATTTTTATAATAATTTTGAAACTTCATATTATTGTATTATTGTATTATCAAGTTACCATGCCTGATATTGCCACAACTTCTATCACGCATTTAATGCATGTAATGTGTTTAGACAATCAATGCTAAAATTATAGGTAATCATTGTCAAAATTACTATTTTCAGAAAGCTTTTTTCGAGGAAGAAGTACTAACATGTTCCTAATGATTTCACGACAGTTTCTATACAATACAGTTAAGTAAACTAAAATGGTGCATCAAATAAAACAGAAAATCTCTTGCATACAGAATACAGTTTCAAACTGCAGGTTCTCAAGTTAAATCGGGGTATTTGTATGTTAGTAATCAAAACTGACCTTAAATATAAAAATAATTCCCGACTGAGCGAACTAATACAAGCCTGAAATAGATTGGCAATAGCTGAATCACCACAGGACGAACTGGACACATTTGGAACATAAGTAAAGATTTGTAACGATTCTGCTTGGCATTCGATTCAAGTTCAATATCAAAATGTTAAACACGGCTAAAGCACAGTATCTTATATTAAACATCGTGCGCATTACCATCTCCCCAGATTTGTGCTAATTATAAACAAACTCGATTAAACTATATTCAATTAGCGATGATTTACAATGAAAAATGAGGTTCTTGTTTAAAGGCAGTGCAGTGCTATCACATCGCCTGGGCCTGATACTGTTATGTATATTATAAATCCAATTCCGGAGGACGACGTTTATCGACTCTTAATTAAGCCTTGTTGAAGGCATTTCCTTCCATAAATAGAGGTTAGTATGCAAAAGAGAACAGCCCTCTTTTTATTTCACCATACCGGTTTACAGTTTGATATTAATAATAATAATAATGCCTATTACCGCAGCTTTACGACTTACTGAACCATTCGACGGTGATGTTTTTGTTTAACTAAAAACCATAAAAAGCTTCTATAAGCCCACAAATTAGATACGTTGATTTTAAACACGATCGGAGTTACCACTGCAGACTTTCAAATATCTAAAAATCCATATTACATTACACGCCTCCCAGGATGAAGTGCATGCACTTCCGTGGTTTGAAGCAATCGCAAAATTCCACGTTCTATGAATGCACACCGCTACGAAGTGGAGAACTAACAAACAAAATATAGCAGACCTCGCTTATAATGAACTTCAGGGGACAGTCAATATTTGTCCATTATAACCGAGTGTCCATCTTATCTGAATTTTGTTTTTAAGTTGAAAACAAAATTAACTTGCAAGTTGCAAAATAATTCATTATTAAAAGTTCGAACAATACAAAAATACACTGGTGAAAAAAGTGGGAGATATCACAAAAATTAAGTGTTTAAAATGCATTTGGAAAGTAACCTATGAAATATACTCTCCATTGTGTGTTTTTTAAATATGTATAATTGGTGTTAACACATTGAACTTAATTATGTATTAAGTTCATGCATTTCAATTACTAGAACAATTTCTTTGTACAAGCGTTTTTTTATATTCCCAACTTTTTTCTACCAGTTTATACGAGTACTTTACAAACAATCCATTTTTTTCTGTTACATGTCATTGAAACAATTTGTACTTTAATTGATGAAAAATTTCACTTGAATCATCCCTTTGCTGAAAATATTGTAGTGAGGTTTAAAAAGATTTGAAGGCATCGAAAAAAGTCACTTCAACTTGCACCCCCAACGGAATTAAGTTCGGATGTACTGGACTTTTAGTCCATTACAAGTGGATGCCCATTATAAGCAAGCCCATAATATCCGGGTTCTACTGACATAGGTTTGAAAGATTCTTTAGTCGGGACTTTCGTAATCGGTTCATTACAAAAAAAGAGTCCATTACAAGCAAAACCATTATAAGCGAACTATACTGCACATTTTATAGTAGTTTACGATACAAGTGCGTAAAGCTAGTCTTTAGTCACGAGTAGGTCAGAGTTAAAACGCGAGTGAGCGAGCGTTTTAAGCCCCGCGAGTGACTAAAATGCTTTACGCATGTGTATCGTACAATATTTTATCTACGATAGAATCTAGAAAACATGGTAAATATAATTTTCGTTTTTAAATGTAAATTAGGATTACTAGCAATCTGTCGTAATTTTGAGTGGTTAAAAATTTTATCTACGACGGTGTGTAAAGTTGACTTTTAATTGGCAGTTTTAAGTTTGCAATACGACTGTTCACGTCGTCAGTAGCAACGGTTTTAATACTGCCAACTGCTAACTAAAAGTTAATTTTACGCACTGTCGTAAATAAAAGCTTTTAAAAACGTTGATATTATATTATATAACGTTTTAAAAATTTATTTTTGGGGCCGCAGAAAATTATTTCAACACATTCACATAATTGATTTCCTGAAAACTTCAGGTAGCTCCCATGGTTAGTGCATCGCTGAGGAAAAATAGAGCTATGCAAGGCGAATCGGGAGGAAAAAAACCAAAATTCACAATACACGTAAATCTATAATGAAGAAACCCAAAAGGTGATATCCGATTAAAATTACAGCGTCTTTAAATATACAGTGTGGCAATAAAGTAACGGATAAATTCATTAACTTTTTAATATTAATTTTTATGAAAAAACCTTGAAGGGGTATAGCGATTTTAATTATAGGCCATACACTACAACCACCTTTATGTTGATACGTCATTTGTTTTAAAAGTTATGACGTCATCGACTTTTTTTTAAATGACAACCTGTAATTTTTATTATAGATTTTGGTAGTACTTTTTAAGTTGTTTTCAATCATATAAAATTTTCAATATGTTACATCTGAAAAAAATCGAGAAAAATGGTCTTAAAGGTTAAATATTAAAAACCAATGAAATGAGCAAAATAAATCTAGTTACCTACGTTTGACAGAAAGTCACTGACGGCACATTCGTTTTTATTGAAATAAAAAAAACAATTGAAAAATACAACAATAAACAATAACAAATTCAATTATCTGTGTCTCGCTTAATTCTACCATTTATATTAATAAAATAGTTTGCTAAAAGTTTGTTTTATCCACCGGTAACTAGATTTATTTTGCTCATTTCATTGGTTTTTAATATTTAAACGTTAAGACCATTTTTCTCGATTTTTTCAGATGTAATATATTGAAAATTTTATATCATTGAAAACAACAGTACTACCAACATCAATAATAAAAAATACAAGTTGTCATTAAAAAAAGTCGATGACGTCATAACTATTAAAACAAACGACTTAGCAACATAAAGGTGGCTGTAATGTGTGTCCTATAATTAAAATCGCTAAACCCCTTCAAGATTTTTTCAGAGAAATGAATATCAACGAAGTTAATGAATTTATCCGTTACTTTATTTCCACACTGTATAAGTTTACATATAGTCTATTTTTTTGCTTTATGATTTAGAGCAGGCTTTGCATTTAACTTATTTTAGCAGTGTACAACAGTTTACTTACAAAATATAACTAATGTCAAAATCCAGGTCGCCAGGATTGTCAAGTTGACACTTCAGCAAATCTTAATAAAATGCCACGAAAAAGCAGTATTAGGTAATAGTAAAACCAAAGAGGCTATAAAACGCCGTTCTACTAATATAAAAGATATCAATGGTAACTTAAGTAAAACAGCCATCTTTGGAAGAATTGGTCAAACCTTCGATGTAAGTATCAAGAATTAAACAGATATAACATTTCTAACAATTTCTTATAATGCTAGATTTCGAATGCAACACAGAAATCGAAACGAAGCAAAATTACAACTCCAGCAATAACCGAATGATAATATGAATAAAGAAAAGGAATTTCTAACTTGGAAGGAACAGAGTTTCAGGGAAGATATTAAGAAGAAAATTTGGAATTTTTTACTTTCGATAATTTATTGCTGTGTGCAAGGGAGGAACTGAATTATACTGGGAGTCGTTTAAAATTATACTACACATTAACAAATATGGGATATAAATACAAAATTGTGAATGGAAGAAAATTGTGTGAGAAGAGTCATGTCATTTCGGCGGATTGCCTTTTAAAGGAAATATTTACAATTTCGAAATTATAGTGAAAAATGTATATTCATGTTTTTGGATGAAACTTTACCAGGATGTGACTTACTGTTGGACTCGGGCAATAATGACAGGGGCTATCATAAGTGTATCAATGGTGACATTTTTAGGCAAGGTTGAAAAACAGTTATTCCTCTTCTGAATCAGATTCTGGATGATTATTCTGAAGTGTATCCATATAAATTCTGGTAAATTATATCTCTGAAAATGGTTCTACCAGAGTATTTTGTATTATCTCTTTATTTTGAAATGCCTGTTATATGTGTAGCATAAATAATAACTTGTACAACACAGTTCTACAAACAAAAATCATCAGCAAATTATTAATAATATATTTATTTTTACATTAGTACATAAAAGATAGATGTCTAGAAATTTTATGACGTTTCTGTTTCTTAGATATCAATCACGCTTAAATAAACGTACTTAAAATAAAGCAATACCTTATTTAATGTCAATGGTTCAGTAATTTTAGCTCTTATTAGGTATAATAGTGCTTATAAGTTAACACATTGACAGTTCTAATGGTTTTTGACATAACTAGTGTTTTTTCCTTTGTCACTAACTACCTACACTGTTACAAAAATGCAAATGCAAAGCCTGCTCTGAATCATAAAGCAAAAAAACAGACTATACATACGCAGGTTAGAATAAAAATTACATAGTTTTTACAGTACATTTTCAAATGTATTTCCATGAACCTCTTACTTATTTTCTGGTTCGTCTGCTCTCCTGAGTTCATCTTGATGCTTTTTGAGAGATTTGGCATTCTAAAGAATTTGAAAATTTTAGAAAATTTAGAGCACTTAATCACAAATGATACGTTATTGTTTGGTAGTCGACCAGGTTATACATTGTTTGATAATTAAAATGTGCCAGATTACTTGATTAAACATAAACTTTTGGGGTTTTTGGTCATAAATTTATGTGTTGTATACGCTCCCGACGACTCACGCTGTATATTAAATTAAATATAAAACTCTGTAGATAAAAAAATGCGCATTTATGTAATTTTTCAAAATATTGCTGTCTCGAATAAATGCAAATCAACACCATTAAAGGCGAAAATAGGTCATTTGGTTGGTGTTGATAAAGGCAGAAGTCTGAATCAGTGAATTTATTTGAAAGCATACTCGACCCGACCACCGGCCCCTAAAACTTCCGTGATGATACTCCAGTTCTTTTATCTTCCGTATTTATGATTTTATTTTTGCTGTCCCTTGAGATTTCCTTTCGAGTGCAAATTACACAGTAACATCGCTATAAATCACAGCACGATGTTTACTCCACAATTTTCGCATATCAGGCGAAAGCTTTTATTTATCTCAAGTTGGCTAACAACTTTTAGTTTCACAAAACATTAACCAACAAAGACACAGTTCACAAATACTTAAGAAGAATGATCTTATTTAAAAAATATTTCGCAAAAGATGACAAACCCGATAACGAGAAAAGTACAGCCGGACACAAAAATAATGTCCCAGTTAATTCTCAAGGAGTGATATAAACGAGACATGTGTTTCAACAAGATTATCTTTAAAACTAGTTTTTTAAGGTGTAGATTTGATAAAAACAATATTATTAATTTTCTGATATCAAAGAAAAGGAAGCTAAACCAAGCACAACGAAACGTCATGAACCTATAAGCCTCTTATTTATCATAATATGCTTGTGCACTTGTTTTTTTATATTAATTTATTTACTTGAATGAACAAATTTATTAGTTTTATACGAAAGACAAAATGCTATGATGGTTTTTAATCTGTTTTTTATCTCCACTGGAAACAATTTTGTGGTTGCGGCATTTGAAAATTTTTTCTTGCGAAAAAAATAGCAACAAAAGATAACTGCATTAAAATTGATGCGAATGTTTGCGCAAGTCTTTTTGATTCCACAGCAATTGGACATTTAGAGAGATATTAAAATACGAGATGATACCCATACCAACCTGGATTTCAAATGTGATGCGCGAACGGGAAGTGATGACGCAATGCGCCCAAAGGCGTCGCGGTGAAGACTATTCTGACTCAGCCTGCCAAGTGGCGAGATTCTGTTTCATGTAATTTTTTTTTCTAATGTCTGCAAAAGTTTGGGGATTTTCATGATGACTGATAGTAAAGAACAAAGAGCATCTGTGAAGTTTCATCTTCTTTTAGGGAAAACAGCCGTTTGTATTGTTTTCATCCTTCGAAAAACTTTTAGGCCCCTGTTACACTGTAAAAGATTTTATAAAACGTTTTTATAAAAATGTTAATAAAAACGAAGTAACGCCACGTTGCATCAAAATATTTTGATGGCATGTCCTACTGTCAAAATTTGGTTTCTATAAAAACGCGAACAGCTGTTTGACGCAAAACTGAAAAGTGAGGTTGGCTTACAGTGTTTTGGCTTGCGGTTGCCGCCCTTTTTGCAAGCCTTTATGTTTTTCTTATTCGTTTTCCAATAGGAAACTTATATGTGAACCAAAAATTACCATTTAAAGGACCTGCACAAGTTTGATGTAATATGCTCTTCTTGAAATAAAATAAAAATACACGTAACTATGGGGTAGGTTTATACGCGAAATCGATATGAGGCGGATTCACTCTAGTATTTATATGTCATTTGTTCGTTAGACGATGCGCCTGTCATTTTTAATTAAATAAAATCAATCTGAAACGAAAATTAAATGCTATCCACAACACAAGTGTCAATTCAAGTGTTAATCGTTGAAACTTCAAACAGCAGTTTTGCGCGCCGTTTCAAATCCCCAGCAGGCTGGGCTAGCCATCAACATCCAATGAAATGCCTGCTTCTATAAAAATTATAGAGACCGTTCTATTAAAAAAAATCTAATACGTGACGTCATCAAGATACAGATGCCGTAAACAGATAATTCGGTAAGGGTCATAAAACTGCGGGCTATCACACTATATCAAAATGTTTACAGTGGGGCAAGGGCTTTAAGGAAGAAGCTTTACGTAGAGTAGGTACATGTGTACGATTGGTACTCGAGGTTACTTGAAACGCGAGTACCGCTGGTTGGTGTCAACTGAGATGCGGCCGTTGCATTTGCGGTCAATGCCAAATATTTTAAGAACTTCTTAAAACGTATTCTTTCAGAGGTCTCATTTACGGTCAGCTGTTTTTACAGTGGTTGAAGTTTTGTTCTCATAGACCAATTCCAAATATTATTTAAAATTTATATATTGATTAAGAAAACGTTATCGTCAAGTTAATACTGCAAAATTATTTTAATTAATAAATAAAATACTGTAATACGAGGAAAACCTAAATTCATAGGAGTTGACCATGGAAAATAAAATTACTGCAGATCCATTATGAATTAATTTTGGCATCTATAAAATTTATCGTTTTGCTTGCATCACTCTGTATATAAATACAAAATTTTAAAAATATAAACGAGACGCTTATCTAGGTTGCTTTATAACTGTTTGGATATATTTTCTCAATAATTTAACTTTTATCTACGACAGTGTGTAAAATTGACTTTTTTGCAGTTTTAAGTTTGTAAAACGACTGTTTAATAACATATTTTTATTAGTTTACGTCGTCAATAGCAACGTGTTTAAAATGATTTCATTAGTTACGTCGTCAATAGCAACGTGTTTTAAAATTTTTAACCACGTAAAGTTACGACCGGTTGCTAGTAATCGTAATTTACATTTATTTATTTTTTCTATTTACCGTGTATTCTAGATACTATCGTAGATAAAATATTGTACACATGCGTACAGCATTTTTAGTCACTCGCGGGACTTAAAACACTCGTTCACTCGCGTTTTAACTCTGCCCCACTCGTGACTAAAGACTAGCTTTACGCACTTGTATCGTAAATTACTATTTTACTACCAAACAATATTGGATATTATTAATATTAATTTATAACAGTTTCTAGCCTGCATAAAGTGCGAGGAGAAGTTTTAGCAATAATTACAAGAACAGTTGGCCGCAGCTGAGACTCCTGTAAGAGTAGCTTTTAAAATGTTCCAAAGGTATTTTTCGTCGACCGCATGTGCAACGATAATTACCCAAACGCAAGTGCGACCATTTTCACTGGTTGTATATTAAAACTGCCATAAAAACAGTTTTCCGCTATGGTAAAGAAAAACATACTTTTCCCGGAGATCAGTTATTATTTATTAAGAAAAAATCGAATAATGAGGCATTGTTTTGTCTCACATACATAATCCAGGATTGGGTAAGTTATTTAGAAAACATCTTTTCATACACCCAATGATCCAATAATAGAAACTTTTCCTTATATGGTTTATTACAGATAGATAATATCAGGAACAAATTCAAACGTTGTAAAACACCATATATTAGGTTTAATAAATGATAAATTAAATAATGTATGAGTATCTGCGATACGCTAGCAGATGTTTGATTGAAATGAGTTACACATTTATGAACTTGCTCCGCATAGAATACCAACGAAAAAATTTGGTTTAGCTGGAAGTTTACAGCTTTTTTGTCTTTGACGGAGACAGAGAGCAATCAAATAGCTTCATACCTAGCGGGTACTTAGATCCCCCCGCCGCCGCATCCAAACACACCACATTCAACAATCCTACAAATTTAAAGATAGCTTAAATGAGTTCAAACACGCCGGCGCCGTCGTTTCGAGAAAAATCTCGGCCACGGCTAGATTTGAACCCATGCCCATCTAGTTGTTAAGCTGGGCCCTTACCCAGTCCACCCCGCTCTAGTGGCCTTATGTATTTATCTATTGTCAGTAGTAATAGAAATAATAGAATTGGGTTACGTTTTTGCTTGTTAGTTATGTATTTTTCAACGTATTGAATTGCGCGTTGTTTCTAACAGAACCTTTTTCAACTTAAAAAATACCATACATATTTAAAAAATTTACCAAAAACGCGTACTTCATTTTCTATACGATTTAATGAGAAGAGTATTTTTAATATTGTTACGATTTGCGTTCTTGAGTAAAAATGAACTATAAGCGGTTGTACGAATAGACTGTACTTTAGTTAGCTATAAGCAATTTGTATCGTAAATATTTTAAGGTAGAATTTCGTAGGCCAAATGGTCGTATTAAAGTTACAACAGACGAGTATTTAGCCATTTAGCCGGCCTTTAGAAACGTGCCTTTCTCTGGGAAGATGGAAATATTCCAAGCCCACAGAATGATTAAGGGCAAATTTATGCAAGGTTTACCTCGTAAGCCGAAAAATTAGGCAGAACTACATGCCGACTGGAGCAAATCCTTTTAGTAAAATTGTACAACTTTATTAGCCATAATTTGCGAGGTGTCGACCGCTTGACCAATTTTAGCGTGTGAAACCTTTAAGTTTGTATAATTCATAGAACTATTACGTACGTCTGTACGTGACAGAAGTCCAAAATGTAGAACTGCTCTCGTAGGCTTAATTGAAATTTTGAAAACGCCTACCGAGTTTTCTTGGTCAAACTGGACTTAGAATTTAGTTAGTTAATAAGTAACGGTGTTAAACTTAAGTTGTTCTGTAAACGGCAGAAAATAAATGCAAGTATTTGTACTTAAGTGTCTTATTAATCTCGCAACATTCGCTTTAGTCTTCGTGTACAAGTATATTTTGACTAAAAGGATTGCCAGTTACCCCGACTTCAGACGAAGTCGCGACAATATGCTACCAAAAAAATAATAAATCATTATTGTGAATTGAAAATTATCATAATATGGGAGTCCACGGTGAGAAGAAATACATGTTCGTTATTTTTATCAAAGCGAAATAAACGAAAAATTCGCGACTCACTAGGTACCTACATCAATATTGTTAAAGTACCAAATGACGGATCATTAAAAACCTATATTTACTAATTATGTGAAAAAGGAAGTAACCAGGTCTTGTTATTTTTAACATTATTATTACACATTTCTTTTTAATTGAAACAACTGACCATACGCCGCTGCCTATTATTCAATAACTGGACTTAATCCCTACGTGCCCAAATGAACCGAAAATCAGTTCCAATATACCTATTTATATTTGCACTATATTTGTTTTTAAATTATTATAAATTTATTCAGGATTTGGTTCACGAATTCCTTGTTTACATAAAAGCGAAAGAAGCGTTGCCGTGCTTTTTAGTTTTTAGGCACCCGTCCTGAAAATCATGCATTACTGTACAATTTATAGGCGGGAAAGTGCTTCTTTACAGGACGATTTTGGACATTCTTTCTTTAGAGGACTACTATTTTGAAAAATTTACCTTTTGATTGGTTTGCAATATTTGTTGAATGTGCTTTCTAAGGAAATGAACTACAAACATTTCTAGATTTTTATGAAGGTACAACCAAAAAACATAGGTGCTTAAAAATGTTGTACGCAACTCATTCGGAAATGCCCTTTGCAGGACTTGTAAGCTTTTTAAAATGTGCCTACACGTCCTGTAAAGATGCTCTTTCCGGACTTGATACGTAAATTACTATTGACTTTAACGTGATGTAACAAATTAGATATGCCTGTTTTTGTTCTGTATTGCCAATTATGAAGTACTAACCACACTTTTTCTGTAAGTAAAACAATTGTTTTTTAAATGGAAATCTTTAAATTATAAATTGTATTGTAGTTGGTAAAGGAATATGGCTTTCCGAAATATTGGCTTGGATGAACAGTTTTCAATTTTCGCTTTGAAGAACGAATCCCAATTTCATACTATACTGTTTTATCAACTAGTCGTTCGTTAGTGCCCTGCAGCTGCAGCATTCGTTTCTAAATTACTTTATATTAATTATTTACAGACAACTGTAATTAGTTATAGGAAACTGTAATTAGTTTGCTGATCTCGCGCTAGATTGCGTAGGTGACTGCAACTAACTTCACACCGTTCCGAATAGAAAAACTCTAGTGACATTATCTTATTTAAAAAAAATAATGATACATGTACTTGTGTACTTTCAATTTTCTCTAAATTTCTAGGGTTTGATGCATTACTATTACTCTTTATATGACCATCCAGTATGTGCGCAAATAATTTTACGGAATACATCACGTCTACCTACCTCCAAACACATCTGTATTTATTTCTTTGATATCTTTAATCATCACATTGCCGAACAATTTCACGCTACGGTAGATAGCAGTTTGTTGGAATAAAATACTATAGCAATATTTGTCTTTTCGAAAACTACGAATTAAGGTTTTTTGCAAACAGTATGATAACCTCTTCATACTAAAAACGCCTGTGCGATTACATTCAGTAAACTTCCTGTATTACAGTTCATACTCACACATTACTACTGACATAAATACACGTGTTTACATGGGTACAGAGGTCTATTATTAATCATTCTCGAAACTAATGGCGAGCAACGAAACGTATATCGCCTTCATCTTAAAGGCTAAATCGCAAGTTCAAGCTCGTGGACGTCATGATTTCATATCTACTAGAATAAAACCTGACTAAACTTCGAGTTTAGAGTATTAAAGTAGGCGCTGGTTCTAAATCGAACATGTCTCATTGGATCCAACGTAGTTCTCGAGGCTACACGAAAGGTGCGTTCAATTTAAACCCAAATTAAAACTGCGTATAATTGTTTGAAATGTGATGTAAAAAATCCATATGACTACAAAATGGCTGCATAATTATGAACAGATGTAGGAGTAAACAATGCGTGCTATGAATATATTGTATAACTCGCTTTAGCCCAATTTGTTTTCTACAATTTATCCAAAAATTACATTAGGCATACACCAACATATCGTGATCATACATCTTTTCATTTAAATGACCATGCTACCACTACTTACCCCAAGTTGTTATGTAAAATAGCGCCCGCGGGAAAATGCCCTTTGCGCATGAAAACAGCCCAACCATTATGTAAAATGCAACCCCTCGTTTAAACAGCCAGCTCATATGGAAAAAATAATTTATTATACTTTAGAATTTTCTAGTGCTTTTAAAATGTTAATGCTTCGGTTCCAGCGAAACTTTATGTTAAGATCAGCACAATTTCAAATAACAATAGTATGTACTACCTAAACTATTCTGTTAAACATTAAAATTAACGATCCTAAAAAATGTAGAATAGGTTACACGGAAATGTTACGACAAAAACGTACAGCTACCGGTATTAGTTATTTTTAAAGATACTATTTTTTGGTTATGCTACTGCAAACTTCCCTGACTAAATTCCTCAGAATACGTGAATAATGAGCTCCTAAAATAATCACATCGTTATTCATTCATACTAATGATGTAACATAAAACTGTTCCAGACACTCAAATCTTACTTTATTTGATACCCACCGTATATACAGAATGTCCTAACGTAACGAGCTCACTACATATACTCCGCAAAAAGCAAGCGATAGACCACACCAATATATTATAAATATCAAAAACTAGTCGCATCCCCCTTTAGATTTTCTATGTTAGCCAAAAGACCTCTACTACCAAGGAAATAGAAAATTTTGAAGAATTCATACCTTCAAATTCAAATTACTCTCAACAGGAAACAGCTCTTAAGTTATTAACTAGGTAAGTAGTTCATTGCTATGTTATATTTTCTAAATATAATATTCCAATATCTCGCAACATCTTTTCAAACACTAATCCAACAAGAAAGAACATAAAATTTTATATAAACAGTTATTTCTTCTGAGGAAAATAGCTGTTACAAATTATTTTAGCATTTCAATGCTACTTGGATATACAGTAGAAATTCATTATAACAACGTCGGATATAGTGGCCCATCGGTTATAGAAGGCAAAATTTAAGGCAGCGACCAGAGTTCATATTAAATACATTACGGAGTATCGCATATTGCGACCGAACCGTTATAGCAACCGAAAACCGGACTGAATTGGTACAATTGATCGTATATAACGACGAGCGGTGGAAAAATTCCAGAAAGCTCCCGGGGAGTTACAGAAATTTGCGGAAACGATAAAAAGCGTGATATTTCTGTTTAGTTGTCAATGTAACCTCGAACTGTGATCACATAAAAAATCGCTATTTGAAAACTGAAAGCGTTTGCCGTAAAAAAAGTTGCAACTATTTGGCGTTTAGAAGCTGGAGAGTCGCATATAAGCGCAGTACCTACCTATACGTATTTGGTACTGGAGATAGGAAGTCAAATTTTTGGAAAGCAAACAATTATGTGGACAAACCAAATTAACGGTTTTTTTGTTAAAATTCAATAAGCCATATGTAATACCTTATTTCTATCAATAATAGTTAATTTGTTTGATTAAGTAAAACGATGCATATTTTTTTGTACGAATAAAATATTTTATGTCCGTTATTAAGTTTTGTTCAGTCTAAGGCGACAAAAAAAGTCTTTTTGGCCCAGGCGTACTGTTATTCCTTGTTGTATAGCAACGACTATTTACGGCCTGAAGACATCTTAGAAAAGCATAATTTCTTGTCCAATTGCAAAAAACGTTTTTCTTTATTTATAGCGTGTTTGGTTATAGCGATCTACGGATATAATACCGAATTATTCTCGTCCCTTGGCTGACGTTATAAATGACATCTACTGTAGAGGTGTATATTCAAATACAAGCATCGTGTAGTTGTTGCAATATCTGCCGTACGAATACGTTAAACCAAAAAAGTATATCGTGCTTAAGTATCACTCTTATTTCATTATCATTACATTTACTAATTGCAGCGCCAGCGGGAAAACTTTTCATTTTAATGATTACTATAACATACACAATTACACGGATGGGCTTAAATACATATTAATATACTTTCTATTGTTACAGACATACACAAAAATATTGTAATTATGACATTATCAATGTGGCACGTTACATCATGTAAATATTAGAACGATATAACTATTGCAGCATAAATATTATAAAATGTACGATTTCCCAGTAAACGTGATTGTGGTCTCCGTTTCATTTTTCCAAAATTGTTTGAAATCTTTACCACCCTCCTTCCTCTTATTTAGAAAAGCTCCCTTCAATGCGTTAAAAATAATAATGACCAGCCACCGATTTATCATGAACTCGCTTTTCAATACCAATCTAGTACAGATAATATCATTAGTATCACACACTTCATGTTCGATGTTGTTCCATTTAACAGTCATTTTATTAACTGATCAGAAGTTTTAATGGCGAGTCCAATCAACAGGCTCAGTAGTCCATTAAAGCTATTAAATCTAATTATAGCCAATTTTCTGCAATAAACTAGGTACAAGCCGATATTGAGCCTCCAAAAATTGAAAGAGACAGATGCTTTGTGATGAATTTATACAAAGGATTAAACAAATAAACATACACTTATTGGGCTTGCATATTCATTATTATATCGGAATAATAGCCTAATATTCGAGGCATAAATAAAATCACCTCTCGAGCATGTAGTTTCTAGCAACTACACAATCTAGAGAACACCCCTTGAAAACAGCTAGAAGATGAACCATGTTATTCTGTTTTTGAGAGTAATTTGCCTAGAGACAGCTGTATTATTTAATAACACTTCAAAGAGAAACTTAATGTCTTCATGCAGCCATAGAAAATGAGTTTTATTATCTTGCTGGTTCCGGTTTTCATTTTTGATGTTAGAATAATTTATGATCACTAATAATGGTTAGGTTAGGAATTGACACCGCATGTTATTATCTACTTTTTAACTTGACCAATTTACAATGTAGGCGATATTTGATATTTTAATTGCCTGTAGCTTGACCAGTATTGGAAAGCTCGTTAAAAAGTGATTTTTCTTACTCTGTAGGCCGATGATTATGATTAACATGATGAAGCTAACTAATTAAGTACTGGTCTCTTGAAACAAATAAATTATGTATTTTATGTAGGTTGCCAGTTAAACATTTCCTACAAGATCAAAACAATTGGGAAAAAATAAGGAAGAACTAGATTAATTTTATTTCATAAAATAACGCACCTTTCAGATGTTTTTTATTGTTCAATTTTTATTCTAAATCGACACAGATGCCAAAAATTGCCTCCACAAAGGCGTATCTTTCCAGCCAACATGTTGGCTTGTATCGCCATGAAATTAATCAGATCAAGGCACGAATAGGTAATAAAAGAAAACGCAATTTACATAATTACCTTCTTTACATTTTGAAATACCCATATACCACCCACTTTAGCCAATATACAGAGTTCCAATAAGAGATGGTAGGTTCTAAATCACTACGACTGGCTAACCTGATTGCGAAATTTAAACAACCGAGAACAATGGGGCTTGGAACTTAGTTTACCCATGCAGAAGAAACCGATAGTAAAAAGCACATAAACTCGACAGTAGGCAAAGCAATAAATCTCGCTCGACGGTATTAAGCTCTACTGTACTAAAAGACAATTTATAATTTTTTTCCTCAATCGATGCAGCTGTAGCTTAGACCATTACGTTATAAAAGCCCGAATTAAATTAGTAGTTCAATTTCTTAATTATCTGCTATCACAATGTATGATTTAGATTCTCTGCAGGCGAAAAAACTGCATGGATACAGATTTGGTGGCCAGTCAAATAAAACCTGTATGAGGAGTTATGTAAGCTCACATGCCCTTGAATATATACTAAACGTTAGCAAACTCATTACCTGGTTAGAATTGAATTGTTCCCTTTTCATTTTTTTTATATCAAACCAATTACGGCATTTCACCAGCAATTAATGTACCCACGCTTCTACGAAAACAAGAAAATTGTAGAATTCTTTTAATATAAACCGCCCCATCAGTACCAAATCGTACTATTAAGTATTTCTACGTGCAACTGAGAAATGAAGATACTTTTCAACTACGCAACATTGCATTGCAGCACACTTTTCTTGTTGTGTCCATAAATACACATTTCATGTTTAAAAATTCAACAGAAAATAATAAATATAAAAAAATAACTGATATTATTTATGAAAGGTAATGTAGGTAACTAAAATACATGTTCGCCCATCAACATTAAAAGTTTGATAGTTGACAGATAGAAAATTAATAAATGCACTACTGACTATTTCGCCCACTTGTAATTAATTCAGCTGTCAATTTGACACTTATCAAATCCGGGTGTTTATTAAACTGAGTTTCTCACAAGAACACAAAATAGGTTAATTGAATCTTAATCGCCAAATAGGACCAGAAAAATGGCAAATAAAAACACAGCATTCACACTTATGTTAACAAATTTAATCAAAATTCTCAATTGTTAAGTCGGAATGACAACACCCAATTACGATGTTTATGGTACGACGTGAAGTTGAAAATTTTGTTTGATGGCACTTTTGCGCCCATCACATAGCTGCTCTTCTTCCAATTAAAAACAATGCATTGAAAATTGAATTGTATAAAAAAAAGTTACAGAAGTAAATGTTTTTAACGTATTTAATAAAGAATGCGCACTGTAAGGTCGAATTGCGCTTGAAGAGTGTTCAAAATGAGTAAAAAACACCTCAATGCTGCTAATAATACTGAAACAGGAAAAAAGCATACACTTTGTAATGCAAATTTAAAAGAAATTGCAAAAAAAAAACAATGCGGGCGTTAAGATTCGAACCCGCGCTCTCAGAGGGAATCTGATTTGTAAGCAGATGCCTTATTATGCGCTAAATAAATGCGCATGCTTATTGTTGCATTAAAGATGACGCTGTGGCAGCATAAAGGACTATTGCCGATTGTGGACGAAGTGTGCCCGAGAGAGTGCAAAAATAACATACGTTTATATGTATACAGTGTGTCTCGCAGAGTATCAGACATAAGGAAATTAACACTGGGAAATTATGAAAGGATCAACTCTTCGAGGTATGGAAATGAAGACAATTTGAAATTAATTTGACATTTGGTCATTTCTGACCAATCACGAACCTCGATGCCTACACAGCAAAAGTTCATCGTCCAATAATTTTCCAATGTTAATTCGGCTACGTCTGATAGTTGGTGACACACTGTATGGGGTTAGCAACACAGCAACATGGCAGATGCGATGATGGCGATGACATTTAAAATAATCAGAAAATTAAAGTTGATTCTTAACAACCGGCGAAAAAATGTATATCCAACGCGGAAGAAATACACTGTCTTGGCGTAACGCCAGCCGCGGCAATATATCGGCTACTTTTCTGCTTAATTAAACAAATAACTATTTGGCAAAAATGCACATCAAAATAGAAGCATTAAATGTAGTAAAAAACTTTATAGTGAATTTTATATAAAATTGTTCCAAAAATCGTGGGAGAGTGCAAGAAATTATCATTTTATGAGGAATTTAAAGGAATTTAAAAGCATAACGCATTATAGGAAATTCTACTACATTAGAAATTTAGTTCACTGCTGTTTTAATTGGTTCTGTATATTAGAAACATTTTGTAACTATAGGAATTTGTAGAACTGCAATTTTTGTATAAATTATTTTTATACAGTCGCTTTTGCTAATAAACAAATTTTAAATATTACGAATTTGCTAAAAAGAATGTTATGACTGAAGGCCGGAAGTTCAGGCATTAAAAATTATAAAATAGGCAGGCATTCGGGCACTATAAAAATACAAAATAAGCAGTAAAAATCTGGTGTAATACACGCACACAACTTCCTGTTACAGTTATTTTATAATTAGCTAAAAATTTTATTTTTTATTTTTAATTTTTAAGCATTTTTCAAATGTTTTTAAAAATTACGAATTCTACAGAAACCGTACAAAATAGAGCGTTATTTGAAGAAAAAATTTTTCTCTAAAATTTTAAGCTGAATTCAAAAATGTAATAATATACGGGTATTCTATTTAAAATAGGAGTTAATAAAAAAAATAGGAAAAACAAAAGAAACCCATTTTAGAGGTATTCAACTGGAAAATCACCTATCTCACATCAATACATATTAAAAATGTAATAAAAATGTAAAGTTTGAAAAAAATCGTTCGAGACATTTTTGAAAAAAAATTAATAAACTGGAAAATCACAAGAGTAAACACCGTGCTTCCGGTTACGCGATTTTTTTCAAAAGAATGCTGTCGCATATAGATAGTATACAAAACTTATATATGAAGTTTCAATGCCACACCTCTTTTCGTTTTTGAGATATTCTGTTCACAGACACACACAGACAGACAGACCAATGAACAAAAACATGTTTTTTGGGTTCAGGGGACTCTAAACTGTGAAGATCTGTTGAAAACTCAATTTCGAATTTTTGAGGTACATCAAATACTTCCATTATCGTAAAAGGAAGTAAAAATAGGCATTTATTTAAAAACATTTTGACTTTCAGAATTTTTTTAATGTACACCAAAACCGTCTTAGTCTCAGTTCAAAATCCACCGATTCAATTGGTCATAGGTGGGCTCAAAAAGCTAGTAATTAAATTGGTGCATGCTTAATTTGAAAAAAAACAGCGGCTTTCAAACAAGTTAACATCATTGTGTTTCTCAATGAACGATAAACACTTGTATAAGAAAATTTTGCATATGTTGTATGCTTTTAATGCATATTATCACTGCTTAAAATATCTGCGTAACTATTATAGTAACCCTGTATACAAGAACCGATACCACGATAACGGCAAAGTTGAAACCAAACTGAAACTGAAATTAAACTCAATATTAGGGCTAAAAACACAGGCAAATTGTGGTTTTTTTTACAAATGTTGTAAATAATAATGCCAATGAATGATTTAATCCTTATAATTAATAGTATTTCCCTGCAGGTAGGTGTTGCGGCCTTTAAAGGTGGGCTCAGCTCTTATTAAGTCTTTACTACAATAGACGGCATGTATAGAAAAAAAACATCGAAGTAAGTATTTTCAGGGGCTCTTTAGGTATGTTTTAGATATGTTGCTATAAAAATAGAACGAAACTGGCGATTACACCGCAAAATAGCAATTATTTAGAAAAAAACACCAAAATAAGCATTTTCAGGCATTTTAGGTATATTGTCTAAACGTCCGGCCTTTAGTTATGAGTCGTCCTGTACACTATAAAATATTTTGAAATGTGGAATTTTATAGGTGAATCTTTTCTTTATTATCTAGTATTATTTTAGATTTACTATACGTAAACAGACCTATTCACGATAATTTTTTAATTTTCATAGTGCTTCGTTTTTTAAAATAAACCAGTTCAATTAACTTCCGGTTTTAGTGGAAGTGATACCAACTTTTGATTTTCAAATAGAATCTAACGATACCACATAAGTGACATTTCAAGTGTACATTTTTTATTTCATTTTTAATTTTTTAATTTAAGTCTGGTAGTACTTCAAATTTATTACAATGCTATAAAAATGGAAATCTCGTTTAAAATACTCAGTTATGTGATTTCTGACTAAATCAAGTCCTTCAGAATGGTTTTTGGGACGAAACTAATTTTTTTCAAATGGAACCATATTGGTACATACCAATGTACAGTCGCGGAATTAAAAATCCGGACGAGCCTTATAGAGAGCCCAATTTTTGGGTAATGTAAATTGGGATTTGCGTTTCTAGGTTAGCAATTGACAGTTAAACAATGAGGCATGCTGTCATATAGGAGTAATTATTTTGACTTTGATCAATTTCACCAGGTGACGTAATAAGTAAAGTAAGATATACACTGAATCATATTAAGTGCCCGGATTTTTAATTCCGCGACTGTACCCTTCAATACTACCACTGATAAGGAATCTTCTGGTATGCCCAGTTTGCAACTGGGACTAATACAGCCGAAATTGCAATAACAAAATTCTAATATGTACTTAATTTTGTTCTAATTAATTGATAATACCTAATTACGGTGGCTTTGAAAAAATAAAACATTTCACTTGTCAAAAATGCATGTTGGCTTATTGGTGTTTTCATTGTATATTTTAAAATGGTTTATAATTATTGTTAATTTGGTCCAGAATGCCACAAATTTATACATTTAGTTATGGAAAATATCAAAAGGATGTAGTCGCTGCTACCAACTTTTAGGACGAACGATATTCTGATCGACAATGCTGTGCTACAAATTATTTTCAACGGCTTGAATATCAATTACTAAGATATTCCAATAATGATCCAAAATTGAAATAAAACGGATTTTTCAAATTTTCTCTTAACTGTAATGGTTTTATTGAATGGTACAGATATGGCTCCATTTGGAAAAATTAATTTTCGTACCAAAAACCCCTTTGAAAAACTTTATTTAATTAGAAATCACAGAATTTAGTGTTTTCGACGTGATTTAGATTTTTCTAGCATTACATGGGTCGATTGAAATAAATCGAAACAGTCATGACACACTTAAATTTGAAAAAGTTTGACATTTGAAATGGCACTTATGTGGTACTAGTGAATCACCCGAGCTACGCTTCGGTGGGAAAGGGTGCTACATGTCACAATCAGAAACACATAGGTACAGGTGCTACATGTCACAATCAGAAACACATAGGTACAGGTGCTACATGTCACAATCAGAAACACATAGGTACAACCTTACCGATTATACATACAAAAATTTTGATTGAAATGACACGATTTCATTGTTCTTTTAAATTTGACGTCGAAATCGGCGCTGAAGAGTTCATTGTGAACGTACCACATCAGCTGTTTCAGCCGATCCTAATTTAATTTTACTTTACTTTTTCGTATTTTTTTGAAAATAAAAACCGGCCTACGATCTAAGTCAAAAAATTAGCAACATTTTAAGCTACCATACAATTTAATCGGTCCAGTATCTTATACACCGGATCACTTCTTGGAGATATACGACCAGGAGTGGCCAGAGGAGATCTACTCTGCGGCTACTTTAGAAAATGGCAATCCCTTCAAAACTGTAGAGCCAGCAGACAAAATAATAATCCTGGATTTAGAAATTGACTTTGGAAAAGGGTTACTCAATAAACTAGTAGAGCATCATCCTGAGATTGCTGCTGCACTCAGAAATAAGGAGATAGGGCAGGGTAAGGTACTTGTAGTGGACAGTCAAAAATATATAACCGTGCTTGATGACTGTAGCACCAGGCCGCTAAACAATAAAACGTATATTGTAAATCTCAAGAGCGATTTCATGTCGGGGGCTCTTGAAGAGCAACTTACTAAATTTAAGGCTGTACATCAAGCTATACAAAGGGTTAGAGATGATGTGCATGAACGAAACCCATCAAAAGTTCTGGTGGCTTTAACCGACTCTTTCGACTTGCAACTCATGAGGAAGTTGTTTGAATGCGTCTTTCGGGTTTCATTAACGAAGGTAGTTCTACTGACTACCAGAAAGAAGCTCCGTGTAGCAACGAAATACCCATCCTCAGACGAGAACAAAACGGACAAAGAGGAAGGCTGGACAACAGTCGATAGGAAAAGGGGGAACAAACAAAGAAAGGTTATCGAAATCAAGCCTACGCATGCAGAGAGCGGGTCATATGCAAACGTTCTTAAGTCTTTAAAAGCTAACGTGGACATCGACGAAATGGGCATTCAAATTCAGCAAATAAGAAGGACCACCGACGGTGTGATACGACTAACGGTCAAAGAAAATAAAACTGGAGCTTTCAACCAGTTCAAGCAGTCGGCCAAAGTACATTTAAATAATATGGCCGAAACAGCGGAGTCTAAATCAAGAAAACAAGTCGTTATTATCAGAGATATTGATATAACCATTGATAAAGCGGAAATACCTCACGCCATCGTAACAGAGCTGGGTGAAAACACTTCTCTGGATGATATAACTGTCCACACCCTTAAGGAAACCAAAAATGGGGATGCTCAAACGGCGACAGTCGGTCTACCTCCCTGGCAGGCAAATGAGTTAATCAAAAGGGGTAGACTTAAAATAGGCTGGTTATCTTGCAGGATTCACGAAATTGTTAAACCCCAAAGATGCAGAAGATGTCTGTTGCATGGGCATAGAGAAGCAGATTGTCGGAATGATGACAGGTCTAATATATGCCTGAGATGTGGAGAAAGTGGACACCGGCTAAAGTCATGCATTGGGCCTCTATTCTGCATTGAGTGTAATGATAAGGGCCATCAGGCTGCGACCATGGCATGCGAGCTATATAGAGGAATGGTTCAGAAAATGCGTGAAGGTAAAAAAGTACAAACAATAGTTGGCGATAATAAGACTAAAGGCGGCGAGTCTAAAACGCAAGACCTCCACTCTATCAATGGATAAAGTACTTCTAATAAATACGAACAGGTCCCGGGCGTCCCTAGACTTAACTATAGTGAAAGCTCAAGAACTTTTGGCTGATATAGTGATACTCACGGAACCAAATAAAAGAGCAATAAATAACGATACATGGTTTACTGATTGCGAATTCGATGTTTCGCTGAAGGTTCTAAATAGGAACATTAGAGTAACTGAGTACGGAAGCGAAAACAAGGGTTTCGCCTGGATTAAAACGGAGAACTATGTTCTATACGGGGTTTACATCTCCCCCAATATAGACTTCACGAGTTTTGAATCTTTCTGGACCGACCTTGATAATAGCATTTTGCAACATCGGGGACAAAAAGTTATTTTAACAGGCGACCTAAATGCCAAGTCCAGGAGATGGGGTTCCGTACACGAGGACAGACGAGGAAAAGTGATTGCTGAGTGGATCGAGCAGTTCGACTGGAAAGTGGCAAATGATGGAATTAGGCCAACATTTAGCCGAGGTTTATCTCACTCGTTTATCGACGTCACACTCTATACCCACAACTTAACGGGAAAGGTGACTGATTGGGAGGTACTAGATGAGGAGTCTCTAAGTGATCATTTATTTATTACATTTAATATCAAAACTAGATATTCAGCCGCAGGGGCACCTCCACAAATTAGGAAGTGGATCTTAAAACAGGATTTACTTCCAAAATTTACGCAGAATCTCACTAACTACATGAGCTCCAGCCCAAACATTGACCCAAACCCGAAAAATTGGAGCGACGCTCTGATTCATATTTGCAACAGTACGTTCCCCAAGGCTAGAAATAGTTTCCATCGAAACCCAGTATATTGGTGGAACAACGATATTAAAAATCTGAGAAAAATATGCATTCAGAAAAAACGGAAATCATCCAGGGCAAATGCGAAAGCCAACATTACGGTCGAAGAAAAGATCAGATTAAAGGAGGAATACAAACTCCAGAGAGATCTACTCAGGAAAGAAATTCGTAGGGCAAAGAATCAAGCATGGAGAAATCTTTGTGACGAGTTAGAGGAAGATATTTGGGGAAATGCATATAAATTGGTATGTAAGAAAACACGAGCATACCAAAAAGTACATATTAGTGACGCAAAGAAGGAGGAAATAGCTGCAAGTCTTTTTCCAACAAGAGATATTCCATTGTGGGCCCCATCCCAACAACGTGAGGATGTAGTTCTCTTTTCACATGAAGAACTGGAATTGGCGGCTAGAAAGATGAATAGTAGAGGCGCCCCAGGTCCTGACGGTATCCCCATGCAGCTAGTACAACTAATGATAACGGCTTGTCCAGAGTTCTGTCTAGCGGTGTATAATGACCTCCTGCAAATGGGAAAATTTCCTTCAGAATGGAAATGCGCTAAACTTGTGCTAATCGAAAAACCAAAGAAAAGTGCAACAGACCAGCCCTCTTATCGCCCGATATGTTTACTAAACGCTATGGGTAAAATTTATGAAAAGTTAATAGTTTCTAGACTTAACCTGGAAATTGAAGAAAACGGAGGGTTGTCGGAACGTCAATATGGATTTAGAGCAGGAAAATCGACAGTAGATGCAATGTTGGCCATTAAGAACATTGCTAGCGAATCTAAGAAGGGTGCTAGTGGACATAAGGGTTACTGCGCAATGGTAGCGGTCGATGTAAGGAATGCTTTTAATATGGTTTCCTGGCCGGGCATTATAAACAACCTTGAAGTGAGAGGGGTCAATGGCTACTTAATTAACATAGTAAAAAGTTATTTACACAACCGTAATCTTATTATATCGGCGAATAAAACAATCGCGCTAACATGTGGAGTTCCACAGGGGTCGGTTCTTGGCCCTTTCCTGTGGAATGTGTACTATGATCCGATTTTGGAACTATCACTACCTACAGGAGTAACAACGGTAGCATATGCGGATGACTTGGCAGTAGTCTGCAGAGAGAAATCAGTAATCTCCCTAGAAGCAAAACTGAACACGGCGCTAATAGTAGTAAACCGCTGGTTACAGTCGAACCGCTTAATGATGGCTCCGGAGAAAACGGAGGCGGTAATACTAGAAGGAAGAAGAAAGTTGAGACACCTGAGCCTTAAGATAGAAGATATAAACATAAGAATAGTAGAGACCCTTAAATACCTAGGAGCCCACTTCAACAGAAATCTAACAATGTCGTCCCACATACTACAGGTAGCTAGAAAAGCGGAGCTAACGTCAACAGCAATTTCAAGGACAATGAAAAACACTTTTGGTCCAAAATATGGAAGGCGCAAAATACTGGCATCGGTGGTTTCCTCAATTATCTTATATGCTGCTCCGGCATGGGAAGAAATCATCAAGAAAAAGAATTATGCCGTGATACTAGAGAAAGCGCAAAGAAAGACGCTTGTTGGAGTAACGTCGTCCTATAGGACGGCCCCGACGGAGGCGCTACATGTTCTGGCCGCCATCCCCCCAATAACTGAACTGGTTGAAGAAAGATGCGCTATGTTCCGCGAGAAAGAACATATTACAAAGGCCCAACTTCGGCAGGAGACATTACGTCGCTGGCAAGCCCGGTGGGATAGTCATAAAAAAACATCTGCCTGGACTAAAAAACTCATACCTCGCTTAGAATATTGGGTAACTAGAAGGCATGGAAATGTGGAGTATTATCTTACACAAATACTCACAGGACATGGTAATTTTAGACAGTATTTGTACAGAATGAAGATTATGGAAACTGAAGACTGCTTGCATTGTGATCAGGTTGATAGTCCGGAACATGTGTTATTTCACTGCATACGTTTCCACCGGCAACGCATGGAAGTAGAAGCTAAAATAGGTCACGAATTAACGGTAGCTAACATGATCCAACACATGGTCAGCTCAGAGGAGAAATGGAACTATATACACCGGTTCATAATAGACATTATGAAAATCAAAGAAAGAGAAGAAAAACAGCTGATCAACTAACAAAACAGGCCCACTAAGATCTTTGTTGGAATAAAAGACATCCTGTTGTAATGGACAACGGCTCCAGGATGTCCTCTTCTGTGTCAAAGGGGGAGGGGTTTTAGTCGGTAGGCACCTGGCTCTCCCACTAGGTGAATCCGACATACCCCGCAAGTACGGGCTAGCGGAAATTTATGAAATTTCCCCTCCTCCGTCAAAAAAAAAAAAAAAAAAAAGTATCTTATACAATTTAATCGGTCCAGTATCTTCGGAGGAGATAGCGAACAAACATAAATACGTACAAAGAAAGAGACCACCGATTTTATGATATAGATCATTAGATTCAGAAAATTATATAGAATCCAAAAATCCAATAATATGCAGGGTGTTCAATTTGAAAATCCAAAGTATGTAATACTTCCCCTGAATCTGGAAGTGGAAAAAATACTTGTATGCCAAAAAGTGCCGTTTATTTAGTTCATACGATGTAACAAATTTCAAAATTTGGCTTCAAATATAAAGATGTGTGTCTGTCTGTGAACAAAATATTTCAAAAACGAAAATAGGTATGGCGCTGAAACTTTATATATAGATTTGTGTACTATCTAGATGCGACAGCAAGCTTTTGAAAAAAATCGCATAACCGGAAATATAGTGTTTACTCTTGGGATTTTTCAGTTTTTTAAATTTTTTTCAAAAAAGGGCTATGATTTTTTCAAACTTCACATTTTTATTACAGTTTTAATGTGCATTGAGATAGGTGATTTTCAAGTTGAGGAATACCTCTAAAATGGGTTTCCTTTGTTTTTAATTGACTCCTATTTTAAATAGAACACCCGGCATATTATTACAGTTGTGAATTCAGCTTAAAATTTTAGAGAAAATTTGTCTCTTCAACTAACGCTCTATTTTGTACGGTTTCTGTAGAATTTGTACATACTACATACATATCTACATAATCTGTAACCCCTTATACCGTTTTCACAGTGTCGGGGGGTGTAGAATGTGTAATTTTTAAAAAAATGTTAGCTAAGTATAAGATCACTGGAAAAGAAAGTTGCGTGCGCGAATCACACCAGATTTTTTTATTATACACCAACAGGAAAAGATGTAGGCTGTTGAATGGTGGAAGGGACAAATTGGTATACGTTATTACTTTCGCAGAAAGCTGTAATCAAGTGTCATTAAAAGTCGTAGGAAGTATGCAGTTCCGTCTTTGTGCTTCGCTATAAATAAAGAGTTTACGTCAAGAATCAACAGCAGATATTTCTAACAAAAGAAATAACTAAAATTTAGAAAATCAAATAATGAGCATAACTCGAGCCAAAAAAAATGTGGGCTTCAAATCCGCAACTTAAATCTTATTTCTGGCAGGGATTTAGACGTGCTTCAGTGTGCACTACACCTAATAAGTACATATAAAATCCACAGATGCCTTCAAATTTAACACTATGATGTGCCAATTCGTAATGACCAATATTGTGAGAAACGTGTGATAACTTAAGGTGCATATTTTAGATTTAAATAATAATTTTCTAAACTCTATCTCTCGATATTATAATATAAGAAATGAAATTTTGAAAATATTTTTCAATTCAACGTCAATGGTCGTTATGTATACACCTCAAGCAGAATGCAACATTCCAACATTCAATCAATAAGCATTATTGAAACCCTAGCTGCATGGTTCCCGTTACGCCACTGCTCAGCATTACCTTAAAAGCAGCGATTAATCCACATGCTTACAGTCCTATTTTTAAATCGAGCCAGATCAATCACTTCGGTTTTCGGCGTACGTTTCGAGCCCTCATTTCTTGGCGAGGGCGAGCCTTGCCCTCGCATGACAACAGCTGATTATCAGCTCCTACCACCAGCAGCGGCTGACGTCACGGCCCCAGGCACGTTGATTGGTTGGCAGGCTTCCTGTTTATAAATACACACCTCACAGCACAGCTGATCGCAAGGCCAGCTGACTGCGCAGCGTTCGAAACATCCAAGGCTGCTGTGCCCTGCAGTATTTGGAATTGTAACCTGTATCAAACCTTATCTGTTATGCGATGATCTATTCAACCTTTCGCGTCTGACGGAAATTTCATCATTCTTACATATCGGATTAAAATCTTTAAGTTCCCTCTCGCGGTCCCGATCAATCACACAAATAGGGGTTCAAGGTTAACGGGGTAAGGGCTGAAGCGTGGCGTTTTAGTTTTTTGCTTTAATCCGAACTGCTGTGCTTTTACATGGGGACTTGTTGACGTCATCGGTATAAATGTGGAACCTTCAACCTTTAGTACATAAGTTGAGGTTTAATTTTGTAATAAGTAATGACTATGCTAAAATGCATATTTCCACATATCACGAGAAGTGCTTAGGTATAACAAAGACATCTGCAACCCTGACATCACACTGTTTCTAGGACCTTGAGTAACCTTCGCAAAGGTTCTTTGTTCTCTTTGGAAACATTTCGTTTCGGGGATTGTTTGTTAGGATGGGAACAAAGCATCTTGCTAAACGATTTTCATTCTTATTTGATGGGAAATTGCCTTTTTGGATGTTAGAAATAATTATTCATAAATGCATTATTTTCGATTAGATTAGTTAATCGATTAGAAAATCTTAAAAAATATTCTCATAACAAGTGGACAAGATACATGGCTGAACTTACCTACTTTATTAAATTAGTCTAATAACTACATAAACGCTTTTGGCATCGAGAAGCTACACATCAAAACCACACTTTACTCCGCAGACCTACAGAGGGTTATTTATTAGCACTTCACAGTATGAAAAAGGCTGCAACAGTAAGAATAATAAGCTATTCAATTAATTCCGAAGAGTGTTTCTAGCCCCCAACATTCGCACGAAATTTCGACCTTATTCTTGGCCCAATTTTCTAAAAATGCAAGTGGAGAACTTTTTGATCAAGTCTCGTAACTTCGGTGTTTTTTTGGTACTATAAATAAACACATATTAGTTTACAGTATACCCATCCGGTAGTGTACTTACGAAGAGGGAGGGGCTAGGAGATAGGTGCCCCTCTAGAGATGATAAAAACATGATTTATTATATGTTTACTAAACACTTTGAAGTAATGGCAAATTTCAAACTGTCAAACGAAATTTAAAAAAAGCGGTCTGTTATTAATAAGAGGGCCGATTATATGTATTTACAAGAAGATTATATATGCCACTATATATACTTTAAAAACACCCACAATATGGCTTAATATGCAACATCAATATTAAATATGCATCATAATTACAAAACATGCATTCCAAAAACAAGTTAAAACAAAAAATAAACACTTGGATTTTTAATATTATAGCTTTCAGGAATGAATGATAAATTATTCACACAAAGGCAATAACACATCAAGTATTGATGATATTTGATAAATTTAAATTGCTAAATTATTGTTATTAAAACAATAGATAATTAAATATTTCTCTAAGTTAGCCATGCCGTGCAGTATATCGTTGATAACATATTTATAGGTGTAGACTTCATCATTGAAATCAGTCCAGGCTCCGAATCATAAAAATATTCGTTTAAAATTTGCAAGTTTGTCATAACCTGATTCGTTTTGTAGTACATCTTAGAATTTTCATTATTTTTCTCCTTTCTCGCCTGGCACCAGGGTTGGCATTGTTTTAAACAGATGTTTAAAACAAATTGTTTTCAACAGAGCTTTATGTTTTAAACATTTTTTTCTTAATTGTTACTCCTAACCAAATTAAATCCACACTGAAGTTAATATATATGTATTTTAATGTAGTTACAAAGTAGTACAATTATACAGGGCGTCTCAAAAAGAATGGGACACCGATTAGCCATAGATTCCTTACGTCATAATAAATCGATTAAACCTAATATACCTTAGTACAAAGTCCCTTCAGTAAGAATTTACAGAGTCTAGAAGTTCAATTTTTTATTTCTTATTTTTTTGTTAATTTCCACAAATGTAGAGATATCGATTTGAATTTTGGTATACGTACTTACTATTATATACTACACTAATAGAAAAAATTTCATAAACTAGACTTGACTGCAAAGGGCACTTTACCTAACTTTCAAAACTTTTTTTAGCTCTAACTTCGTTATCTGTAACATTTTTTTAAATTTTAGGTTATTATCTGAAAGAAAATTAAAATACACAAACTGTGCTCTTACTTCATAGGCGTAGGAGCAACCGTTTACCTTAAAATGCCTATCAAAGGTTTTTGGTTGTCACTAACATGTAATTATCAATTAGGCATGATCACAAAAACAATAGTCATCTAGTAAAAAACAATGATAAATCAATTAATGATATTAGTGACATAAGAATTTGTTCTCTTATGTTTAAGAAAATGCCGCTACATAACGAATTCTCCAATGCTGAAAGGTTCGTTATGTCGCAGCATTTTCGTAAGCACAAAAGACAAAAACCTGATGTCACCAACGTCATGAATTGATTTCTTGTTGTTGTATACTAGATTACAATCATTACCCATTGTTTTTGTGATCATGGCTACTTGATAATTCCATGTCTTAATGACAACCAAAAACCTTTGATGGGCATTTTAAGGTAAACGGTTGCTCTTAAGCTTATGAACTGAGAGTACATTATTTTTGTGCTTTTTAATTCTCTTTCAGAGAATAACCTAAAATTTTAAAAAATGTTTCATGTAACGAAGTTAGAGCTAAAAAAAGTTTTGAAAGTTAGGTAAAGTGCCCTTTACAGTCAAGTCTAGTTTATGAAATTTTTTCTATTAGTGTAGTATATAATAGTAAGTACGTATACCAAAATTCAAATCGATATCTCTACATTTGTGGAAGTTAACAAAAAAATAAAAAATAAAAAATTGAACTTCAAGGCCCTAAAACTTCTTACTGAAGGGACTTTGTACTAAGGTATATTAGGTTTAATCGATTTATTATGACGTAAGGAATCTATGGCTAATCGGTGTCCCATTCTTTTTGAGACACCCTGTATATGTATACAAAAAATCACTACAAAACAAAAAAAAACACCTGCTAAGTATCCTGCCTCTTCAAGTGGAGGGATGTTTTTATTAAGAGGTTTCAAAATTATAACTAGTTTCTATGCTTTTTCGGTCCCCAGTCGATTTCTTGGTTTCGAGTGAACTATCCCAAGAGAAAAAATAATCATTCGATTCTAGCTGATGAAGCAACTGCAGTCCGTAACTATATCATTAAACTGAAAGTTATTTCATTAAGACTGCTCTTACTTGCCATCCACCGTGAAACAGGTAGTTATTGATATTAAAGAATTCCACGTTTCGCTCACTTTCATAAGGGACTTCATCAAGAAGTAACCAAAAAAGCACAGTAACTCAATGTGTAAACCACGCCAGAGGCGGAGCTTTTCTAACGAGCGGAAGGAAAATTGCGAAATTTATAAGCAAGTGTCATCGCGGTCGAGTGAAAAGAGCGGTGGGGAGGGGGAGTTGTTAAAAATTAAAGCATTCCGCATGTAGGTAATAGGATAGCATCCTTCTCGATTGAGATTATTATGTTGTTTGTAAATCACAATGGCTTTACGATGTTTTTTTGCTATTTCATCAAAAAGGAACTTATGGTCAGTACCACCTTGGTGTTCGGCGATGAGAACGAGAACCGACCTGAGGAAACCCTATTGTTCAGAGAAACGAGTTTTTACTGAACGTCCTGTTTCACCAATGGTACAGCATTACAGATACAGGGGACACTATAAACACCTTTAGATGACACATTTAATGTGTGCCACTAAACATGTCGGTTCTTTGCTACGTTTATTATATTTTGTTCTAAGGCATTTATTGTTGTCTGATTTTATTTTTATAAAATAATTCCAGACGGGATCTAGTCTGCTTCCAGTTGTAATTCGGATCAAATTTGAATCAACTTCTGTCTTTCTTAACAAATTTTAAAATGTTGCTTTATTTAAAAATGTGATAAAAACATCGTGCGTCCAGCCAAACATGCAATCAGTAACTGAAAGTTGAATTGAAATTAATGTTAACTACAGTTTTATAGGGAATTGCCCTAATTAGATGAGCTACCTACTAAATAAAGCAGGTACATCCACAAACTCCAGAGTTAAGCACAATTTTTAAACAAAAAAAGCGTGTTTTTTAAATTTGAACAAAAAACATATTTTAAACAAAACTCTAAAATCTAAACTGTCGAGAAGAAATTGTTTTGCAATATGCAGTAAAACGATGTCATATGTATGTACCGATGTCTCAAAATATGCACGTACATTCAAATACAGCCCAAATATGAAAAAATATATATTATAAAATTTAATATTTTAATTCCCTGGAAGCGGAAATAAAAAAATACAAAAAATGAGCGTGCTACACATTAATCAACAAAACATTCAAAGTGCATATAATCCGCCTTCTGGTTATTAGCCGAACCCACACCTTTGTGCATGCTATTTATAATACGCAATAAATTCTGTATTACTACACTCGAGAAAAAAATTGTATTAGAGTAACGCAATTATAGTTTACTTATTCTTCGCAATCTGTGAACATTTTTATCCCATCTATATACTTACATGCCACTTAACCAGGGTTCGCCACAGTGGGCCCACGTGAAAAAACCCGCTCCAAAAACCCACTGAGTTTTTCGGTCCTGGATTCACTCCAAGGTACTAGTAAACTCACAACTTGGGTTAAACAATTTGAACAAAAAACCTCAACTTTTAGAATTTTATTACAAATTAGTAAAACAATTAATTACCTTTAAGAATAATAGAACATTAGAAATATAATTAATGATTGTAAAAACAGAATATTAGAGCAAGAACAATTGTATATCAGTTGAGCGCAAATGTCTGTACACTAGCACTAGTTTTGGGGCTTTTTCCACGCCCAGGCGATTTCGAAGTTTACTCCAAACAAGTCCGAATGTAGAAAAGTATCGTTCAATGGAAGCTGAAGATGCCGGCGTCGAAGATAGTCCTAAGAAAAAATCGCAAAAACCATGTGGCAAGGTTGACATTTTTTCGGTTATTTTTGCAACAAGTTTCCACCATTGAGGGGATGAAAACTGATTGATGACAGCATCCGTCATTAATGATGATGGAAAAAATGCTTCGTCTTTTATTCGAAGAGTCACTATCCTGGGAAAACGGGAAAAAACCGAAAGAGCCCGAAAAAACCGAAAAAGCCCGAAAAAAACCGAAAAACCCCCCATGGGCCCAGTGGGTTGGGGTTTTCTGTAAAACCCGGGTTTTTTCAAACCCTGCACTTAACTATTATTTCTGCGGTATCATTTGTAGCTTGGCGTCATGTGGTCAGGCTACCAAAAACTATTTTTTCTAGAGGTACGGTATGGCACTTCGTTTGAAAGGGGGTAAATACACTTTTTGTTTTTCAGATCTGTCCAGATAGAATCTAGGTAAAGTAATTCAAGGAAAAATGATCCATGGAAAATATATTCAGAAAAAATAATGCACGAAAAAATCCAGATGAAAAAATCCATAATATAAATTTCAGCAGTTTCAACAAATGCTTTAGTTTTTCATGATAGCTTGATTTGTTTCAGGGTTGCCAAAAAAAAACGTTTATCCGCAAACGTCACAAAAGTGACAACTTATGTGTCTTTATTGACAAGGTAAAGTGTCACTTTATCTGCCACACAAAATCGTTGCTCTCTTTCTTTCTTTCTATGTTTGTTCGCTATCTCCTCCGAAGATACTGGACCGATTAAATTTTATGATGGCTTAAAATTTGGCAAATTTTTAGACTTAGATCGTAGGCCGATTTTTATTTTCAAAAGAGTACGAAAAAGTTTTAATTTAAATAAATCCTGCAGCAGAGCGGAGCATCTGTCGCCGTTGGTTATGGTGTGACAGCTGCTGCTGTGGCCGTGTGCTATTAGCTCGGGCGATAGAGTATGTTCATATATCAATACAGTAGCGCGTTATTTGAACAACAGAGGTTGGCGCAGGGGTACAGTGCTCGCCTGTCACGCGGGTGGCCTAGGTTCGATTCCCGGCCGATGCATCTTTTCATTTTTAATTTATATTAATGAAATTTTCCTGTATACGTTTGCGGATAAAATAGTATATGTTATTCGGAGTAAAAGTGACTTTATGTGGCTTAGCTGAATTATTTGCCTCACTGACGTTCGGCTAAATAAGCTTCAGCTTCGCCACATAAAGTGTCACTTTTACTCCTAATAACATAATCTACTATTTTTTTTAAACTTATCTGCCCACTGCGTTTTTTGGGTTTTAGATAAATTCACTGGTTTTTTCATTTAGGCATCCATGTAAAAATCTGAATGAATAGGCACTAATTTTTATTTTTGGAAGATAAATACTTGGATAGTGTGTAATTGACCTAGAAATATACCAATAAATATTCTTTAAGTATGTAAATCATGTAATCACGTATATTTAAAGCAGAATTATCAAATTATGCATTACAGTAATAGATTTCCAATGTCAATTCGTTTTGCGTGACTTTCTTCAAGGAGATTCCTTCATTCAATGATTTTCCAGTACAAAAAAATTGTTATTAATAGAAGATTTTATACTATTTACAGCTTTAGAATACGTTCCGTTGTCAATTTTCGAAAAAAACCCACATTTAGTCAGCGTGTTTTATCAGTTGGGTTTTACCCGAAAAAACCCGATGGTTTTTCATCATGCCAACCCCGATTAGTTTGCTGCTGAGAAAGCAGTTAATTTTTTTTTAATTCTGTAGGCCTTATTTGAATGTTTTCATAATTTTAAGGTTTTCCTTATACATATAGTATGTATACTTATATAAACAAGTACGGAAAGTAAAAAGCAAAATGCTATAAAAAAAGTCTATTACATATTATTCCTTTGGCCATGATTCGTATTTATCTAATAATCTTTGTAGTGCTTCCAATTCACACCTTTTTTGTATGAATGTTGGCCTTGTATTTTTGTGATTAAGTTACACATGAACAGAACCGTAATTTTTATTTTGTTGTATAACCTGCATAATCTCCCAACAAATTTACTGTAGTTTTTAACGGAATCGAATATTGTTACCAGATGAACGGCTTATTTTGATACTACATGTGGGGAAAGATTTAAAATCTACAGTATTGTAAGACTTTCCTATGTACTCGTACTTAATCAGAAATGTCTTCAATTACAGGATCACTGAAACTGGATCCACACATAAACATTACTAAAGTTCTATTTTCTGCTCTCTGCTTAAACATAGCAACTTTGCAGTTGAAGATTTTTTGTCGTGTTTTCTAACCTAAATGCATCTGAAAACCATAACCTCACAGGTAAGCCTCGTTTAAACACAGCAACGTAATTTTATACAGCAAATTTGGAAAACTTGCATGGTCAACTTCCATGCAAAAAAGGTATGAACAGAATTAGTTATATGTTTTTCTTGTAAACAATTAAATTTATAAAATGTCTTTTGCTTTAGGTGAAAGTCCCCCTCCTATCGCTATTAACATTTTGTAACATAATATCATGCCATTCGAAATATTGTGAATTGAAAGAAGGGCTGCGATTGACTGGTCGGCGAGATCTCCGCATCTGAATTCGATTTGTTTTTATGAGGATAAATAAACAACTGTGTTATTTACCAACAAAGCCGAACATTATTAAACAATTCACGAAAAGTATTGGATAAAAAGCAGCTAAATCGCATCGAAAGTGTTATGCAATGTACGAGATACGTACATTCAATTATTATGGGATACTGCTAAGAAATCAACCTACAGTAGACCTGGGTTATAATGGAATTCAAGGGACAGTCCAGTATCACCGGGTGTCCATCTTACCAGAAATTTGTTCGAACAAAAAAATCATTAATCCATTATAAGCAAGTCCATTATAAGCGAGTCCATAATATCCGATTATATTTACATAGGTTTAAATTACTCTTTTGTCGTGACTTTGGTAATCGGTCCATTAAAAACGAGTCTCTTACAAATAAGTCCATTATAAATGGACTAGACTAGACTGTATTACGTTCTAAATATTTTTGAGATGCGAGAATCTATAAAAAACATGTGCCTAGAATAGAGCTCGACATATCGTTAGATTTAAGGAAAACTGTTTAGGACTGGTTGTATTTCTAGATAATACTCCTTTCAAAACACAACTTGAAAATGGAAGAACTATGGCTAATCTGTCTACGTCTACTCCGTCTAGTATGGTGTATAAATATGCAAGCCAACATTTTACAACAGAGCCGTTAGCACAATAAAAACAATTCACACTACCACCTTTCTTTGTTTGTTACTGCCTAGTAATTAATTAGTATGTAATAATACGCTAAGGTTACATGAGTCAACACTGCCTGCCTTGGTTGACGATTAATCGCGAATGGTGTTGATTGAGTTAGTCCATCGATCCAATTTTAGTTAAGCTTAAAAAATTAGATACACAAATTTTAGCATAAAGTTTATCAGAACCAGATACGATCCTATCGCTCACCTTCTATAACGACCTCAATGCGTTTAAAATTTCAAATCGTGTCGCAATTGTGTATAGCTATCCGTATCATCCTATTGACACGTGAAGATCATAGGTTTTGCAGTTATTGAATATTTAACATTTTAAGTAATAACGTTAACGATTTGATATATCCAGTGAAAGTAGCAACCTAGTAACAGTTCTAGGTAGAGAAGTCTGGTTTAAACTACAGCAAGTTTAATAATCATAAATATGTGCATCTAAGCTATGTCTCTGGGCGAAATATAATAAATATCACAGCATCGATAACGAGTGTTAATGTTAGTCTGTTGCTATATTAGTCAAAGTGACAAACTAATGAGATAAGATAACCGTGCATTAATAGATTTCTTCTACTAACTAAAGCTCTGAAGAATCACTTAACATTATCTACAATGCATTATTTACTCATAATTCATTGACCTTGTTTTGTGAAAACATTGCATATTTTTTACCATAATTTACTCATTTTTAATGACTGCATGCATTTATAAAACATTCAAATATGAATACAATTAATAATATGACAAATACAACGTAACTATTACACAATATGAAAGTACTGTCTAAGAAAATTATTTAAATTTCTATAAAAATAACGTGTGCCAAATAACATGTAGTAAAACCTCGGTTGCAAGAAAATCAAGTTTAGACAGTGAGGTGGTGAGTAGCTGAAAAGTACAATTCGTACTGATACAAAAATAGCTACCAACACTCATATAAATCCCCTTTAAGTTAGTGTCCGTGCAGCATTATAAGTTATTCTTAGTGCAAACACACATTATATTATACGAACGTAAGTTTAAGTATCGTTGTAATTAGCATACAGTCCTATTGTATGAATGTTTACACAGTCGAATTTTCTTACTTATTTTTAACAATTTTAAAATATTCCATTACAATGTACAGACTGTTGAATATGTATTTTCCTATATGTATTAGACTCAGATGCCGAATTTGCTCAATTGCCGAAATGGTATACTCAATTCGAGAACTGCGTATAATAAAAGTTCGCCCAATTGCCGAATTAATTTGCTCAATTGCAGAATTGGCTAAATTAAGCGAATTGGGCATCAGAGTCTAACATATATATATATAATAAAAATAGTTGAATTATTTTTATAATACTCCTACAACTTTAACCACAACAGGTTACGTTAACTTTCTTGTTGCCAAATGACATGGAGCCCTTTCGATTTCATAATTGGTGTATGATCTAAAGATTCATGTCGCATAGCCTAATTTACACGATAAAACATGAATTTTTAAAGTGTGAATAGTAACTCCATGTTAGCGCTTATATTAAGTATATTACGGAACATATATAAATATTCCATGGTTTCCAATGGTTATTCCAAATAGGAGAATTGAAAATGACCTTAATTAAAATATTATTCCAACGACAAATCAAAATTAAACATTAGTTTAAGGTCATGTTCTATGTCCCACTTTGCACCACGCAAGTTTTAAACAGCCTATCATCAGAAACAATTTCTGAAGCTCTCAAGTTGAATATTAAATTTGGGGTTTGAGTCTACGAATGTACAACTCTCTAGTTCCCTAGCAGCTAAGTGTAACGGATGATTTTGTTGTAACTGATTTAAACTGATCATTTCTTTATTACTGTTTTTTAGTTACCTACTTAATTTCATCCGTTGGACCTTTTCCGGTGTAGAGGTATTTTATTATTATGTTTTTAAATTCTCAATTTAAGAGGTAAAGGTTCAAAAAGTCATTTCAATTCCTCCAATTAGGCGGCGGGCTACTATAGGGACCTTGCGTCCCTCTTCAGCCAATACAGGAATTTCAGGATAGACGAGAGAAAGAAGGGGTGGAGAATAGAAGAGAGGCCAGGGAAGGTAGAGAAGTACAGCCCCGGCATTCGCCTCAGAGACGCTAACCCTGTTGACTCAGGAAAACCACCTAAAAACCTGAATCATAGCAGACGGTCACGGAAATCGAACCCACGACCTCCCGAATGCTAAGTAGACGTGCTAATCACTAATCCACAGAGCTTGGTCTCAAGTTAAAGATCATTATGTCAAATGCGTTGTGTCGCCAATACCAAAATTTCAGGCGTAGTAACTGAATTAGTTGCTGTTCTTAACGTTAGCTTTGATAGTTGCTTTTATTTCAAAACTTTCGCTTGATTAGATTATCCTTGCTCCCCGAAAATTAAAAATAATACAAATTATTTGAACAATTGGAAAATGAAAATTACTTTCGTCCACAAATGCCTAACCTACTTTTAAATTTTTTAATACAGTGATAACGAAAGAGTTATACAATTGCATACAAAAATTATTATTTGTCATAGTTATGTATCTACCAGAGTGAGCTAGCTATTCTAAGTAAGGCAGGTTCCAATGAATCTGTCTGTACCGACAGTATTCCACGAGGACACCTTGTATATAACTTTTTGTATCACTAATAAAAGCTTGTTTTTGTTTTCCAATTACAATATTGTATTTCTCGTATGGCATTCTTAAGACGTAGCAACGCTTACATCAATAAAATACGCGTTTAATTTGCACGATATGATAGGTGAAGTAAATGCGTGACATGCCCCAAATAAAAAGCAATGATGAAATCACATTCATGTTTTAGAGCACATGCGAAAAAGCTCATTATTATGGATGCCAACCGGCCTAATTTATACAACATCGATTTTGCATTATTACATCATGTTTAGATAACTTGGAATTCTCTAATAACTTTTTTTAAAAACGACGTTGTTTGTTTAGCTCAGTTTTCTTCTTTTTTCAAACATTTCAATATGCATTCCGAATAATAGTTGATTTTTTTCAAAGCTAACACGGAGTTGTATTTTGATGTCACGGACAAGACCTGCAATTTTGTCGAGACTAGGGCTGGGCAAAAATAACGATAGGTATATCGTTTATCGATATAGCATTTTTTGAATATCGATAGATCGTTATATCGATATTGGGTTACATTTTTCCAGGTTTTTTACAAATCAATACATATCGATATATATCTATAGATTGTTACGTATCGATATTTATCGATAGCTCGACACATATCGAGAGAACAAAACATATCGATACATTATTGATATGTAAAAAATCTGGAACAATGTAATGTAACTAAATATCGATATATTGATGCAAAAAAGAATATTTGACAAAATTGTTAGAGCTGCGTTCTCGAGATGTTTTGATGTCTTTGCTACTCGAAATGTTACTATGATTATACCACTCCCTCTAACATCAAACAATGAAAAACGGCAAAATGCATAGTTACGCATGTACTAACTTTTGATAATGTACATAGCAACTGACAATCACATACCTTCCTGATTAATAGGTGATAATTACACGCCTTCACAAACATCACGTTAACTGCTGTTAGTACAATTGTCATAACAATTACATTAACTGTACTTTTAATATTTAAAATACACTATTCAAACGTTCTTTATTGACTCGTGATATAATCTAGCCGAATGCAACTCGTGTCTTCTTGATTATCAAATCATTTCTGTTTCCACTTGATATATTGTTTTAGGCAATCACGCTCGTCCTTCGGACTCGCGTAATTGCCAAACAATATATTCGTGTAAACAGAAATGATTATTTGATAATCAAGAACCCACTAGTTGCATTATATATGACAATCAAATGCTCGTATGAAAATAAATGTATCGTTAAAAAGCGCGCTCTTATGTAGTTACCTTCGAAACAATTGTAATTTTATCGTTTTATGTTATAAGAAACAACTTAGTTTTATTTTATTAAAAAAAATATGGAATCAAGTTTAACTTATTGTGTATCGATAGACAGTGCGTCCAATATAAGCAGGCCGGTATGGGGATCTCGGTAACTGTAAGAGATACAAATTTGGTTAAATGGGAAGAAGGTTGCGCAATTAAAGGACAAAGTGACGCCTAGAAACCCTTGATATAATTTTTCGTTTTTGAGTTATGTATCTCAAAAAACCGAATTTTTGGATTTTCTATTTTATTTTCTTCTGGCGTTAATATTAAAGTTAGAGCGCGACTGGCAAAACTTCTTATAGCAACTTTTTATGGGCATTTTTTTTATCCGACGTTTCGTGTTCTACTAACCATTATCAACTTTATTTTTTTAATACGGCCCTGATTTTCTGATGCTTTTTATTCTCTGTACCACACCTTATGGTTTAATTACGTTTCGAGTCTTTGCAGACCACCATCACGAAATTTTTGGATACGGACCTGTGTCCTAACGCATTTCATATGTTGTTTTAGCTTTTGTAATTTAAAAAAGAAGTAATAAGCCACACTGGATGTTTTTAATCCTCAATAATCACGTTTGGTCTTGGAATACAAACAACTTTCAATAGTCAGTAATTAATTTATTGATTAGTTTTCTTACTTATAAACAATAATTAAAATTAGAAATAAAAAACATTCAGTGAGACTCATTACTTCTTTCTTTAAATTACAAACCCTGAAATAACGTATGAAATTCTCTAGGACACTGGTCCGTATTCAAAAATGTCTTGATGATGGTCAAAAAAGACTCGAAACGTAATTAAACCATAATGTGTAGTACATTGTTGAATTCAGAAAAAAAGGGCTTCACAAAATCAGGATCGTATTAAAAAAATCTGGTGTGATACACGCACACAACTTCCTTTTACACTAATATTATAATTAGCGAAATTTTATTTTAATTTTTAAGCATTTGTCAAAAAATTTCAAAATTGCAAATTCTACAGAAATCGTACAAAATAGAGCGTTAGTTCAAGAGACAAATTTTCTCTAAAATCTTGAGCTGAATTTAAAAATGTAAAAAGGGGGTTGCCATTAAAAAAACATCGATGACGTCATACCTACGCGGGGAACCTGTATTTGAAAAATTGCGCAATTAAAAATAAAAATCGACGCGTCCCAGCGTATTTTCCACAAGTTATTCCTTGAATTTTTAACATATATACATATACAATGTGTCTCACTTTAGAAGGCACTACCCCAGTATCTTTTTTATGTATTATCGATTTAAAAAATTTCTTTGTTCTGGTTATCCCCCTCACTAAATTGTACTTTTAGGATATGTTACTTTCTCTTCACGGTAAAATGTTTTAGCCTACTACGATTTAAAATAAACAGCAAAATTGTAGAGGTCGTATTAGGGATTTTTTAATCAAATAATCTTGTTATATATAATAAAAGTGGTTCGGAATCATTCAAATAAGGTAAATCCAAAATTTCGTTAAAAACAAAACATTTTCAAAATCTCTCTCAAAGATTTCGAAGTCAAGAAAATTCGAATAATAATCTTACAAGCTTGCCAGGATTTTTTATGTTATTCTTTTAATTCAATACAATAACAAAAATCTGGTGTGATACACGTACACAACTTCCGTTTACAGTGATCTTATAATTAGCCAAAATTTTGATTTTAAATTTTTAAGCATTGTCAAAAATTTTCAAAAATTACAAATTCTATAAAAACTGTACAAAATAGAGCGTTAGTTGAAGAAACAATTTTTTTCTAGAATTCTAAGCTGAATTCAAAAATATAATAATATACCGGGTGTTCTATTTAAAATAGGAGTTAATAAAAAAAATAGAAAAAAAAAACAAAAGAAACCCATTTTAGAAGTATTCAACTGGAAAATCACCTATCTCACATCAATACACATTAAAAATGTAATAAAAATGTAAAGTTTAAAAAAATCGTTAGAGCCGTTTTTGAAAAACCCACAACTGCCTCCCATAGAAAACAAGCATGTGCCGAGGCAAAACAGGCTGCAAGATAGCAAAAATAAATTGTCTCTTACCCCATAGGACTTTTTTTCTTCAAAATACCGATTGATACATTCGCCCGAATACCCCTCCCCCCATTTCTGGAGAGGCAGTTCTAGGACACGCTGCATATCGATATTCCGATATTTGGATATATCAATAGGTATCCATATTTATGAGTTATGGATAATCGATATTAAAATTTTAATATCGCCCAGCCCTAGTCGAGACTAAGAGTTCCAACCTCAGTAAGGAATCTTTTACATTCTACACAATGTAGCAATATGGGAGTCACGGTTTTACATGTGCATGTACATCTCGTCCGAAATATAGGTCTTTATCAGTTTTTTTAACTACTGAGACTGGGAACCAAAATTGCGTCCATTGAATCCGTAGTTAGGATGCTAACCCCGGAGTCACTGAGCCTGGTATTTTGAAGTTAAAAGTAGTTAGCTAATTAGGTATGTAGGAATTAGGAATGTTTAATTTTAAATAGCATTAGCTCTTCATTAGTTTACAACACTCACATTTTAGTATTAACTGTGAGCGGTTAATCAAGTGAATACATTTTTTCATAATTACCACCAATTTTCTGAAAATTAAAATATTGTTGATGTGGGACAAAAAATAAATTGAAAATAAATTAAAATTGTTTTATCTGCACCGAAAACAGTGCTATAATACAGCATATTAAAGCGTTTTTGTTTTATTATTTTCGTATTACGTAAAACATTGAAACAGCCTACCTTCTTTCAGACAACTGACAGATTGTCATATTTATGAAATGCAAAGTTTTTGATAATTTTTATGCAAAGTAGCTAAAGTACTATATTATACTCGTTTAATAAGAGACATTGCAGCACTAGCACTATTCGTTCCGTTGGAGCTCTCCTGGCTGCGATCGTCATACCCCAAACCTACTCGTGCTACAATAGGCCCTCTTGTTCTCTGAATAAATTTTGACAGTGGTCTATTACGAGGTTTTATAGGACTTTCTCCAATTTTCCCACAAAAAAAAATCCGAAAAAAAACACCTCACCTTATTAAACTAGTATAATTCTATACTACCTACTTTAAACTGGTGTACAAACTAAATATTATTCACGATTTACGTGTACCAAATAATGTATTGAACAAACCTTTTACAGCAAAGCTCGAGAAAACCTTGATTAGCAGCGCCACCTTGGATGTTATTCAGCATTGCCGCTCTCACCTGCAACAAAAAAATATATGAAAGGAAATCCAATCGACTTCGACCACTTAACAATAACAAAAATAAAAGAGCTTCCCATTAAACCAATAATTAAAAAGCGGCTCGCTATTAAGCCGAAGTACATAAAATGGCAAACCCATTTATATCTAAGGTAACGCTAATGAATGCACGAGGTACTCATTACCATACAAAATCAAAAGCAACTTCAGCATATGAGAAAGGTCAGGCCGCATTAATAAAGGAAAAGTGCGGAACGTTGCGTTTTCCTCATATTTCCCTGGCGTAGGCGAAATTATTGTCAAGGAAATGCTGGTAAATTCGTCAGAAATATTTCTATGTCATTATTACGCCTTTATCCCTTTTGCTTGCCTCGGAAATTCTCGCTTTATCTGTGGATTGCAGATTACGATGCCGAAGTCGATTTAACAGGCCGCAATTTTCAAATTACGTTTTTGCTTCCCTCTTTATTCGGTTAGTTTTCGCGAGACGCACTCGAACAATGTCGCGAAGTGACGTGTCGTCTAGAATTCGAAAAAGTATATTTTCTTATCATAACACACTTCATTTGGTTAGACGCACAGGCAACGCAGGTGCCAAGTATTTTACTAGTTTATATGTATGAGGTTAGCTTTGGCTGCCCTAATTTATACTTCTAGATTGAATTTTCAGGGGTTTTCCACACCACATTTATTTTCAAAGGTGACGACAAAAGTTCGTGCGTCTTCTCTGTGCCTGCCATCCAAACGACGCACTTCGAGTGACATTGTCGATTTTTACTGTCGTTCCCTGGTGCCTATTTATATCAGTTTTGTATTTTATACCTGTCAAATTGATGGCATCTTTTAATAATGCGAGTTCGCAATGGCTTTCCACATAGCTGAATATAAATTCGACGAGAATAATCGCTTCTTCAGAATACAAAAAACTGCATTCCGTGTTCAATTTTGTTATTTTGCAATTTATAAGCAGAAATTTAAATATTTTATGTATCTACTCTGTAGCTTAATTTCTACACACAAATATATAAAACTACTTAGTACAACTTACACTGTCTACAAAAAGGAGGCGGTAATAATTTTTCAGTTAAATCGCAAGTACACTAATCAATTCTATAAATCGTCAGTGTATCTTCTCCCTTTTTGTTTTTTTCTATTGAATACAGTATTGTTAATTATATTTCAAAATATACAAAAACTTACATTTTCAGCATACACACAGTATAGTGTATAGTCAGTCCACTTACAATGGGCTTGCTTGTAATGCGACTCTTGTTTCTAATGGATCGACTAATAGAGTCATTTAAACCTATGTCAATTGGATATTATGGGCTCATTTATCGGTTTATAATGGACTTTCACTTGTAATGGACTAAAAATTCACCAACAGTCTATTATATTCCAACTGAATTCCGTTGGAAGGGCAAGTGAAGTGACTTTTTCGAATGCCTTCAAACCCTTTCAAACCGTATAACAATGGTTTCAGACAACAGAAAAAACGTCATTCAAAGACAAATTATGAATTTTTTGTAGAGCAATTTTATATTTTTGTATTTTCTTATATTGTTCAACCTTTTAATAAGTTCATTATAAGCAAGGTCTGCTGTATATACAAATACTACAAAATACGTGTTTAATTTTTTCTTATCGTGTATAGTACCTATATACAGTGACCTGCATAAATTTGGACACATGGAAAACATTATTATTATTCATTTATTTAAAAAATTTGTTCTTGATAAAAGCCTCTGCATCTTCTCAAATTGAAAATCCTCTTTCCAAATATAAAATCTGCTTTCGTATATGGGGAGGTTTGACGATATGGAAATGGCGCTGGTAAGAACAAAAATAGAAAAATCAGTAATTTTTATCCGAGCAAGTACCTGTGTCGATTTAGGTACATATTTCACACCTTTTTTCAATTTTGAACAACTTAAACATTTTTGTGTACATATTTTAAAAAATAAGTGTATTTTATTTTCTATCCACTTACATATCTTCTAACCTCTCCTGTATACCAAAGGAGATATTTAAGTTTTGACCATTTTGAGTTTGAGAAAATGCAGGAACTTTTATCAAGAATAAAATTTTCTGATAAATGTATAATAAAAAAGTTTTCCGTCTGTGTCCAAATGCCACTGTATATCGGGTTCCCGTTTTCTATCCGATATATTAGTAACTTTCTTATTTATAAACGTAAAGGATTTATTAACGCATAAGCTGACATCCATTCGCACCTTCTTGAAATTTTAAAAAGCTGAAAATTGGCGAATTGTTTAATGTCAAATAATTCCATAACCACATGCGCTGTAACAGGAATAAAAAAAGGTAATTGTAGAAAATTGTTCGTATAATTCAAACTTTTCATGGCACTCTTATTTTTCGAGATGTAACACAACTTATACACAATTCGAAAATTAAGAATACCATGGAATTTTTGTAAAATTTATTGAATTATACGAAAACAGTTTAACATGGTTAGGGTTTTGTAGTTTAAGCAATTGTAGGATTTTTTAACCGGTCAAACCGAAAGGTGGCAGTGGCACCAAAGATTCTAATCAATACAAACGAATTCGAAGCACCAAGATTTGCTTTATATGAAATGAGTTGGTTTAATAATAAATAAAAGCTACTTAAGAGCAGCCTACTGCCAACACACAATATAAACTACGTTTCAAATATGGTAAAATAAGCGAATATACTACGTTTTAAATCAAAATCCTTAAAACAAGCACACCTTTTTATTTTTGTTCTACCTCTTGTAGCTATGGAATTACTGGCATTAAAAAATTAGTCCACTCTTATTTTTGCAGGACCAAGAAGGTGGGGCTGGGAGCTGGGTCAAATTTCTGTGTGGCATCAGTCTCTTTGAAATTCGGCTTCACGTTGATAATTTAACCAATTCTGTAAGATTCTTTATAAGAAAGTTACCAATACGGGGTGATTCATTAACTTCTTTACAAATTTTGGCAATGAAAATTAGATTTAATTTCATGAAGAAATGTTCATATAAACGTGTGTCCTATCCTTTATTGTTCAGAAGTTATAGCGCCTTTAAAATGTTTTAAGTTGAAAAATCGTTTATTAGTAGCTGTCATTTTAAACAATCACCTGTCAAAAACAGTTTGTTTATGTTAATGATTTCTGTCACTATTTGTTAAAATTTGTATTGCGCAATTTTACTGAGTAATGAATCCATTTTCTAATGAAGACTATGCTGACATTGTGTTTGTGTATGGATTTTGCAATGGAAATTCTCGTAATGCAGTGAGAGAATAACGAAATAGATTTCCTCATAGACGTCAACCGTCGCATCCCATATTCAGTACATCATTGAGAAGACTTCGCATGACTGGTACTGCCGCTCCTCCTAGACCCATTCGCCCGCATGATGTAAATGTTCAAGATTGTGAAAATGTAATAAATGCTGTACCTAACTGAAGAATCGGAAATTAGTACCAGATGCATAGCACGAAATTTGGGGCTATCACAAAGTTTTGTTGTGCGAACAATAAATCAAGAAATGCTGCACACTTATCATCGACAAAGTGTACAAGCATTGTATCACGGAGATGCTGAACTGCGATTAAATTTCTGTCACTGAATTTTACAACACGTCCAAGTTAACAACTTTATTTCAAAAATTCTATGGTCAGATGAATCCAATTTTTCAAGAGACGGCACAAATAATTTCCATAATGACCATGTTTGGTCTTTGGATAATTCACATGCGACCAGAACGCGTAATTTTTAGCAGAGATTTTGGTGTAAATTTTTGGGGTGGTTTATTTAATAACACATTACTTATAAATGCGGTTAATGGAAATTTAAATGCAGAGAGCTACCATCACTTTTTGAATACCACATTGTTCGATCTTCTGGATGATGTTTCACTCCACCTGCTACAAGAGATGTGGTATCAGCATGATGGGGCCGCGCCTCACCTAGAAAGACAAGTGACCCAATGGCTGCATACTCATTTCCCAAATAAATGGATTGGTAACACAGGTTCTATACCATGGCGACCTACATCACCCATCCTGACTCCTTGCGATTTTTATTTATGGGGTCACTTGAAGAAACTTGTTTATGCCGTGGCAATAAATGATCGCAATCAGTTATTGCAGAGGTTTCAAGATGCTGTAATTCATATTACAAATAACATGAATTTATTGCGCGTGCAAGAGAGTTTAATTCGTCGTTGCAAATTATGCATTCAGGACGATGGACTAACTTTTGAACATTTACTGTAGGAAAATTTAGTTTTCTGTTTGTTAAAATAAATGTTTTTGATTTCTTTAAATTATGATTACTCTCGTATTAGTGTTCAAAGAGTAAAACTGTTAAAAGCGCTATAACTTCTGAACGAATAAAGATAGGACATACGTTTATATGAACATTTCTTCATGAGATTACATCTGATTTTCATTGCCGAAGTTTGTAAAGAGGATAATGAATCACCCTGTATATCGGACAGAAAAATAGACACCCTTTCTTTATATATGGCAGCAAAAACATATACATACATTTTTGTTGTTTTAAGTCATACTACACAACATGCAAATGTCCTCCATACTTTGCATGACATCCTGTAGGTACGCTCTTTGCAAGCATCTGATTTCCTGGTAATAAATAATATTTAACAGTGCCGTGTGAAGGAATACTAGGCGATTCTTTAAAGAAAACTATCAAGAAAACTTAACAAACAATCATGTATATGTGAGCATTGCTGTGGATTTTTATCGAGGGCAATGGAAATCAACCCTGACGACCTTTCCGGGGTCCGACTGCAAAGCCGAGACGAATTCCAAATTCCTTGCGGCTAATTGGGCGGGGCGGCGTTCACACCACGACTGTTTGTTTAGTGGTGTAAAACCTCATAAAAACGAGAAGTTATTAGTATCGAGATTTCTGTTCAAATATTCATTCTGGGGTTTGACTTGTAGCTGAAAACTCGTGAAAATAAAGAGCAGTGGTTATACAGGGCGTGTTGTGTTTAATTTACCCTTTTAATACGAGATAAATCTCATATCAGAAGCGGGATCGCCTACGGGTGATAAATAGTTCGAGTTGTGTGTAAAAATTGAACAGTTAACGCAAATTTTGGCCGAAACTTTGAAGGAAATCAAGAAGAATTCGCATCGTCTAGCAGTTCCTATTCCTGTCACTGCTGTTGATGTTCCACGGTTCGATCCAACGGATCCACTTTTAAATGGACCGAAGTTGAACAGCTTGCACGAGCTTCCAGTGGGTTGTCGAAGAAGCGCAAGATTGGCTTTCTGCGTGGGAGCCGGAGATCAAAAATTGGACGCAGTTCAAAGCAGATTTTGAGAATTTGTATCCACCCAAAAGGAATTTAAGCGAAAAATTGCTCAAAGCCAGCTTGTATTCGAGTGATGCAGCCACTACTTACTGTGAGTATGCCAGACGAAAGGTTACTCTTTTAAAAACTTTGAATTTTAATTTATCTGATAACCAAATATTAGAAATTGTAATTGGCGACATAAAGGATGTTCATGTAAAAACTGCAGCTTTTAACAGCAACGTTCATTCAATACCTGACTTGTTGCGTTTGCTTGACAATTACAAGCTATTTAAACGCGAAAATCTGTCAACCAAGCGTTCATACCCATTTCCTGAAACGCCCGACGGTTATAAACACATCCTTCTACTTATCAATGCTTTTACTAAATATTTGTTCTTGATTCCATTAAAAACACTCTCAGGCCCAGAAATGAATAATGTGTTACAAATTTATCTTAATATTTTCGGAACTACTAAACGACTTATTTCTGATCGAGGCACAAATTTTACTGATAAAACTGAAAGAATTGTTGACAAAATTAGGGATCAAGCAACATCTTATAGCAAAAAGTGCACCCCGTGGCAACGGACAGGTGGAAAGATATGTTTCAACAGTACTAAATTTATTAAGGACAGAAATTCAAAATAAGTCAGAATGGTCGACCAGTGTTTCTAAATTACAAGTAACTTTAAATACTACTATTCATAAAACCACAGGATTTTCACCTATTTACTTACTAACCGGTCAAAACAGTAGTTTACCTGAAATAGGATCCTTGACAGAATTTATGTTGCCAAAAGAAACTAATACTAATTTGGAAAATGACCGAGCTCTGGCATACGAGCGTACAAAAAAACAAGCAGATTATTCTAAGCGACGATTTGATAAGACTAGAAGAACCAACAAAACAATAAATGTAGGTGACTTCATTTTCCATCCCTCCGGAAATTTGCATTTATCCAAGCTCGAGCGAAAATATGAAGGTCCGTTTGAAGTGCTGCAGCTTCTACCTAACGATCGGTTGGAAATTCAGAACTTGGCTACTACCCGGAAGAGAATAGTTGGGAAAGATATGGTCCGAACTTGGCCAGGAGAATTTTCGCTAGGAGAATTTTCCGACTAAGTATTCAGTAACGGTGAGTAGAAAGGGCTGTGTGAGCATTTTGTAAAAATTCTGAGAATTGTTAAAATTGTGTGAGCATTTTGTGAAAATTCTGAGTATTGTTAAAATTCTTGCTGTGTAACTTGTGAGCATTTTTGCTTGCTGTGAGACTGATTAAAATTCTTGCTGTAAAACTTGTGAGCATTTTTGCTTGCTCTGAGACTGATTAAAAAATGCTTGCTGTGGAACTTGTGAGTATTCTTGCTTGCTGTGAAACTGATGAGAAACCAATTCGTTGAAAGCAGAACGCTTTACGGTGGTATTCTTTGTGAATGGAAATAGTAGTATTGGTTTTTACAATGGTTTAAAGCACAACGCTTTGCAAAGTTGCTGTTGATTATACGAGGGCTGCTGAAAGCGCAACGCTTTGCAGGATGACCTCAAAAAAAATTGTTTCGGGTTGCTGTTGAAAGCGTAACGCTTTACAGGACAAACTGTTGAAAGCGTAACGCTTTACAGGACAAAAGAGAAAACGCGCTTACTGTTGAAAGCGTAACGCTTTACAGGACAAACTGTTGAAAGCGTAACGCTTTACAGGACAAACTGTTGAAAGCGTAACGCTTTACGGGACAAAAGAGAAAACGAGCTTACTGTTGAAAGCGTAACGCTTTACAGGACAAACTGTTGAAAGCGTAACGCTTTACAGGACAAACTGTTGAAAGCGTAACGCTTTACAGGACAAAAGAGAAAAGAGCTTACTGTTGAAAGCAAAGCACTTTGCAGGACGAAAAGCTGGGTATTGGATGTGAATATTGAATAGAAAATCGCTTTATTGATATGTTATTGATGTTGTGATGATTATGGAATGTATGAAAAGTTGATTGCTGTTGTCTTTAGGAGTAAAACTCGATGCTTCAGAGTTGTTTCTCCATTACAGGTAGTTTGGTAGTTAAATACGAAGAGGACGACATCCTGGGTGATGGTTAATTCGAGAACGAATTCAAGCATCAGGTTGGCCGTGTGAGCATTGCTGTGGATTTTTATCGAGGGCAATGGAAATCAACCCTGACGACCTTTCCGGGGTCCGACTGCAAAGCCGAGACAAATTCCAAATTCCTTGCGGCTAATTGGGCGGGGCGGCGTTCACACCCCGACTGTTTGTTTAGTGGTGTAAAACCTCATAAAAACGAGAAGTTATTAGTATCGAGATTTCTGTTCAAATATTCATTCTGGGGTTTGACTTGTAGCTGAAAACTCGTGAAAATCAAGAGCAGTGGTTATACAGGGCGTGTTGTGTTTAATTTACCCTTTTAATCCGAGATAAATCTCATATATACATATGTGTTAAACAGAGCATCGCCCGACTATATCTCATGAATTTTAACTAATGGCGTATTACTTCACCAGCGCGAACTTCATAAGCTTGATTATCATATCACAAAACAAAACAAACAGAACAATTTAAATCTGTGACACATTTTTTCTTTTTGCTAGAAAACTTATACCGGGTGATCATTTTCAATCTGGAACCTTGATAATGACATTTGAAAGTTGACCGTTGACTGTGAGTTATCATAGTTAATTTAGATATCGAATTTATAATAAAACAGTGGCGGTTCGTGAAGAAACTTGATGGTAGAGCCAACTACCGAATTTAAAATGCATTTTCCACCGCTTCATACACAAAGACAGATTCCGATATCACGAGATTTAAATATTTCGCATTTGGGCTGGCAAGAGTTAGCATCAGTGAAAAATTAACCAAACTTTACAAGCTAATCAAATATGATGAACTGAATGGAATACCTCTTTTCACTTTTCGTTTAAAACTATAATTCGGCCAAAAACCATTTCCACTGTTTGAGATACATTGATGTATGTATATTATTTCAAAGTGTGCAACAATTCACCAGTAAATTCTGAGTATAATCAAATAGATCATAAATAGCATAGTTATTTAAGCTGTTTTGCGAAGACTTCAATGTCTCTTCCCTCGGTCTTGAATGACTGGTTTGGTTTGATATAGTTATGGCTCCTTGACTCCTTATAGCGAGCCGTCACTGAATAAAAACACTTTATAATTTAAGTTTTATCCCAAAATTAGAAAATACAGCGAGCGTAGCACCAGAATGTATGATACGTAAATGCGTTCACATATAAATTAATACTCGACCAAAAATGCAAATTAACTTTGACAGAATCAACAGTCAACTTTCCAATGTCATTGTCAAGAATAGCTATAGCTATTCCTTATGTCCTCGATAAAAATGATCACCTTACCAAATTAATTTAATAACAATATGGGTTAATTTTCACTCTAGTACAGCATAATTTCCCTTTTTGAAATGTGGCAACAGTTTTTCTTCAACTTCCAATAATAAACAATAATAGAAATTAAAAATAGACACGACAAATATGTTAATAAAATTTTAAAAAGAAGACGTCATTATACGAGTCTAAATCTGTAGACTTGACATTCAAACGAGCAACAACTTGTAAACAATGTAAAGCTTATTGATTTATTCGTCCGCCGCTCATGACACTGATCAAATTACCTCTTGTACCGTCTACACATTCCTTTAAAAGCCAAATAGAAGGATGGCGTTAATATTTTATTAGATTTTAGGCTGCAGGTAACTATAACTAGGAAGGCCATCTATCCGATTTTAACTTGTTATTCCGCGTGCTAGATTGTACATCTCCGCGTTTATGGTTAGAAGCACCATGGAGCACTGCGTTGGTGCAATTAAGTCAAATTAAAAACCCGCATTGTGTATGTTTACTCGGCTATAACCACCCGAGCTCGAATTTTTTATCAGAATCGACTTGCTGATAGCGGGCAGAACGTTTTTGTCAACATGCCACCTTGTTGTTAATTAAGCTTAATGATTATTAGTATCCAGGACGAAACGACGACCACATTTTGGTTTTGCAATCATTGCCATGGTCCACAAAGTGGCCGCTGATAATATGTTATCAATATTGTGTTTCTGAAGACCATCAACAACAGGAATTGGTATCATGTTGATATTTCAGGACACAATTACGAGTCGCGGGGGCAGAAGAATAGAGCCAAGTTTTAACATTACATAAATAGTAATTTGTATATCAAGGCCAAGGCAAATAAACCATATGAGGGATAAAAAGGAACCTCAGTGCCGAGGGGGTACATTATGTTTCTTTTTAAATCCAGAAATCGCAACATTTTAACATTTTAACCAACTTTTGTAGGTTATGTTGACGTCGGTTGACGTTTATCTGTCGCCCCGCCCCCTACAAAAAGTTGTAAAACAATGGATTACTTCACTGACGATTTCTCGTATTTTAATGACGATTTCGACGTTCTCCACTGTATGTCTGTTAAAAAAAGCTTTATGTACCACTTGCTTATCGTTCCATAATTTAGTGTTATCTCTTGAAGTGATTCCCACTTGGAGCGTTCGTTATCTGTCCTCACTCTAAACCATAATATGTACATTTACTTTATGAAAACAATTGAAGGATGATACTCAAAATTTTACAATCAAGTACTTCCTGGCTGAGACAATCCGCAATAGAAGATTGAGATATCTGGAAACATAAAGACTGATATCTATGGGGCGTTCCAGATTTGGAAAAGTCCATTAGATGCGGAGCAGGATATAAATCGCTTATTCATATTGAACTACGGTTCCAAGTGGCTGGGCAGAAGGAACCTAATTTATTAAGTACTCGAATCGTACCGAGTTGCAGGTGGTGCAAGCCATTTCCTAAGAAGCTATTTCTAACTGGCATTAATAAGCCTTCCATCAGGCTTGTATTTAAATTTAGACTCGAAAAATCATGCTCGCCTCTGAATGATCTACAGTTAGGCAGGCGTACACTGACCTATACGAATATTTTGAACGTGCACTTGTGCCAAACTCCTGGCCAATAAAAGATTTTTCGGTCATTATTCTGACTGCGCATAGGGCAATAAAACATTCACACATTTTTGGTAGCCTGCTGCATCAACAACAATCGCGGATTTTTTTTAAATAGTGGCGCTTTATGGCTGCAAGGATTACAATTGCACGTGACAAAAAAGCGAATTAATAGAATTTGGGATGACATTTACTTTCGCAGAACAGGTCGAAATTTCTCAACTGAACTACAGCAACTGCCAAGGTCGGTTTCTCGTTTAAGTGTGCCACAAAACTGCAAAACAGTTTGAAAACCGGAAAATTTCTCCAAATACCAACAAAATTGTGGTTACGACACTAATTTATAACATTACCTACCACGTTGATCTTTTATGGAAACGAACTTGTAAGTGACACAAACCTATGCCATTTTAGATATACCACACCAAATTATGTATAGCCAAAACATGCCCTTCTGCATCTATAATAAATTAAATATATAACAGGTTTTAAAGTGAGGCTGTATGGGAAGGTATAAATTATAAATTACACTAATTATCAAATCATTGAATTCCGCTTCCTATAAATCAGGAAAATCTAATAAAATATTTGAAAGATCATGAAAGCCATTAAAATCATTTGTATTGTAGTAGTGTAAGATCGTAGGTCTATTACTTTTTTCTTATATTACTTTTTTCTAACATAGTTCAGCAATGGCCTGAAATTTTGGTGCACGGTTTCGTAAGGGATGGTAATGCCACAAAATCAGTAAAAATTGTTTGAGTTATGATGTATTTGGCATAATAAAAAATAGTGGCAATCGAATATAGAAATGAATAAAAAAAAAACGCCCGCATGGCCGTAACTAGAGTACCTGTATATAGTAAGAATAGAACAAACGCGGCAACAGCATTTCATTGGTTGGATCCCTTTTGGATCCCATTAGCATTTAAAAATTTAGTTGGCACGTGTGCTTTCAATTTTTTGAATTAGTGACATTGAAATTGTCAGATTTCTTGCACTTTCGAAGTAAGTACATATTTCATTATCATGACCGGTTGTTGCATGCCGGGGTGTAATAAACTTTCAGAAAATGATATACATCCTGTAAGCATACTCAAAAATCCAGCAACAAAACAAATTTGGTTAAACAGCATCGACAGAGAAAATGATAAATCCAAACGACCAAGAATATGTGAAAATCATTTTGGAAAGAATCAGAGGGAATTTGGAGTACGCTCTAGTTTTCACGTTAGGTAGGAAAACTAGTGTCATCTTAATTTTCTTTTTATTTCATTAATCCTTACTTTTAGGAGTTATTACAAGTAGATGGAAGCAAGCCAGTATAAAATGTTAAGATTGAATCACTATTTGGAGTCCTACATTTAAATATTATTCAACCTATGTTCCTCAGGTGTAGACGTGAACAGCAAAATGAATATAAAGTTGACTTAATACCACTGTATTTACTAGCTAATAAATAAAAGGGTATTACATGGCATAAAGCACATTTAGTTTCAACTTCTTACCACGACTAAATACAAAATAATTTAAGTCAACTATAACCTATGACAGTTGTAACTAACTTCACCAGATGAACCTCTTCATTCTATTAATGTAGTCGACTGTGAAATTGTGACTAACTTCACTTCATGGATCCCTAAATGTCATCGTTTGCCCTACTCTTACTATATACAGGTACTCTAGCCGTAACCAGACAATAATTCTTGGATGGGCCAAAGATTTTATTGAAAGGACAAACATATATTTTCCTAAATAGTAATAAAAAAATCCCTATACGTATACATAGTTGAAAAAATACACATTAAGAGACTAACTAAATATAACAAGATTTCTGGTTACAAAAGTTTGTCATGTTTTATGTCGGGCAAATTGAAAAGTGACATCAAGCACCTTGACCAATAAGTTCTATGTAAGGGGCAACAAGTTATTATACCGGGTGGCCATAAATATCTGATATCACATTACCTTTGGAATCAACACCGCTTTATTAAAGTGATGAATTCAACTAAACTAAATGTCATTAATGTCATCACAACTAAAATTCCCATCTGTCAAAAATTATTACAGATAGCAATAAGTAATGGAGTTAGAACAGGATATTTTTATAATCGAGTCGTAGGCTAAACTGCAGAATCTGGGGCACATTCCCTTCCTCTTATTGCATTTTATTACAATATATAGGTACCAATACTTATCGTAATTGAAATATAATGCTAACCAACATTTATAAGTAGCTAGTTCCATGGCTACCGGGATCTCAGATATTTATGGCCACCCGGTACAAACCGAAAAAACAACACGAACAGCAACAGCAACAAGAGATCAATGATAAACTGGCATTTAGAAAGTATAAGTTCGCTGACAAACTAAATATTGTCATATCAACCAACAAGGATACGATAAGTTGAACTTTCGGCCACAAATAACGAAGTCGAACAAGTAAAAATATGTTGTTAGCGCAAAAAATGTCAACAGAATGTTTTTATCAATTTTTTGTTTCGAAATAACACCATGTACGAGTAATAGAAAGAGATAGCAGTGTCACAATAGGTATATACAAAGAATTTTTAATTTCTGTAAATAATAATAAAACAAGACACGGAAAAGAAGAAGTACTAGAAGAAATGGAACAAGTAACAATACAAATCCTAGGTAGGTATAATCGAGGCATGGAAACGAAGCACAGGGAAAACGAAAAGTAGTAAGGGGTATTTAATATATTATTCGGAAGTAAAATACAGGAAAACAACAAAAAGGAGTAGCAACTCTAGTAAACAAGAAAATTGCAAAAGGGGTTAAGAAATGGAAACACAAAATAAACTCAAGGGTTATTTACGTACATACAATTAGTGCTCTCAAAGAACATAGGAACAATCTTATATTATAAGGGCTGATGTCGGTTGCCGGCCGCCGGCCTTCCAGACGTAAGCAGGCGCGCGCACACGCAGCATGAACGGCCTGCATACTAGCAAGTGGCGCGCGCGCACAAATGGCGAAACCGCATTTGTATTGTTAACGCTGGCAAGGCCGGACGTTGGCTGGCCACCAGCCTAAGCAAGCATTTTTATTGTGAACAGTTTCTTTACGCTGGCAGGGCCAGACATAGGCTGGCCACGACTTCTAGTACGAACATATGTAGCTACGAGTGGAAGGTACAAAAATAGCAGTAATGGAAAATTGCTACAAAGCACTACAAGAAGTGGTGTGCTACACCAGGAGTAGTAATAATGAGAAAATATAAATAACAAACCAAAAAAACAGAAATGGAATGCAAATGATTCAATTTTGCATATCAAAAGCCCTAATAATAGGCATGTGATTTGTAAACATAAAATTAAGGATAGATATGACAGCAATAAAATAGGAAAATAGCATAATAGAGTATACAACGTATACAGAAGACTGGCAGGACATTTTTAGATTGTACGAATGTACGAGTTATTTGCCTATTTTTCTAAATTACGACCCTGTGTGTACATAGTTTTTTTTTCATATTTTTCCGCTTAAATTTAAATGTATCAAGTTTTATGCAGGAATTATTGGCTTCAGGCGGTCACACAGCTGTGTTCTTGCCTCGGGCCGTCTAGCGCACACGTGTGCTTTTGATCGCCTCGCAGCTGTTGCGAACTTGGATACCAGTGTGTTTTCTAGCATTTCATTTAAAACGCCAGTCCGTGAATGCAAGAGAGACAGAATGATCG